>CM040397.1:89425914-89743414 GCA_022702515.1 Ilyophis sp. 1 JC-2022
CATGGTCTCTGCAGTTTGGAGATTCACTACCACATTTTAAGAAGTAAGAAGGAAAGCCGATATGCCACATGGAGGCAATGATTGTTACTGCGCTCAAAAAATACTTAATAATGCTTTACTTAATAATAACGATAATTATCGTTATGATTTATCGCCCTGCCCTAATTGCCTGTATTATCAAGGCCTGCATTTGAAGCCGGGTGTTTGTGATGACAATTGCACATGCTTTTACCCTCCAATTTTTCAGCATCCCCGTCCCTTGCAAACATTTTCCTGTATGTTACATTATGAGCCTCCAGTATGAATGAAGGATTCGCATTATCGTTTTTTTGTAAATGAAGCTAAATACCTGCCACTTTAGGAAGAGACTGACTTAAAGTAAATAACAACTTGTATTTATATAAGAAAAACCCCAGTAATTTGACTCGATGAATCTGTGATTTACATAGCCGCATAAAATACAGTGTGCCGCCCCCGTACAGACGAGAGATTCCATCCTTGATCCTGCCCTCGAGGAGAGTAGGCAGAGATTCTGCTGGCACTAATGATTCACAGATTATTGAAATGTTGAGTTTGTAGCTTTCGGACAGCACGGCAAATGCAGCTGTCTTATCTGTGCCATGATTAGCAGGGCTTGCGTACCTTTCACTTGGACTCGTACTCTGCTGTACAGAGTACCATCAGACATATGTAATAGTATCAGTGTAGAGCCATTTGGTTTTTCTAATCATGTTTGTGTGGAACCACTGGCTTTCCATAATGATATCAGTGTGGAATCATTAGGAGTTGCTTAGTTGGACGCATCTTTTATTTTTTATGCGCCATTGATTCCATGTGTCCCTTTTTTAAAAAAACGATTTCTTCCTTAAAATATTTTTCAAGAACTACTGAAATGGTGCCCTTGAAATTGTTCCTTGCTCTCTCATTTTGTGGGTTTCGGGTGCAGACGTAATTGACATGAATACCGACCAACCGAAATGTATAAAATGAAATGCACGACGGTGAAGGGCTCAGGAGATTTCACTCATGAGACCTGCACATGCTCATTAGTAGTGTAATGTAAACCTCCTCCCTGAGAAAATGCAAGTTAATGGACTTAAGTACGGTACATATTAACCACATTTATGTTTGTGTGTGTATGTAGACAATCGCACGCAGATGTACGTATAGCCTACATATGACATTTTTGCCAAATAAATTGTGACTGTCCCACTGTTCTCCAATGGAGAACATTCGCAATTGCACACGATTGAGATTGAGAGTTTTAAGGGAGATTTTGGACAACTGAATTTTCCCTTTCTGTTCAACCTGTGCACATATACCTCTACCCTGATGGAAATTGTGCCAATGATACAGTGGGTTTCAAGGTTCAAGGACCACAACTGCGTCGACGTGTATGAAGGTCCCCGCTTTTCTGTAATTCTACACTGGCCTCCCTCCCTCCCTCCCGACAGCACGTCTAGTCCCGTGAACGAGCGCAGAGAGACTGAATGCCTCCCCCACCACTGCCCATCCGTCACGCGCGCGCTTAATCATCTACGTAACTTTTATAGCTTTATTGTTTTCGTATATATGGTGGCTGCATTGAAAGGCCTTTAATCTAGTCATCATTACTCTCTATGAAGTTTTGTTACATCGGGACAGGTTTGTTGCGAGAAAGGAACATAAAAATAATTGTTTTTGTTTTTAATTGTAAATTGTGAGTTTTTTTTTTTATTATTATTTTTTATATTACTCTTAGACAGCCAAAATGAGAACTATTTGGAAAGTGAGCGGACTGTTGTATGTTGTAGCTCCCATCGTGTGTTTGCGGGAGCTGAGCTGTGTGTTGTGCTTGTGAAAACGTCCGGTTACCGTGTGTTTCTGGGGCTGAGGGGACCGATTGGGCTGCTGTGGTGTCTGTGGCGCACGGCACGTGGCAGAGAAACACCGCCGGCATCCGTGCTTTCCCTCTTAGACTGCCGACTGCCGAATTGAAGAAGCCTTCGAATAAGGAGCCGAGTGTGGAATTGGGGTTACTCCCGCTTTTTAACAAAATCCTTTTAGAAGTGAAAGAATACGTGTCGCGTGCAGCTGCAGAACAGCCTTTTTTTCGGACCTAAAAAACATTCGAAGGGAACACAAACATGAAGAGTCATTTTTGTTTTGTAATTTTGAGGAATACTGTGATTGTGTGGTATTAAAATGTTGGTAAAGTAACTTGATGTTTATTTATTTTCCATTTCCTGTTAATTGCCAGTGTCAGCTCTGTCTCTAATTCTCTAACGCTCTCTCTAATTCTCTAACTCTCTCTCTCAAACTCCCAAAATGGCAAAATAGCCCTAGGAGCACCTGCCATATATGTCATCCACAATCTTTCACATGGAGAATTGAGTTTAACAGTGCAGCAATGAAACTCGGGCCTTTAATTTCATTTTTCATTTGCAGTGAATGTAGGTCATTAGTAGCCTCGATTTTACACTCGAGTGAAGCTTCTCTTCACTTTCCATGTCTTGCGAGTAAAATTTGACCAAACAAAATTAAGAAACAGATATATTGCTTTATTTATTCGCTTTTTTGTACAAATACAAAACAAAAGAAGCTTACTCTCGGGATAGATAAACGTAAAAAGATGTGCGATAAAATGCATGAGAGTTTCGGTTTGACATAACTGCGCCACCCAGTGACCGGTAGGAGTATTGCTATTTATGAATGTGTTTATTTGACACAGAGCTCAGTTCAGTGCTACAGAGAGCCTGCAGACAGGTAGGGGTGGGACACAGTGGTGATGAGTACAGTGGGTGTGGCTCTTCCGCTCTGCTGGGGAGGGGGGGAGGGGGGGTGGTCTACGGGCTGGCCGACGGGCTGGCCGACCCATCGGAGCCGCCCTCGCCTCGGGAGGAGAAGAAGTCGCACAGCCCCTCCTCGGACAGCTGGCCGTACTCATTGTTGTAGAAGGTCTGGCCAGAGAGCTGGCTGAGGAAGGGTGGCCGGTGCCTGCTGCTCTGCCCCGGACTGCCCTCCGCCTGCTCTGGACATCTGCTCAGCTGCTGACTGCACGCAGAGAGAGGAAGGGAAGGATAGAGATGGATGAGAGAAAGAGGGGAAGTGAGGGACGATGGAGGGAAAGGAGAAAGGGTCATGTAGGAGTACTCATTTTGAATTTCAATAGACTAATTTGTCATTTAACCAAGATACATTTTCAACGAACAGCAAGAAGAGAAAACGAAACAGAGACATATAAATGCTCCATTTACCTTCTGGAAAGCGCTCCTCTGTGTTTGTGTTCAATTCTCTCAAACTCTTCCGAGGCCAGAACCATGCCGCTGTCTGTCTGGCTGTCCTGTAGAGAAAGGAATCAACACAAACTCACCGTCTAAACCTCAGAGAGCGTTTCAGCCATACGGACTTCACTGCGGCGGTGAGGTTTGGTTAGGATATCGTCACTCACGTGGTGTGTTTTGAGGGAGGTGAGCTCCAGCGGTAACTCCTCGAACGTCTTCACTCTGTTGTGACAGACCCTGGAGGGGCTCACCATCACGCAGCCAGCAAACGGCACGCAGTTATAGTATCTGCAGAGAGGACAACGTCATCACGGGGACGTCACTCAACGTCCAAATCACACATCTCACCCACACGCACTACTAAGAGAGCCCATTGTACAATGGTAGAAAGCTGACAAATAAATGTACTGACATACGACACAATACATATTAGGCTAGACACATCTCCCTGAAGATGACTTCTCCAGAAGACAAAGTGTTCAATGTGGGACTTCTTGTTAGGCAGTGAGTTGTTTTATGGGCAGGGTATACCTGATTGACAGGGAGCTGTTTGATGGACAGAGTTGTTTGATGGGCAGGGCATACCTGATTGGCAGGGTGTTGCAGGCCAGCCTCAGCTCCTCCTCTGATGGTGGTCGGGACGAAGCCTGAGAGAATCCATCATCCTCTGAGCTCTGAGACACGTCCAAGGGGATGTAGTCCTTTCCATCCTGGAGGTGGGAGGGGAAGGGGAGAGGGGGAGAAAAGGAAGGAAAGTAGGAGAGAGGAGGAGTGAGTTGGGCCTCCTTAGTGTTCTTCTTGGCAGTGCGCTAAGTCTAACAGTTAAGCACATAATGATGTTCTTACATTTGGACATTCATTGAATAGATGCTTTCTATTTGCAAGCCAATTTTGTCAGACAACACCAAATGTAAAATGACATGGGTATCTACAAGCACCGGAGTACTGTAAATCTACAGAAATGTACACATGATACTGTTATCGACAGAAGGAGAGGCAGACAGTCTGAAGAGGCATTGATGTATCCGTATAGCAGCCCATACCGGTAGGCCGTTGTCCTGCAGCAGATCTCCCAGAATTTCCACAAGGGCAGGGAATGTGGGTCTCTCTCTCGGCTCGCCTTGCCAGCAGGCTAGCATTATCCGGTATCTGCCAACAACGGGGGGACACATTTCACATCTACTCCAAACTCTTAACTAAAACCGCCTCCGACTATCTAGATCTCTGTTTCTTTTTTCTCTTTAGAGCTTTGTTTTTCTTTTCCCTCCAAAGGCGGCCCTGGGCTTGTTTTAGTTCCCACCCTGCTCCCACTGAATTCCTCATATTTCTGTACCCTCTCAAAAGCCGCTGTGTGAAACTGCCGGTTTATTGTCATTAATCACTCAAGCTACAGCAAATAAATTAATTTGTGCCGTCAGTGGTCTGGCTTGGATTACAGACAAGTGACCCAGAGCCAGCTGATCTGTTTAAATGTGGCATAGGACGTGGAGGAGTAGTTGCTGGGGTAGTCATTCAGGGGTCACAGTCTAGACATAAGGGTCAATCAAGGTTCACAGTCTAGATGTAAAAGTCTATCAGGGGTCACAGTCTAGACATAAGGGTCATTCAGGGGTCACGGCCTAGATGTAAGAGTCAATAAGGGACCATGTTCTAAACACAAGGGTCATTCAGGGGCTGTAGACTCACATTCCAGGAGACGCATTCTCAGGAGCCCGCATGCGCGTGCCATCTTTCAGCCGCTTACAGAAATCCTCATCGATCTGAACGCCAGGGTATGGCGATGCACCTGAGGAGGAGGAGGAGGAGAGTCACATACAAGGTCAGAAGCACCCCATGTAACTCAATGTGTCTGAGTTATTGGCAATGCTGTGATGATCTGTGTACAGTGCTTATGTATTTCTCCCTGTTGGTTAAGGAAGCTGTAAGATAATCTTAGCCTGACCCATGACCCGTCACCCCAATGGCCCTGCCCCCATCTCTTACCCAATGAGAATATTTCCCAGAGCAGAACTCCGAATGACCACACATCGCTCTGGCTGGTGTAGACCTTGTCAAAGATGCTTTCTGGAGCCATCCACTTCAGAGGCAGACGGGCCTGTTGAACCACGGGGGAACCAATCATATGTTTACTGTGTTATTACCCTTTATGGTTAGTTATAAAGTTATGAATGGTGTGTGTGCTTCTGTTCGAGTTTGCCGTCGTCCCTTGCTCTCTTACATTGCCTTTGCGCACGTAGTCAGGGTCCTTGTAGATGTCTCTCGCCAGCCCAAAGTCACAGATTTTCACCACGTTACTCTCAGACAGGAGGATGTTGCGTGCTGCCAGGTCTCTATGGATACACTGCCGGGTACATAATGATGGTGAATGAAATTGCTGACTGAAATTTACCCTGTTTTTCTCATCAAAGCTACCGCAGCTGTGGATTGGCTGTGCAGTAGTGCCTGGCCCTGGATCCAAACTTGCAACCCTGTGGGAATAGGCACAGGCTGTGGCATCTAGGCAGACCGCAGGCCTGTAGAGTGATACGTATGGAGTTGCTGGCTCACATATGTTCCTTACTTAGATGCAGGTAGAACAGCAGTTATCTGGATGGCACAGTTGTTTATTTGGAATTCATAAGGTCAGAGGTCACCCAGGTCTGCACCGGTGTCAGTGTCTGCAGTCTTCCTGTGGCCCACAGGGGGGCACCACCATAGATATAGAACCATAGATGTGACATATGTCATAGTGGCACAATTTTTGAGACCATCCCCAGGTAAGATGGTGGCCAGTAACCATGGTTTTATATTTATGAGCCAATCATCAGCTATCTGGCTTCTGAGACCCGATTATGACATCACAGTCGGTTAAAAAGTACATGACTGCCATAGGTTCCTATTATAGCTGTGCCCAGGTAAGATGGCTGCCAAATTGTTCCATTTCAGAATTCCAAATTACTATTACATTATATGATATGTCATATCTATGGTTCTATATCTCTGGGGGGGCGCCACTCTTGTGCCGCAGGCTTCTTACCTTCCGAGAGTCCAGGAACTCCATCCCTCTTGCCACCTGGAAACTGTAGCATATGAGATCCTCTACAGTCAGAGGTGTCTTCCACAGGTCATCCACTACAGAAAGAGAGGAAGAGAGAGGGGCAATGAAAAAGTGGGAGGGAAGGGAAGAGAGAAGAGGGGGAGGTAGAATGAAAAAGGCAGAGGGCAACAGAGGAAGAGGAATGGACAGGGAGTGGGTTAATTACACTAGGTTTGTTTTCCATGCCAAGACCAAGTCTCACAAATACACATACACACAGACACAGACACACAACACACACAAAACCGCACACACACGCAGGCACTGACTTTTCTCCAGAGTGGGTGGGGTTTCTTGTTCCTGTTTGCCGTTGGCTGGGGAAGGGGGGGCGTGGCCTCTCTGCTCCACCTGTACGGCCTCCATCATGCGTCGAACCTGGTTCCGTGTCTTGGGAGAGCGGTCCTGCGGTGGCGGTAATCACAGGAGTGAGGGCTGACTGCCCAACCCACCAGGGAACCTCACTCACCCCCACACAAGACCAAACCCCCTCCACCTCCTACACCCTGCTATCAGCAAACAAAGCACTCAGCGACAATAAAGATACAAAAAACAGTGACTGACTGATCTACCTCAAAAGTAGAAAGCGCAGGGTCTTCCTGATTAATTAAGGATCCTGTCTTATAAATAGCCTCTTCCGTGGGACAAAAGTACCTGGCTGATGTTTGTCCAGCGTTCACGGGAGGCTTCCTTCCTGTTTCTATGGCCTTAAGCTAAAATCGTGAGAACGGCATGAGGGAAGCTCTTACTCTGTAAGGCAGAAAAAATTCTCTCTTGGCTCGCAGGTAGTTCGACAGGTTTCCGTACTTGCAGTACTCTACAATCACCATTAGGGGGCCTGGAACCAGAAACAATGGAGTTCAGCAATAAAAAAACAAAACAGGAAAAACTCACAAAGAAGTGGTGTCTCCCTTCAAACAAAATATTTTAATATCACAGGGTGGAAAGTTTACATATTGCGGTCACGGTCAATGTGCCTGTGCTCACCGCTGGATTTGGTGCAGGCTCCGAGGAGGTTGACCACGTTCAGATGGTGACCGATGTGGATGAGAATCTTCAGCTCTGACATCAATGCTTTGTGCTCACTGGCTGTGGCTCCCTCTGTCTCACACACACACACACACACACACATGCAAACACACTGACATTGTGAGGTCTTCTTTCTAGTGGCCAGTCTGTCCAATTATTATTATTATTATCTTCTCTGCTGACCTTTCAACATCTTGACTGCCACTGTGTCCAGGCTGTGGGTTTTGTTGATGCCGACAGTGGAAGCTTCTATCACCTTCCCAAAAGCCCCATGGCCTAGAACCTTACCTGGGAAATGACAGGCCAGTGAGAGCATGTGATTAGACAGGGAAGGGGTGGTGAGAGTATGCGATTGGACAGTGCAGCATATATTCCTTGTTTTCACTGTTAAGCATTTTAATTTTCAGTCTCATTTTCCCCATCTAGATGTTCTAGGCATATGGATGAAGGGTGTGTAAAGAGTGAGTAAGCTAGGCGCACTGCTCCATAGCACCAGCAGAGGGCACTAGGCCTCACCCAGCCTCAGTTTTTCTCGTGGAATCTCCCATTGGCTGGAGTCGTAAGGCACGTATTCACACTGATCCTCCAGTGGCACCTCTCCTGGGTCCATGATGATGGACAGGTAGCCTGTCTTTATGTCAGCTGGGTTCACCTGGCAGGGGCGGGGCAGGAGTTAGAGCAGAAGGGCAGGGGCTAAAATAACAATGTCAAAGATGAGACAGGAGATGAGTATTTTATTTTTGTTTATTGTAAAGTGGCAATGGAAGACACTAAAGGAGGTGAAAGACAGATAGAGTGATGGATATTTTAGGAATGCTTGCCTCAGTGGCTTTCTCATCTCCAACATCAAATATGCTCATCTACAGAGCTGCAAACACAGGAAGTCTACACAGCTGTGAACAGCAGCAGGGAATGAAGTGAACAGCCATCGCATATCTGTGCCACAGACCAATCAGAAGAGACGAGACAGTGACGTGGGCTCTGGAACCTTTGATTGGTTCACACAGGTCAGTCTCAGTCAAAACCACCCATTATGTGGTTCATGAGGCCTTCTTTCCTTGCTAGCCAATCGAAAGGGGAGTACATCGGTGGACAGGAAAGGGGCGGTGCTCACCCGCTTGACGTTGCAGAAAATGAGGATGAGGAGGGCCCAGAAGAAGATCGCTATGACCCCTGTGCCGATGAGAATTACAATCTCCACACTGGTCCTGTCGTCCGAGCCTGCAGGAGGAAGATCACAGCACATCAGAGAGCCTCGTGTAGCCTTGTTAGTGTGATCCCGTGTGACACCACTATTAGCCTGACCCCTAGTTTAAAGAACTTTGACCTGTTAAGGTGACCCCCACACCCCCATCTGCCCCCAATAAGAGCAGGACCCAGGACCATTAGACTGCACAAACTGCCAGTCTGCTCCCTCACACAGATGACAACCATGTCAGAGTTTGTGATCACACACCCACACAGTATTCATACTCCTCTCAACACAAGAGCGCTACACACTGCTCGGTCCTTCAAAATCCATTAATCAAAAACAAGGCAATTTTCAAAAGTAGCTCTAGGGGGAGCTACAGCTCAGTTTCCATAACACAGCATGGCAGCAATATTGATCAAAGAACACTACACACTTTTACATGTAATTGAGTTCCATGCAAATTATCGAAAAGCTGAATCGTTGACAAACTGTTAATAAGGAATAGTGACGACTTTGCTTTCCCAAATTTCAGATAAAAAAACTCCCTGTATGTTTGTTTTAGTACTGCAAGTGTAAACAATTTAGAGAAAGGAGGATGATCCATTAGTGCTGAAAGAAGAGAGGCTGCAGTTGTGTGTGTGTGGTGAGTGTGTGTATCTTACCCCTCACAGCGACGATAGCAGTGGTGTGGATAGATGTGTGTATGTGAGTGTGTATCTCATTCGTAACAGAGATGGTAGCAGAGGTGTGGATGTACACTATATGGCCAAAAGTATGTGGACACCCCTTGGTCTGGGGCTGTTTTTCATGGTTCAGGCTAGGCTCCTTATTTCCAGTGAAGGCAAATCTTAACATTACAGCATACAATGACATTCTAGATGATTCTGGGTTTTCAACTTTGTGGCAAAAAGTTTGGGGAAGGCCCTTTCCTGTTTCAGAATGAAATGTCCCTGTGCACAAATAGTGGTCCATACAGAAATGGTTTGTCGAGATTGGTATGGAAGAACTTGACTGGCCTGCACAGAGCGCTGACCTCAACCCCATCAAACACCTTTGGGATCAATTGGAAAACCAACTGCGAGCCAGGCCTTATAGCCCCACATCAGTGCCCAATCTCACTAATGCTCTTCTGACTGAATGGAAACAAATCCACACAGCAACGCTCCAACATCTAGTGGAAAGCCTTCCCAGGAGAGCGGAGGCTGTTATAGCACCACATGGGGACAAACTCCATATTAATGCCCATGATTTTGGAATGAGATGTTGGATGAGCAGGTGTCCATATACTTTTGGCCATGTAGTGTATGTGCGTATGTGTGTGTATATGGTGAGTGTGTGTATCTTACCCATGACAGACAGTAAAGGAGGTGTTGTTGTATGTGTGTGTATCTTACCCATGACAGAGACAGTAGCGGAGGTGTGGATGCAGCCCTTCTTGTTGCAGGCAGTGCAGGTGTAGTGGCCAGCGTCCTCCTCTCTCACACGCTGGATACTGAGCGTCCGATTGGAATCCTGCAGCAGAATTCCTGCACACATCCAGACAGCTGTCAATCACCCCACTCACCTGCAGACACGCCCACGCCAGCCACACCTCTTCATCCGCCAGACACGCCCACTCAAGGTCACTCAATGCCTGTCAAACCCACACCAGCGCCATCTGCTGTACAGCAAATCCTGAATCTGTTCTATTCCTCGAACAACGTATGACAACCTGTGGCTTCAGCAATGGCATGCAAGTGAATCTAATCCAGTTACTTAAAAATGACTGCAGGAAGACAACCGGAAATAAAACAAATGAACAATGTAAATAAATAAGGTAAAGTCAGTGTATGAGTTTGAATAACTATGTTTTCAAAAAAACATAAAAGTGAATTTCTTACGACCTAACCTCAAAGAACGAGCAGCCCCTGGAAAATTGAGTGGGGCGACATCACATTCCACCCTGAAACCAAACCACTCTGTCAGTAGTGACCCCACTCACCACAGCCCCCTAACACATGCACACACACACACACACACACACACACACACACACACACACCACACACACACACACATATTCCATCCGCGCTCCAAACCCGCAGCAGCGCTCCCCACGGATGTCATTCAACAGAATTCCATATGATAACACAGCAACTGTCAGGTGAGATGTGTCTTTCAGTCACTGTGTTGAGTGCATGTGTGTGCACGTGTACACATGCGTGAGTGTGTGTGTGTTCAGGGTGACTTGGAGAGCTAAGTGTTCCTGGAGCCGATCACTTCAAAATGTTGACACGTTGTCAGGGGTGTTTGTGTTAGCTTGTCATCGACGTTCCTTATAGTGTACAGAGAGACAGAGAGAGAAGCCGGTGAGTACGTGTGTATCAGAGAGACAGAGAGAGAAGCCGGTGAGTACGTGTGCATCACAGAGTGAGGGAGAAGAGAGACAAAGGCTAATTGGACTGTCTTTCCCTAAAAGGTTTTTAATTCACATTTGGTTTTGTAAAGTCGTCACTACCCCTGAAATTGTTCTGTTCATGCCTGCACATCAAACCGCGAAACGGAAAACAGAGAGGACAGACTCCGGCCAAACGCCGACACAAACAACAAGGAGAGAGTGGCACTGCAGCCGTCTGCGGCTTGTATTAATATTTATACCGCGGAAGAATAAATGCGAGGAATTCTCATGAATATTAATCGCTAGTCAGTTTCAATGCGAATGGTCTGGATCCTTCTACAGCAGGGTAGGTCAAAGGAGAGACCAGAACTCCAAAGCACACACACACATGCATGAACACACACAGGTCTCCACTTTCATTGAGTTTTTCTGGCTCAATCTCAATTAAAAGTTCACAGGTTCTTCCTGTTTATCCCACTGTCAGGGGATTAGGAAATCCAGCAGAATCTGGTTTCCAGCGGTACACCACCGGAAAATATCGCCTGCATTTTCACAGAAGAAAATAAAAATTGTCCAAAGAGTCACATACACACTCGCACACATGCACACCGTGAGAGTGAGGTTTGATGAACCCCGTAACTGGCAGGCGGAAGTGCCATGTCCCACACAATCACCGATTCCGCAATGTGAGAACCAATGAAAAATGGCCATACCCGATTTCCAAAAATAATTGCTTCAGATCAGCGAGCATGTGATATAACATGATTATAGCACCGTTAAAGATAGAAAAGGTTATTCCACCATCTTATTTTTGCCACTCATAAAGGCTCGCTTTTCCTTTCACAAACAGACACCGTCATTCGAAGGAAGTGATAGAGTTTCTGGGAGAATAGGCAGAGATAATTCGGGGAGGGGTTGGGGGTCAGAGGGCAGGACAGCAGGGGCTGGAGAAGCTCACCGGACATGGGGTGCAGGGGCTGGTTGTCCTTCAGCCAGGACAGCTGGGGGGTCGGGGTTCCTTCCACTTCACACTTCATCAGCAGGGATTCGCTGACGTTCACAGTCTGATTTGTGGGGCCGTGTTTGTAGCGGGGGGGCTCCAGGGCTGGGGGGGGTATGGCAGAGGCTTTTAAATTAGAGGACTGCCACATACCACATATGTGCATTCAAGTCACTTCCTCCTTTTGTAGAAGGTGCTGATGTTGTCTGAACTCTCTCACTACAATGGATAGGTCCTCTCATTTTATGTTTATTTATTCAGTTTGTGTAACTGGCAGACATTTATGACTGACAGGTCTCTGTGATTGTATTCGTGTGTGACTGCCAGGCACGGGTGATTGACGGTCTCTGCGATTGGCAGGGGTGTGTGATTTACAGTTCTATGATTGGCAGACATGTATGATCGACGGCGGTCTACGATTAGCAGGGGTGTGCGATTAACGGGTCTCAGTGATTGGCAGGTGTGTGCAATCGGAAGTTCTCTGATTGCCAGGCACATATGATTGACACGCAAAATGTGGTCTGTGATTGGCAGGCATGTATGATTGACCTGCGAGATTTGGTCTGGAATTGGCAGGCATGTATGATTGAAGCGCGGAACTGGTCTGTGATTGGCCCCTCACCTCTGACTGTTATGTACTTGCGGTGGCAGTGTTTCTCGCCAGTGCGCCGGTTCAGTGCTTCGCACACGTAGTTGCCCTCGTGGTGCAGCTGGATGTCGGGGATGCTCAGCTCCAGAACCCAGCTCTTGCTGTCGAAGGACAGCTGCCCGTCAAGCCGCGTGGCGTACAGATGGAGGCTCCTGCAGTCCAGGAAGAGCGGCTTCCCCACCTCGTCCTGCAGGGCCCGCGGGTCCAGCCGGTACCACTGCAGGCTTTCGTAGGTGTAGTTATCGGCGCTGCACTTCATCTGCACCAGGTCCTGCTCCAGAGGCTCCTCTGTGGGCTGCAGCTCGATCCCAAAGCCTTCTGGGAAAGCTGCAGAAGAAGGGGCCGCAGAGAATGACTAAACCCTCCATTACTGTGGTCAAACTACAGCCTCGTAGAGCCGAGCAATGACTGAGGCTCCAGTGCATTGAGAGGACGGCTAGAGGGGCATGCAAAAATAAACCCAGAAAAGAAAGAGGCCAACATCATCGTGGCCTTGGCATGGAACTCATTATACCCCCCCCCCCACCCCCTTTAAACCAGTGTAGGAAACTACAGGCATTACATTACCCTGCATTACCAGCAGAATCCCACTGAGATATTAAATATAAATATAGCATAAAATTTTTAAATAAACACGCAGCTGTATTTTGGAAGGGTTTCCAAGCCCCTATAATGAAATTAGACTAGCAGCTCCGAGTGTTTCTGGAGTATGAAAATGGCACATATTAAGGGCTGAGGATACTAATATAACTGGTCAGCTGGGACCAAATCAAATCAAATCAATATTTATTTATAAAGCACATTTCACAACTAGTTGTCACAATGCGCTTCACAGAAAAACCCAGCCTAAACCCCTACAAGAGCAAGCCAGAGGCAACAGTGGCAAGGAAAAACTCCCTGGTCTTGGGCCGAAAATCAGCGTCTTTGGCCAAAAGAAAACCTGTTTGTACTTTATGAGCTGGTGTAATGGAACATTAGCGAAAGCGCTAATGATAATAGTATAAGCTATGCTAAACGTGCGAGTGTTGGAGCAGGGAGGGAGGCGTGATCTTGGCAGTACTCACTGGTCACGTAGAAGTAGATGAGTCTCTCGTCTTTGCCCACCTTGTTGTAAGCAGAACACTTGTACATGGTGGACTCGCTTGCGTTCTTAATCACCAGTTTGCTCACCGTCTGTCAAAGAAAGCACCTGTTCATAGACCAGCTCACACCTCATCTGGTCTACGCTTCAATGACAGCTGGTCTTTTGATGCTAAGGAAATCTGACCTAATTTTCTGGCGGTTGGAAAAAAAAAGGATTCCGTCTGGTCTTTAATAGGAATTAGGCCAATCTGTGTAAACATCAATAGACAGCCTTTTCCTGGTGGTCTTTTGAGTGAATTAGGCCAATCTGTGTAAACCTCAATAGACAGCCTTTTCCTGGTGGTTGTTTGAGTCAACCCTCACCTCCTCCTCTACCCCCGCCATCCCTCCTCTCTCCTGTCCCCTCACACACTGCAGGAAATGACCTCACAGGTGTGCCTGAAAACAGGAAGTGAGTGCTCTCTCCTTGTGTGTTTATTCCCTCTCACTGCAGGAAGTGTGGAGAGGAAGAGGGTTTTAAATATTTCTCCTGTGGAAATGGCAGCGCGCTCGGCCTCTCTCTCTTCTGATTGACAAATGCTGTGCAGAACTCTGCATCTGGGACACTAGGAAACTGGGACGTACATAAAGCTGCCTCAGTGTAAGGGTGGGACACTTATAAAAGTGCACTGTAGCCATAAAACAGCAGGTGTTTCAATCAAAGCGACAATACAATCTGCCATGTTACACACTACACACAACAAACGCAAACATTCCCACGGTGTTACCGTAGCCTAGCAGCATAAGTAAGGACACATTGACACTGCTTAGCGGGATGTTGCGGTTTAGCTGGGCGGCATGTAAAGGGCACCTTATTTCGGCCGTCAACCATCTCTGTCCTGGTGTTGATGCTCTCAATGGCGTTCACTGTGTTTTCAGAGTCCATGTCCTGCCAGTTCTGACACTCCGGGATTGGATCCCTGCGCTGCCGACCGAGCTCTCCTTTGCGAGATCTACAAACACGCGCACACAAATCCATTTATTTCAGGCTGCTGTATTTCAGGTTGACTGCATCCAATCAATGTATTAGACCAGGAGAAACTTATTTCTTTTATTATTACTTTTCAATTATTACCAATGCTGTGCAGCCAAAGAAAGAAACAAAAAACAAACAAGAAGATGAAGTGCTTCTTCTCTCATATTAGCAATTAGTACATAACTAGCTCCATTTGGCATTTCTAATCTAACATAACAAACAGCAGACACTGCCTCTCAGCCTAACAGTCATGGAAAAAGCCAGGTCCAATCCAGGGGGACACACTTGTACATAGATCTGCTTTACATTACAGAAAGCGGGTTAGCTCCGCCCCTTAATTTTGCCCATCTGAACTACCAGGCTCAAGACTGGCTTCACCCCCAGTGATTAGAGTACTCAAGTGACTATGTCACACTGGTTTCAGAAGTAACTTTCCCATTAATTTAGACCATAGACATGACCTAAAACTTATGTCTTATCATAAATTTCCTGGATTGTTCAATATAAAGGCGTTCGCAAAATATGTCATTTTTCTGGACCAACTTCGAGTATATTTTATGTTTTGGTATTTTTTTTGTGAATATACCAGTGCTGGCACTGTTTAAAAACTCAACCAAACTGTCCCATAATTCCCCCCAGATAGCATTGTCTCCAAACGTTGTCATATAACGTTAGCCAGCAGTAGCACACAGCTCCGTTTTTAAACACTTTTTTCTAATGTTAGCTAGCTAGCTTGAAGGACTAAAAGCTAGAATTGCTTTATGTGGTTAACCGTAGCATAGTTTCTGACCTTGTCGGGCAGGCCTCTCAACTGCCAACAATGTCCAGACGAGATGATGATATCTGATTGGTTGAGAACCACCCATGCGTTGCAGTAATAGATATGTAGTCCGTTAAAGTGGACTAGTAACACAACTACAATCATTAATCCATTACTTAAAAAAAAAAAATTGGAACATGCAATGTATGGTTTATATCCTTATAGGCTAATCCAGGAACGTTTCGGCTCATTCTATAAATCAGATTTCAAGAAAAAGTCGATAGTCTCCGAAGCCCGTTCTATCTGTCATAGAAAATTTACTTCAGAAACAAAATTCCGCCCACGTCTGACGTACTCACTTGAGTACTCTATACGATTAACTTCCTATGACCAGCACACCACAGCTGTGTCTCTATTGATAGCACAAAAGGAAGATCCATGTCTGAGTGTGGCCCCACCTCTGACCTAACCTCTCTCGTGGTCCCCTGTGTTTGCACTAAATAAAACAATTCAGCATTCGGGATGGTTCGGGGGAAAATACAACACCCTCGAGATTAGGGTGGCATCCTCCCTGAGCGGCGGGCGTGGCCACGTCTGTCAGGATGCACTGATTGATCGCTCCCCGACGAGGAAGCGACTCCCGGAGGCCGGCACCTTCCTGTGTTTGACTAGGGGTAACTAAGGATACGCTCGGAGAGCGGGCCTTCGCTCATCAAACATTAAACACCTCCCCTCCCCATCGCCAAAAAGAGGAGGAACAGCTGTGCAGGAGAGGAAAGGAGAGAAGGAGATGAGGAAGAGAGAAAGCAGGGAGAAGAGGAGGAAGAGCGAAAGCAGGATGAAGTGCTTCAAGGCTCTGAAATGAGAAATGCACGTGGCCTAGAGAGGGCTCGAGAGCGGAGTTGCTTTCGGAGTGCATGGAGGTGGGGACGCCTCCCTTTGTGAGTGGGACACATGAGGAGCCTGTGAATGGACCATGCGGATGCCACGCGCCCCAGTCTGTGAGGGGATGGAGGGGTACGCCGTGGAGAAGATTGGGGGCCCAAGTTTATGGCTCCTCTGAGGGCATTACTCTGGCCCACTCTGTGACCAAGATTCCACGTACAAGTCCAAAAAACCAATGATCTGTTGGTCTAACAATCCAAAAGTGTAACCATTTAACAATTCAATAATCTCACATTTTAAAAAACAAACGATCAATCAATCTGATAATCTCACAATTTAACAAACTGACTAACAATCTAATTCAAGAACAATCTAATTTAAGAACTAACAATCTTATAGTCCAACAATCCAATAATGTAATGATCAAATGGTCCAATAATCTACCAATGTAATGGTCCAACAGTGAAATAATTCAACAATTGTAAATCCGATGATCAAATAATCTAATTTTAATGTAAAAAAAAATCACTTTTTAATTTAAAAATCCTACAATCTAGAACCTAATAATTTAACTCAAATGATGATCATTTACCAATGTAATAACCTAAAAATGATCAACAAAAACAGTCCAACAAACCAACAATCCAATAATCAAACAATCCAACGGTAAAAAAACAAATCGAACAATTTGATGACACAACAATCTGAAACAATTTGGTAATTGTGCCATGGCTTGCGTGCGTGAGTGTCATTAGGATGTGGCTGTTGGGAAGACCTGGATGTAAAGACTGGTCTTTGTGAATAAGAGGTGTCCAGGTGGGGGAGAGAAGCCTTCTGCTACTGGGACAGGGCGAGGCTGTGCTCGTGAAGGTTATTCATTCTGGAGAAGATGGGGCGGAAGGACCATGGTGTTTTGGGAAAGGAAACAGGTCGGGCTGGGCCATGTCAACACTGACAGTTCAGACTGACCCCCTCCTCCCCCGCAGCCAAAGGATGTCACCAAGCCCTTTGGCCCCACACTTCCTGTTGTTGGAACGATGCATCACTCGCTATTACCCTCCTTCCTCTTCACTAACGCAACCCCCCCTCCCCACCCCACGTTTGTAAGGGTGGACCTACCCTGAGCCCCACCCACTGCCCCGCCCCCCCTTTTCCCTGTTTAGATGTTGCAGGGACGGAGGGTGGGGTTCAGGGCCTTTACTACTGAGAAAACAAACATGCCTATTCTACAAACTCGCTGGAGCCCCGGTCTCCTGCCAGCCGCCAGCGTCGGCATGCAGCCAAGATGGAGAGAGAAAGAGCGTCGGCGTGAACTCAGAGTGAACCGTGCAGCCTCACATCGACCTCCCGGCCTCGCAACAACCGATTGACCGGCCCTTCACCCTTTAAGGAGGCTGGGGTGCTAACAGGGTGTTGCTTCAAAGAGGCGTGGGTGCCAAAAGGGTGTGGCTTTAAAGAGGCTGGCATGCTAACAGGGTGTGGCTTTAAAAAGGCTGGAGTGCGAACAGGCGTGGCTTTAAAAGGCTGGGGTGCTAACGGGGCGTGGCTTTAAAGAGGCTGGGGTGCTAACAGGGTATGGCTTAAAAGAGGCTAGGGTGCAAACAGGGTGTGGCTTTAAAGAGGCTGGTGTGCTAAAAGGGCGTGGCTTTAAAGAGGCTGGCGTGCTAAAAGGGTGTGGCTTTAAAGAGGCTGGCGTGCTAAAAGGGCGTGGCTTTAAAGAGGCTGGCGTGCTAAAAGAGCGTGGCTTTAAAGAGGCTGGGCTGCTAACAGGCTGTGCTTTACTTTTTCACAAGCCTGTCTGCAGAGCTGATTGGAGGATTAATGTGATTATCCTCCAATCTGCAGTAGCAGTGGAGGATATCTATAGAGCCTAAACAGTGTAACAATAAGAAGTGGGGAAAGACTGGGTCCTTACATTTGGCGGGTGCTGTTGAGCCCGCATGGCCCCCAGGCCCTCCACTGCCAGGTGATTCTGGTGGGGGCGGGGATGCCGTAAGCAGTGCAGGTGATGGTCTGCGGGTGACCTCTCTGGTACGGGTTGGTTGGCGCTGCCGCCTCCTTCTCATAGATCTGAGGGGGAACTGCAGACAGTCGCACACATCACGCCAACTGTACACAGCATCACAGCAACTACACACGTATTCCAAGGCAACTATACGCACACATCATGCCAACTACACGTGTGTCATGCCAACTGTGTATGTGCATAATGCCAACTGCACACACACATTACACATGCAGTCAGTGCACACTCAACATGTTTGTTTCACATTTACATTAGCTGTTCAATTCAGCAGACCATTATGATTAACAGTGAGTGATAAGTATAATTTATGAAGATCAGTTGGAAGAGAACTGTTTCCGTGTTGTATTATCTTTGTATTCATCACTGAGAAATAAGTACAAAGCATTATACTAGCTAAATTAAAACAGAAAAAAACTGTCCTATGTTGGTAAATAGGTAAATAAGGACAAAGCGTTATGCTGGCTAGATTAAATAAAGACAAATTGCTGTGCTGGTTAGATGAAATAAGGTCAAAGCATTTTTTGCTGGTTAGATTATGTTTCCCCAAATAGGCAGAGCTGCTGGTTACCGTTGACAACCAGAGTGATACTGAGCCTCCTCTCCAGCAGGGCGGCAGTGTTCTTCAGAACGATGGTGTAGTTTCCTGCATCCTGCAGAGACACCTTCTTGATCTCCAGGGCATGAAGCTGGTACTTCATCCGGTTGAACTCGGGGCGTTTGTTGATATGCTTTCCATTTTTAAACCTAGAATATAATTTAGATTATTTTTTCAATGATTTACTTTGTTCCCAGCTGTCCTGGGCCCATTTGCGTGTTTATGGAAGCGCATAGTGGCAGTTTGCTCCGCCTCACCATTGTGTTTCTGGCGTAGGGTATGCAGACACTTTGACGGACAGCCGGAAGCTATTCTGGCCCACAGTGGCTTCAGCCACCGGCCCGTCCTTATAGTCCAGACTGATAAAGGGCTTTTCTGAAACACAGATAAACATGTTCGCTGCGTCAGACAACCTCACTACTGCCTGTCAATCACCCAGGCACATGAGTGGATGCCAAATATATCCATCAACACAATTAATTCCTCCGATTCTACCCTGCTACCCTGATTCTAAAACTGCCTTCATAACAAGTACACATACAAATTCTAATCCATTCCACATTTTTTGATAAAACCATGCCCCAAATGTGGATCTCTGTAGTGTCAGTCTATACATACAGATTAAGAAAATGCCCCCCAGGTTAAGAAACACTCAAATCAATCTGCATCTGAAAAACAACTGGCTTTTCCACACATACAGACCCTAGTGATCTGTGTGCGGTTCTTATGACCTGTGTGTGGTCATATTCTACTGTGCACTATGATCTGTGTATGGTTCTTATGACCTGTGTGTGGTCATATTGTAGGTTCTTATGACCTGTGTGTGGTCATATTGTACTGTGCGCTATGATCTGTGTACGGTTCTTATGACCTGTGTGTGGTCATATTGTACTGTGCGCTATGATCTGTGTACGGTTCTTATGACCTGTGTGTGGTCATATTGTACTGTGCGCTATGATCTGTGTACGGTCCTTATGACCTGTGTGTGGTCATATTGTACTGTGCGCTATGATTTGTGTACAGTTCTTATGACCTGTGTGTGGTCATATTGTACTGTGCGCTATGGTTTGTGTACGGTTCTTATGACCTGTGTGTGGTCATATTGTACTGTGCGCTATGATCTGTGTACGGTTCTTATGACCTGTGTGTGGTCATATTTGACTATGCGCTATGATCTGTGTGCGGTGGTACCGTACCATGCACTATGACCTGAGTGGACAGCTGCAGGGTCTTCTCCACACTGTGGGCGTGGCAGGTGTAAGAGCCAGTGTCGGAGACGTCCATGTGGCGGATGGTGAGGATGCTGGAGGCTTCGATGTTTTGCGACAACGGGGTGCGGTCGTGCTGAACACTCACGGTCCGGTTAATCTGCCAAGGCATGGTCAAAACACGGTCAAAACACAGGCACCACACCTAGGACAGACAGCCCCAGCTTCTGTATATAACAGCTCCCAAAAAATCCCCAGATCTCCCACCCCGTACACCTCTGGCGACCCCCTCAGCAGGTCCAGTACCTGTTTCCCCTGGTACAGCCACATGAAGCTCACGCCTGTGTTGTACTCCACCGACGCTGTGCAGTTTAACACCAGTATCTCCCCTGCCATCAACTCCACGGACTTCTCAGGAAACAGCTTCAGATCATAAAACAACCTTCCTGTGGGGTGGGGAAAGGGAGGGGTTACAGTGAACATCATTAATCAATCAAATCATCAATCCACACATCAATCAAACAGCCAGCCAATCAATAAATTGAACAATCAACCAACAACTCCCAATTAAACAATAAATTCAGACGTCAAAGAATGTTGTCCTGGATTCTTTCTGTAGTACAAATAGAATGGTATGTATATTTTTTGCAGATATAATCAATAAAGTTAAAATAAAAAAATAATACATTTTCTTTGCGCCTTCCTGTTCAGCGAACTGACAGTCTCATCTCTCATGAAGCATCTTTCTTTGCTGCCCTCAACAATGCAAAAACCAAGCACTGTAGCCTTGTGAAGAGAACCAGTAGGGAATATAGAGTATCTGGATAATGGATCACCCTCCCTCTTCTCTAAAATCTAATTAAACACAGGTGTTGCCATTGCAAGGTAATGTGCTTAACAACCACACACACATGACAAGAGATTAATTTGTAATAATAAAAAATGTACTTGTAAAATAGAAAGGAAAATGCATTTTCTCATCTCTTCCCCAAATGGCTTTCTCAAAACATGCCATTTCTGAGAAACACACATAACGTGACCTAGGCCTCCAAATTGTTTTCTGATATTTTCTTTTGTGTCATACATTTTAGATTTTTGTGTCAAGTTGGACTTTAGAAATCAATCTGTTGAAGCAACCTAAATGAAAGTGGCCAGACTTCAGCTGTCGGTGGCACACAAAAAAAAGTGAAGTGAAAAGCAGACTGTTACAGAGTGCATGTTGACGTTAATGTGACATTCGATCACGATGTGGACCCGTGTTTATTTTCGCTGTCTGCGGCCCATGTCAACGCTCAATGCTAGGAATGAGTCCTTTTTATGGCCCTCCAGAAGGCGACATGATTAAAAGTGTTGATGTTGGCTCTCCGATGCTAACAGGGCACAGTATCTTCAGATTAATAATGAAGAAAGAGAGACAGAGAGAGAGCGAGGGAGAGTGACCTCATTCAACATCACTGCCTAACAAGGTCCTTCATAGTTCACGTAAAATGTAAAATGAGCAGACAAGAACCCCCAACCAACACCATTCCTTTCTCTGCTCTCACCCACAATCCAATCACCTCTCAGCCGAAGCTGAGAACCAATCACCTCTCAGTTAAGAGCAAGTCACCTCACAATGTAGAGCCAATCAGTTCTCAGCCTTAAAGCAGTGCCAATCACCCCAGCTCAGAGCCTCAATCTCAATTAAAGAAGCCTCAATACATGAGTGTCCCCCATTCACTCTGAAGCACTATGACATTTTGAAAAGTCAAAATTAATGAAAGCCACTATTATTACTACTACTATTACTACCTCTCAGCTCAGAGTCAATTGCCCTTCAGCAAACGGGAAGCCATCTTCAAAGAAAAGGCACAAGCTGGTTTCAAGTGCACTCATAGGCAGCTCTTAGCTTGTTTTACTAAAAGTTTACAGGATAATCAGATTTTCTAGGGACTGAATCTTGAGACGTAATTGCTAATATCAGATGTGGATCTCAATGGCCTGCTGATATTTCCTCCCTTGATGATTGCTCATATTATGAAGCAAAAGTAAATATTTATTGCACCAGTTGGATTGGCGAGGTTTTGAGCCTTGCCACTAAAAACATCAGTACCAGGAAGATTACCACATTCTAAGAGAAAATGAAGCAACAATCAGTGTACTGTTACCCAGAGTCCCAGAATCTCATCCAACATTCAAGGACCATCTTGGCTTATAGCCTGCTCGCCTTTCTTTGTTTATTTTTTTTGCATGGGTTCTGGGCAATAACATTTTTCTGTTCCCTCAGTACGTTGAGGAGGGAAGAGCGACATCCAAAAAGACATATTGTCAGCTTCTCTTGCAATCAATCAATCAATCAATCAATCATTATGTGTATAATTCCATGTAGAATCACGCTGTCACACAGTGCTTCACAAATCACAATGAACATTTTCTAGATGGAGTGAAAAAAAACCTTTTGTGCCACTGTGGGTGAAACTGGAATATAGACTGAACACCTTTAATGTTGATGAAGCTGAACTGGTGGGGTACACAGAGGAAGAGGAGCGCGTTTAAACGCTGAAAACAAAGCCACTCAGTGATTGTCCTGAGGTGGCTTGGGGCCTACCTGAGTGGTGTATCAGATAGACGGCGGACTGGAACTCCTTGTTGTGGAGCACAGTTCTGCAATAGAAGCCGATGAGGTTAGGGCGGCTCTGCACAGCCTGACTGGGCACAGACCAGCCCCTCTTACTGCTCCAGGTCAGGTTCTCATCCACCAGCGGGGTGGAAGAGGGGTCGATCTGTAGGGGCACAAGCCAAAAATCTGATCACAAATACATATACAAGCAAAGATACAATCACGTGCACTCACTCATACACGCACCATGCACACACACACACGCACGCACACACACACACACACACACACACACACACAAAATACATACGGATGCCTGCAAACAAACATAGATATGCACACAAAAAAAAAAACATGCATACACATACTGCACTCATTCACATCTTTACTCTCTCATACACACGCACAAAACCTGCAAACACCCTCATGCACACACACACACACACACACACACACACACATACAATGCATTTATTCGCACACATGCATGGGCCGTTTACCAGATGGAGGGTAACATTCAGGTCGGGTGCAGCCACCAGACATGGCACCTCCACCTGCGTGGCAGACCGTGTGATAAATATCGTCTCCAGCTCCGTCCTTCTGACGAACGGGTGCTCCACATCTGGAAGAGGTAAATGCACCTGTTCACAGTCTTACCTGTTCACTCATTTCTGCCACAGTGATAGTTCGATTGATATCTTGCAAATACTTGGCTGGACCCAATTGTTTCCAGAAATCCCAGTTGGTCACTATGCAAAGCAGTGTAATCTAATGGTTATGGAACTGGGCTTGTACAGTGGATGTTGCAGGTTTGATTCTCAGGTGGGGCATTACAATTCTACCCTTTAGCAATGTACGAAACATAAATTGCTTCAACAAATTGTCCAGCTGTATGAATGGATTGCATTTTTAAAAAGAATGCATAGGATGTGTAAAATAAGTGTCTTCGAAATGCAAAGCTCAAATGTGCTGTCGAATGGCACCTTTCATGCCTTTCATGTTCGAAAATGGGACAAGCAAAGATTTGGTTTCTCTATAGGGATAATTTTGTTTAAACAGGGAGAGGAGTGTAGTCATGGGAATTCAGTCTGTTCCAGCCACGCTGGAGGACAGCTGACGGACCATGACGGACCGGCTGTGCTCACTGAGAGAGCTTTAATTGCAGTTCGGAAACAGTGTCGACCCCGAATGGGCGGATGAGGGTTTTCACAGGTAATTTAATTTCACTCGTTCAGAAACCCCCTCCCTCCCACCACCCCCACCGATAGCACAGAGACAGCCAGGACATTCACCGCACTCCACCCCTCCACTTTCATGGCCTCTGTGTTGAAGAAACATTGTCTGAATGTTACGTGATATCTACACTGGATTCCACGTTCATGGCCTCGGTGTTGAAGAAACATTTGTGAATGTTATATTATTTTCACACAAGCAAAACATCAGTCACAATATGTGACTTAAAAACACAGCACACTGGGTTACAGTATTCCACCATAAATAACTGGCAGTTGTTCTGTGTGTGTGTGTGTGTGTGTGTGGGCATGTTTAACCTCCTTTACGGGGACTAAATGTCCCCATGAGGATAGAAAAGGTTGTCAAATGCTCTCTTGTGGGGACTAATTTTAGGGTTAGGGGTTGGGTTTAGGGCTAGGGTTACAATTATGGTTATGGTTAGGGTTAGGATTAGGGGTCAAAGGTTATGGTTAGGGTTAGGTTTAGGATTTAGGGTTAGGGCTAGGGTTATAGTTTAGGGTTATGATTAAGGTTATGTTTAGGAAGTCCCAATAATGATAGGAATACAAGGGTTAGGTTTAGGGTTAGGTTTAGGACGTCCCCACAAAGATATGAATACAGGACTGTGTGTGTGTGTGAGCGTGTGTGTGTTTGTGCTGGATAATTCCGGGACCTCTCCAGTTGGTTCATGGCAGAACAGTGGGGCGAGTAGGGTAACACCGTTGCCCTAGAGACCAACGGTGGGCTAACTGGAGCCACATGCGGGCAGAGTGTTCCAGCTGTGGACACATTCACTATGCTTTATGGCTCTGATCGCAGCTGGACCACTCACTCCGCCCCCCTCCCCCCCGGGGAGATCTGGGGAAACTGTTTTGGCACCTCGTCAGGACAGATTAAGACTGATTTATAAGAGCGCTGGAGTGGGCCCTACGTCTCACCACCACTTCTACTTTAGCTCAGAAACTGAACATACTGGGTTTGTGGATAGGCACATTAGACCCACTGTAACTTGAACTCATGGTGACCCTTTAAGAACCACCCCCCCCTACACACTCACAGACACACAAAACCAGGGGTTCATTCCAATCGCTTATTTTTACTCCTTGCTTCCTTTCCTCACGTCCTTTCCTCGCTCCTTAGCTCCGCCGAACGGAGGACGCGAGGAACAGATGCAAGGATCAGATACAAGCATGGAGGAAATGAGGCAACATGCATTAGGCAAATGGAACGTCCTTGCTCAATCAAGCGTCAGCATCATATTATGCTCACATGCTTAACTATAATGCTTTTTAGCTTCTTTTTTCATGAATAAACAGTGCTTTTGTTAGTTATAAACAATGAGTGTCATTATGGATTAGCGCTTTATAATAAATGGAAAAGAATGGTAAAATTGCATTTGTGTATGGGGTGTGTCTGTGACGTGGCAGATGTGAAGAGTGGTGGATAATTTATACACGTCATGAGTTCTGAGAAAAGGCTTCCACAAAGGCTACACTTGTGTTTCCTCACTGAAGCACCTTCCGGGAAACTTCTCATTCCCCACTTCTCACTCCTTTGTGGAGCAACTAGCGGTTTGGAATGTTCGTAAAGATGGCAAACCTCGATCGATTTCCGGGTCAGGCGAAGACCGAGGAGAAGAGGACGGATAAAATAAGTGATTGGAATCCACCCCAGGTATGTCTGGTGTAGATAAGAGGTGGGGCCAATTACATCCAATAAAAATGCAGTTTCACTACAGGGCCTGCTGGAAACATGGACCTGCAATGTTTCACTACATTTCATGACAAATCTCCTTCAAAAATGATGGGCCTCCAAAAACAATGTCTCTATAGTTTTAAAATTTGCCTATGTGAGCAGTCTGGACTCCCTTCTGTAAGACAGGACTAATTGGGCACGCTGAATAAACGTCCGGTTTTGACCCTGCACGAGTTATTGTTTTTGGAGAAACTGTTTCAAGCTGCAGGAACAACCCTCCCCTGCTGTGTGTTAGATGGCACGACCCCTTCCAATAATTTGCGTTAGTCACTGTCCCTGCCACTTACATCCAAAAAACAAACAGAGCATGTCTGTCCCACAACTATCTGAGAGCAGAAATCCCACTGGGCCAGTAAGCACTCAGAGAGGAAACTGAGAATGCATTTGACCCTTTCAGACCAGCGCTGACACTGGGGTTATGACTCCATTGTGATCTCACTGCAGAGTGTAGTCGCAGGTTCCTTATACTGACCAGCTACTCAGCTCCATATTCTTAACATCTGCATTTCTGTCTCCCCACTGTCGATGACAAAATGTTCCATTTTGTTGCACATTATTCAATGTGTGGTAATATATCACTATAAATGTCTGGTTCTGTAGTTAAGAAGCAGAAAGGATGGTTGGTATCAGTAAGCTTGGTATCTGGTGAGTCTACAAAATGTGTGGTGCAGTGCAGCTGGCAGCAGGATAAATGTAATGAATGACACTTCATGCAGGACAATTCAGGCTAAACAAAAACCTTCCTCACCAGGAGGAACAGGAAGTGAACCACAGCCCTCATTCAATGAGATTCCTTTAGCAATAAATCGTTCCTTTTCCGTAAAGCTGGAATACCCCTTAATACAAAGCAAAGAATTTAACCATCCCGAGGTTAAAATGTCAAGACTTAGCTGTGAAATTTCTGCTGACAGATGTCAGTAAATCCGAAGTTTCAGTCGATTAATGACAGCAGGTCAGCAATGGAAACGAACCAGGGCCTGAGGGGGGCAATGCCCCCTCAAATGCTCTGCCTGCCCCCCCAAAGCCAAATCCAGAAAAAATAAGGCCCATAGTGCCGTTAGTAGGCTATTAAAGCTACAGACGATTCGGCCAATCATAAAAATGCCACATCAAAATAATGTATTTCTCTAACATCTGATTGGTTGGTTTGGCCACTACTTCGCACCCCCCCCCCCTTGTGCCCCACCAACATCTCTTCATGCCCCCCCAATCAAAGCAGTCTAGAAACGGCCCTGAAACAAACACTGCACTGAGAATAATCAGACAGTACTGCACTTGTAGAACGGTATCACACTGAATGTCTTCAGATACATTTTGAAACATATTTTTTTCTCTCCTACCTTTCCACATTATCTTGTTCATGTTTGCAATATGCGTTCATGTCATGCAATATAAATAAGCAGACAAGCCATAAAACTGTTTGGACACAGAGGGTCAGAGGTTAGGCCCTCTGGCATGCCACTAATTGAAACCTCAAACACAGATGTTTTTTGGTCCCGAGGGTCAGTGCCTGTGACCCTGTGGAGAGACCTTGGCTCCAGCCTTCCCATCTGCCCTTCTGTGGCCAAACGCAAACCGACTCAACTCATGTGGGAAAGGGGTATGATGAGCCAGTCTTGTTCTAGCTCTACAGTGGGAAAGATACATATGAGCCAGCTTGGTTCCAGCTCTACAGTGTAAAAGGGGTATAATGAGCCAGCCTGGTTCCAGATCTACAGTGGGAAAGGGGTATAATGAGCCAGCCTGGTTCCAGATCTACAGTGGGATTGGGGTATAATGAGCCAGCCTGGTTCCAGCTCTACATTGTAAAAGGGGTATAATGAGCCAGCCTGGTTCCAAGTCTACAATGCGAAAGGGGTATAATGAGCTAGCCTGGTTCCAGCTCTACAATGGGAAAGGGGTATAATGAGCCAGCCTGGTTCCAGCTCTACAGTGGGAAAGGGGTATAATGAGCCAGCCTTGTTCCAGCTCTACAGTGGGAAAGGGGTATAATGAGCCAGCCTGGTTTCAGCTCTACAGTGGGAAAGGGGTATAATGATCCAGCCTGGTTCCAGCTCTACAGAGGGAAAGGGGTATAATGAGCCAGCCTGGTTCCAGCTCTACAGTGGGAAAGGGGTATAATGAGCCAGCCTGGTTCCAGCTCTACAGTGGGAAAGGGGTATAATGAGCCAGCCTGGTTCCAGCTCTACAGTGGGAAAGGGGTATAATGAGCCAGCCTGGTTCCAGCTCTACAATGGGAAAGGGGTATAATGAGCCAGCCTGGTTCCAGCTCTACATTGTAAAAGGGGTATAATGAGCCAGCCTGGTTCCAGTTGTGATGACAATGTGGTGCAAGTAATGTGGTGATGAATGTTACTTTATAATTTTCTATAGAAAATATCATAAACTCCCATTGAAAAAAAGAGAAAATTAAGTGTTTTTGTTGGAACTACACTGCATTTGCTGTGTGTGCCGGTCACCACGCCCTCCACAGCACAGTATCGACTTTCAGAAAGATAGTCGGGGTTCAGCTCATTGCTGATAAAGTGGCAGTCCGCAAACATGGCAAAACCTCTGTGTGTCAGAGTGGAAGACTAAACTCTGAGATCCTGTTTCCTGGCTGATTCTTGGCCAAACCAATAACAGGACAAGCAACACATGCAAAACACTTCTGGTGACTGAATATGCAAGATAGGCCAGGAAATCTGTCTTCTGCCCCTGTATGTAAAATTATTATTTGCTGAGTATGAAAACTTTGGTTAATCCATTTAAACCGGTCAGATATTCACTGTAACCTGACTGCGGGTCACATAGAAATATTCTAAAACTGCAGTTTTGCCAAACCTCTGATAATATCACATTACTGATAAATACTTTAGCCAGCAGAATGGGTGCTAAAGAAACACTTTATCTGTACAGCACATAGGGGGCAGCTGAGATGAATTTGTGACTGCGGGCCTTTATGGAGGAAAGCGCTAAGCGAAGGGCCGTGTTTGATTTGGAAGGGACTGTCAGCAATCTGGTGGTCTCTTCTCCCAGAAAGATTATCTGACCCCCCTGCCTCTCGCCTTTCTCCTGCACCACAGTGTTGCCTGTAGCTTACATCGTCTCTCTGGACTGTCTCTTTGTCCAAACAAAACCCAAAATCTGCTTTCAGGGGCTGCTGTGCAACTAGTAATCCTTAAAACCTCCTTACAACAATGTGTAGCGCACAATGAGCTTGGACTTCACTGGAGGGATCAGTCAGCGGGGAGCTGGTATACAAAACAACATGGCTGACACTCTGCCCCTAATAGTGATGTAATCTCTGTCAGGGGCGTGCAGTGGAACAGAACTAGAAATACGGTGTTTAGTGATTCAATACTAAATGGGTGTACTTTAATGAATAGTGCATAATGAGGCTGAACTTCCACATGCGAGTTAGATATCCGAGCCAAGGGCAGGGTCTGGGGCATTGGCAGGTTTTAATCGCGGTGGAAAACAGGAGGCATGTGTGCTTCTACCCCTTCATTACATCTTCGGTTTATTCAATATTAGGATCCTTTACAAGCATTAGCCAACTCCCGAGGCAAAGCAAATAACCCTAAAACCGTAACAGCCAAACGCGCCGGGCCCTCTTTGATGTCAAACTATCTCTTAAACAAGAGATCAATTTTCAGCTAAATGTCTGTAATTTTCTTGTACTCGTCCCAAAGAAAAGAGAAACCTTAGTGCTGGACAGCCAGGCAGAGGGGGGGGGGGGCATGTGTAGGAGGAGCTAATGAAAGCAGGGTGTCCCACACATGCTGACATGGCAAAAAGATTATCTTTACAAGACAAAGGGAGTGAATGTGGTGTCATAGAGAACGTGCCGCTCATTTTGAATAATGCTCAGGCTCAGATAAAGGCCTTCTTGGCTGTTAATTCTAGTCATTAAATCTGCACCACGTTTGACAGCTGGAATACAGAATTAACCAAACATCAGGGGCGAAACAGGAACCTGGCTTATTAAATCAGGACCGGCAAGTCATTTTAAGAGAAAGTTCAAGGACTTGTTCTGTTGTCACAAACCACCATTCATCTCTCTGCGAGCGACCTTGAAGTCACATTAAGGTCATGTGTCACCTGAGTGCCACCTGTGAGTTTCCTCTGCCTCCACAGGGTTGGGGTGCAGGGGGGATTAGTAGAATATGGGGGATTGTGGGTGTTACCCAGGACCCCCGATCAAAGTGCCTGTCTGGTACTCTATGTCCATGCTTACTAGAGTTTTCGGATTCAAATGCCGTTTATAGCCTTAATCTGCAGAACCGAAATTTCCATTTTTTTCTCTTCTGGAGAAAAAAAGAAGTTACTGGAAACCTCGACCATCTGTCTGCAGAAGTTAAGGCTTCAGGCTGTTGGGTTATTAGGTCATTAAGACTGAGGTTAATAGGTAAAGGTTGGAGGTTAAGTGAGTGAAAGGAATACACCAACATTCCGGTTAGAGGCCATGGTGCAGGTCAGAAGTGGCGGGATGGGGGTGCGGCGATCGGGGGAAGGGGGGACGCTCACCCCTAACGAAGACGTAGACGCTGGCGGCGGTGGTGCCGTCGATGACGGCCTTGATGTCCTGGTAGAAGCAGCGGTAGTGGCCGGTGTCATTGCCGCAGGCGGCCGTCAGCACCAGGGTCTTGCAGTACGGCCTGCCGGACTCACCCTGGCACTCCCGCACCCGGACGGCGCGCTGCCCCGGCGTCTCCCCTCGCCGCGGCGGGTCCTGCCGCTCCGTCGCTTCCTGTACGGTCAGCGAGCTCTCAGGCCACGCCCAGTCCAGAGTGCGCTGTCCCCTAGGCGACGGGAACCAGACAAACGCCGTAGCCAACGTCAACACGCGGCCGAGAAAACACAGTAATGTCCACGGTTTTGTAAAGGTTGGGCCGCGAGCCTGGTTCTGATACCGATCCCTGATATGAAACCAGAGGGCTGGGGGGGGGGGGGGGATTTATTTCACACCCAGTCGCCTCTCTCTCCCTCTTTCCATCTGTGCTATCATTCATAAACTGAGACCTGGATATGCTGAAATCCGTTAAGCTTTTTCTGCAGATTTAGATATTATCACTGAAATCCTTTAGTCATGACCAGCTGACTCAAAGGCACGTATTCAACATAAATAAGGCACATTTCAATTCGCTGAACCGGTCGTGAATGCCAGAAGACCTCTTCCCGTCGGTTTAAACAGCCCAGGATGCGGCAGCTTAACCAACGCTAACACACTTCTGATGATGTTTACATACGATGCTACGCATGCGAACATGACGCATGATTTTTTTAGGCCCGGCCCTTATAGTGGAACGCCACCGCGCACTCCCGCAATTTACTCTATAGCACAAACTCTGAAGTCATTCATTCCCAAATTCATCCAGGAGGATAAAATGGCTACATTACCCTATATTATTCCCTCTTTGAGCAAGGCCTATTCATCAAATTACACTTGGCATGAAGCAGAATGAGAAAAATAAGGCTTATTTCCTCAGTAACAAGGTTTTGAACCACAATGACACCCTGAACAAGAGCCATGGGGTTTTTAAATGCATAACAGTTTTCATGAACGACTCCGGGACGAGCAGCCAAAGACATTATTTTCCTTCCAAAAGGCATGTACTTGCTACTGCTACAAAACAAGTTATCCACAGGATTCTTGGCAAGGACAGCCATGGAGATTTCACTGGGATCTGAGACAAATAAAGCGTTCACCTTTTCATCCCCGGCCTTCAAAACACATCGTGAGCCCTTTCTTCGGGGATGACTGTAGCTTTAACATATTCATATCCTTGTCAAAACCTTACAGGAATGTATCATTCACCCCAGTGGGAGCGAAACATTACGGCATTGTGAATTATATTACTTCTGTAAACTTTACAATTTCTATATTAAATTTAAGTTTTTTATTAAACAGTTTAATTAAGCTTGAAATGAATCACTTCCAGTACCTGCATGTAATAGTCAATGTGTCATTGGCATGGATCACAAGGTCTTCTTTCGGGCTGTCGAGGGTGGGCGGAGTCATAGAATATCCAATCACCAGGCCTGCAGAGAGAGAAGAAGAGTTTAATGAAGAAAGAGAGAGAGAGAGAGAGAGAGAGAGAGGTGGTGTTTCTGGGTATTACTTCTATGATGGCACCCAGTTTGTATGTTTGTGTGTGTGTGCGCATGCGTGTGTGTATATGTTTGTGTGCATGTGTGTGTGTGTGCTTGTGTACATGTGTGTGTGTGTGTATGGTGTATGCATGTTTGTCTGTATTGGGGGGCTTGTTCTTCAGGGGTAAAGATTTCCTGCTCACATCTGGGCCTCCGTTAACACTTTTCCTAACACCTGATCCACTGCTGCTACGCTGCTTCGTCCCTCCACTCATATTTGCAAATGCAGCAACTTGGCGACATAATTACCCGCGTTTCAAACCCCCGCTGGGTGTTATTAGGCTTCATCGAGCTGCGCCCCAAAGTTTATAAAAATGTCACCCCGACTTATGCCACACCTGGAGATCATTAGTGGAGGGGGGGGTGGAGGTGGGAGCGGGTGCGCAGCTTTCAGAGGGAAAGAGGCCGTTCGGAGAATGAGAGGCAGCGCGGCTCCTCCGCTTAACCCTGCTTTATTTAACGTGAAAATGAGCGATAGCAAAGAGGTTTAAACATGGGTCGAGCCGCCGAAACGCCAGCTAGCGCTCCAAGCTCTGCCCCCAAACATCTTGATCCCGTTACAAACCCATGAATAAAACTCAGTCATCCATTCTTCAAGCATCTTCAGCTCACGGAAAAATGTGGAGACGTCGTGCACCCCAGGATGGTATGAAAACTAATAAAGTTGCGTCTTGTTTTAAGGTTGGCGAAAATGAACCCCAGGAGGTCAATTTGCCATTCTGCAAGTGATCGCACCACAGACTCCAACCACTGCTGCGAAAGCCTAGAGGTGTAAATTTCAATATTATATTAAAATATTATATGATCCATCAAATAGTTGAACCCTTATTTCCCCCAAAGCCCTGTCTGAGATTCTGGCTCTTTCTCTTTGAATAATGTCAACTGCCACAAGATCTGCATTAACTCACAATTTCAGGCTGGAAAGAAATAATGACTGTGCTGTCATTGTACGCACAGTTCTTAAGCTTTCTTTAATATACACTGATTTGTTAGAATACATCTCTGAATGTACGTTCATGTCTGGTGTCTAATTTCTAATTCTGGTGCTTGTTTGATTGAGTGGTGTTATATGCTCCAGTAGTCGAACATTCACTTTCCATTCTGCTAAAATTATTTTCTTGCCTATTCTCATGTCTGCCCTTTCCTGCACATATGTTTACGTTATGCTTGCCGCAGACACACAGTACCTCCACTTATTACGACAATACAACATCTTTACAAAACACCACTATACAGGCCAGTAAAGAGTCGGCAAAAGCACTCCCAGTGCACAGCTGTTCGAGCCATTCCAGGTCTTACGATAACAGCTATGCCTGTGGAGAGCTGCAGAATTTCTGCTTTCTGTTTTCACCTTAAAGCCAGCAAACTTGAAACACGGCCAGGTGAGTTAACTGGTGTACTTAGCTGCTTTAAACTATCAATTAAGTGCTTAGTAACTAGAAATACCAGCAAACCCTGCAGCTCTAAAAGGCAAGAGTGATTTCCCTTGAAATAGCAATGTTCACACTGTTCTATAGACATAAGGTAAAAGGAGAAACTGCTGGTTGGAGGGGAAACTAGTACTTAGTCCCAGTACTGGAAACATTATTTTTAAAATATATTTTATGCACACTTAAACCTAATAAGCTATGAAAATATGTGGATTTTGCTGGCTCTAAAGCAAAAACAAATGGAAAAACAAGACCTTTCTCTATAGGAAGTGACATCACAAACCCCACCCCTTCCCCAACCTGAGTGATCCCATGTTGAGGGAGCCCACATCAGTGGACGGCCGGGGTGGCCAGGGCATCGCAGTGTTCCGCCATATTGATAACAGCAAGGCGTCCGGTGTTGAACCTCAGAGCCGGAGCCCCCGACCCCGCCTCTCCCCTGGCAGTGCTCCGCGATCAAGGACAATTTAACAACAACCGAGCATAACCCAGCTAGACCGCGCCGTCAATCACCCGCGGAGGCCTCGGACCAGAGCGTTCCAAATTCTTCAGATGCATCCTGCTGGCTCTCGCACAATAGAAGCCGCTCACGATTCTGTAAATATTTGGTGTGCGGCCACAGATCCCAGACCTGTGTTTACAGTAGAGGCCGGGCCAAGCAAGGGGCAGCCTTTTTCAGCACCCTGCCGGCAGCGGCCCGCACATCACCTCTTATTCTTCCTCGTTTACTTTTTCTTTTTTTTTGTCTTTGTCTTGAACCCACTCAAACAGCAGTCACATTTACTGGAAGGCGGAAAACATCAAACAGGTAAAAATAGAGCACGGGGGGGCGGTATGGACTGTGTTTGCGGCTGTTTTGCTGAACTCTGAGAATCACACATAAGCTCTTCCTCAGAGACTGTCTTCCATGTTTCGGGACCTTTTCCGAGCAGGGTAAGAAATTAACTTTTTCACCCACGGGCCGGAGTGGCTTGTGGATTCCAAGAATCACCAGCCATTTTCAACATTTTACCAGCCACATTACCTTTTACAATGTAACACAACCTGGTTGGTTACCATGCAGCCAAAGTGGCTGCTAGAGCAAAACTCTAACCAGCCAGTTAAAATTATACCAGCATTTGGCTGGTGTTAATTTCACACCCTGCTTCCAAAAAAACAATATGATTCTCATTAGATGAATACCTTATATAATTGGTTCTTCTATTCTTGATTTTCACTTTGTAAACAAATATAGTTTACTCAAAATATAATAATCTATTTAGAAACAATCATTAGCACATAAAAGATCATTGTCAAGTACCAAAAAAAGAATAACTTAATTATTGACCTGTACTAGATCAGAGTATTAGATCAGCTGGCTGTCATTAAGTGCTCAGAAGCAAAGTACTATGTTCAAAGGAATGTCAGTGTGAACGATGTTCTATGGAAAGAGTCATTACTGCACCTCTATCTGGGTTACACAATTCTCACACTGTTTGGCCAGCGGAATTTAAGAGAATGGGTACCAAACATGCATCTGCCTTGCTTCTACTTCAAAGAGGGGAACACAAGGCTCAGGAGGAGAGCCCCTTTCTGTGTTTCACCTCCTTTCTGAGGCACACCTCCTGTAGCACAGCTCCCTCTCACTCTAGTTGGGAAACCCTCCGTATCAGGGCACCCTCCGGTAGCGGGGCAGCCATTGGAGAATGCCCAGAGAACACCCTGTTCTTCAGGAAGGACAATGCGGTGACACGGACGGGCGGGGCTTCTGTTGTTCGGTCGTGTCCAGGAGACCATGCCTGTGAATAGACTGCACTCAGCTCTGGGAACTGCCTCGCACTGGCCTCTCTTTTTTGAATCATAAATCATAAATTTCTCATTTTCCCTCAATGTTTTATGCTTTTTGTTCTCATTTAAATCTGAGAACCAAACCAAAGGAGAAAGTGGTTTATTTTAAGGATGATGTATTTGACCATTTTTAGAAAGTGAATTACACAAGTGACAAGTGTGTTTGTTCAGGAATGCCACAAGTTGTTCTATTGGAACTGTGAGATTATTTTCTCTTTTCCAGCTTGATTAAGACAGCTGGGATATTTCTGGTACGTGACACAGAAAAGAAGTACGCACAACAAAAATTAAAGTTTAGAACAAACCACTTAGAACAACAAAGGCCAACCAGACCAAAACATTTTGGTGCATGGCAATACATCACATCCACTGTTTGTTCCAGAATAGAAAACAAACAGCCCAGTGTAGAATAATGGGTGCTCTCCATTGAACATTTTTCCAGTATAAAATTTTAAGGCGCGACGGAGGTGACGGGGGGGTCCTGCGGAGTTTGACCAAAAGCAACCCCCCCGCCCCCATCCACTGGCTGCCTGCCTTGGGGGCCGGTTAAATAAACAGCGTCCTTCTGCAAGACAGTGAGACAGGAAATCCCCCCCAAGGATGGATCACACCTCCTCTATTTCAGGAACAGCAGATTTCCGACCCTTCCGAAACACAGGGGGAAACAACAGCATTCCTCCCGGAGCGCTGGAGCGCTCTGTCGCCCTGGAAAAGCTTGGCTGCAGAGGCTTAGCAAACAGCCTCGGCTGTCCCCACCTCACCGGGGCCTCCTCCCCTCTCACTGTCCCAGGCTCCACCGAAACCATTTCCCACCCAGGGCCTATGGCACCACTTCCCTGCCAAACCCGACTTAACCCACGGCCACTCACTTAACTATCGCACAACTTCATCCAGGTCCGGTGTTCATAGACTAGAGGTGGAAAGTCCAGGGGTCAGAAAGTGAAAGTCCTATGTGTTTCTTCCACTCATGAACTCAGCCAGCTGATTTCACTAATTAGTTCTACCTCCTGGCTGAAGAATTGTGCTAATTAGCAAATCCAGGTGGTTGGAATAAAATACTGGGGAGGACTTTTACTTTCTGAACCTGGATTTTCCAGCTCTGCCATAGACCACAATAACAAAGTGTGTGTGAAGTTTTTAAGCAGGTACTCATGCCAGATAGATTCAGGTGGTGCTGGGGTACAAATCCACGAGCAGCGTGACGTATCTCAAACCCAGGCCCGCAATTACACAGCCGAGGGAAAGTCATGTGGTGGAGACAGCGTCAGGGTACCACGGTTACCCAGCGGTATGGAGCAGTACACCAGCGGCCGTGCCCGTCTTCGTAAATTCCATTGTGATTTAAAACTTACTGTCCACTCTTTCTGCTGTGGATCATTTATTACAGCTCAATTTTCTGTATATATTTGCTCACTTTATTTTCTGAATGGTTATATGATTTCTGCAGTGTGGGAAACTAGCTAAAGCTGAACGTGAACTAGCTAAAGGTCAACTAGCTGAAAGTAAACTAGATAAAGGTCAACTAGCTGAAAGTAAACTAGCTAAAGGTCAACTAGCAGAACGTAAACTAGATAAAGGTAAACTAGCTTAAGCTAAAATATCTCAATGTAAATAGTTAAAAGTTAAGTCAGCTGACATTAAATTTGCTAAAGGTGAGCAATGGGGAATTAAAACCATACAATGGTGAAGGGAAATCTTGGATTTCAAAAAGAGGGGAAATCACCAGAATGCTGTGAGCAGGATCGTGTTTGGTGAAGCAGCGGGGCGTAATTCAACATCAAGCCAGGCAAGTAGTGAGTGCTGATGTCGCGGTAGCAGGAGCCGAGTTGATTGATGCCAAATCATGCGGCCGGCTCTGGCTTCCATTAAGGGAACAGCAGGATCCACTCTCCCCCAAAAACTACCATGAGGTCATTTTTGCAGACCCCCCCCCCGCCCCCTAACTAGCACAGAGTAGGGGCTGTGTCTGGCCTCCATTATCGATTAGCTTCACTGGACAGTATGGGGCCGGGGAAGCCTCATCGCACTGTTCTAAAACCCGCCCACGTTTTCGGAACGTCCCCGCAATTATAAAAACAAATCACCAGTTCCTACATTGAAAATGAGCCATCGAACCAATACTCTACACGTGTTTGTCCACACTCATCTTATTTGAGCTCCACCTGAGCGCTTTGCCGAGCCGTTGTTTGATGATACCCTTTATACTTGTGGTTTGTGAGCGCCTTTATTCTGACCTCTCTTGCTCCCCGGACTCTAAAAGCTCAGGCTTTGTCGAAGCCGATAGCGTTCCCTCTGAAACGAACAGGGCCAAGTGTGACTGACTGAGTCATTAATGCCTGGCCTGGCACTGGAGTGTGTGGGAATCTAATTTCAACCCGAATCTGTTAAACAAAAACAAAAAACATCAACTGCTAAACCCTGAAGAATGGCTGAGTAAGCATGAGTCTACAGGACATTTAGAGTGGAGACTCCGGAGAGAGCAAAACATGACATACTGCAGCAGCCTTGAAAGAACCAACACCAATACAAAAACGTCCAAAGTCTTCCACAGACTGTAAGGGCATTATGGTAAAATCAATAAAAAATAATAATTTCACTAAATGCCTGAGGGACTGTGGAAGACTTTCAGAATCGTTGTATTGGTGTTGGGTTATTCGAGATTTCAACAAGCCCCTCCACCCACCCCACCCCAAAGGCATCTCCCCCAGAACAAGGACATTTAACAAATTGTATTCATACGAGCAGAACAGCTTTGATGCGGGTATTAATCAAGGTGAAACAGAAGGACTGACAGTTTGATTAACCCTCAGCATTGAGAGTATTTTTGTTCTAATAGAGCTGACACCTCACCTCACACGTTCATTCCGCCTCAAGATTTTATCCAATTCAATTACATTTTACTTGTGATGTACACAACACAAAGTAAGAATAAAGCGCTTATTTATAAATACTTTGTGCAAACGCATGTCTTCTGTCCGAATAGGTTTTCAGCACAAGTAGTCTATTAGCTGCTTCACTGCCTCATTTCACTGAGACTTTGAATAAGAAAGAAATGTATTTTGACATAAGCTCATTCAGCACTGAAGCTCTTCAAACCTCGAATCAGTGCCTGGCCATGCAACCTTTACCGGCAGCCCAAAGATCACCACTGACCAGAGCGGTCAAGAAGAATGCGGCGCGCGGCGAACAGCCAGGGGAGGGAAGAAGCCATACTGGGGCCTTTCCTGGTTCCTACATCCCCTGCCCGGGATCCACCAGGGTTTACTGCTCTCCTGAAACCCAGCCTTCCTGGCGAGTCAGACGGCCACAGGGCTACTACCCGCCCACGCCCCTAACTCCCTGACCACAGCCCGGGTACCTCGCCACCGAAACAAAAGTGATTTCACTCGATTGTTTCTGCCTCGTGAGTCACGGCGCGTCTCATCACCGATGTAATTCCCAGAGGGACGGTGCTCTCTGGATTCAGCTTCCTGGACAACGGGCGGCCATTTCAAAAACCGTGCGCTGCGCCCCGGCTTCCTCACCAACTTCCTCCGTACGCATCAACCTATGCCGGCTAATTATTGTTTTATAATTTCAGCTTAAATAGCGTCCCTCAGGATCTAAATTTCTCCACAGCTGCCTGGCTAGATCACTGCAATACCTATCTTAGTTGCACTACTTTGTTCACAGTACACTAGGCCAAAATTCTATATTGTGCATAAGCAATCAAAAAACATAGGCCAAAACCAAACATTGCTCTCCTTTGCAAGCAGCTCAAGCAAATACAGATTGCAAAAGCAATCTGCTCTTAGTTTAGCACCAGCAAACAAAAGATTTTTGCTCTGATGCAAACACGCAAACAACACACCACATTTTTTGCCCACTGTCTGCACTTTGCATGATGCATTGCAGCCAATTGGCAGCCTATATATTGGTGGTTGTGCCAAGAAAACAATATCAACGACAGAGAGAGAGGCAAAGCAAAAAAAAAAATTAAAATGAACTGAAACCATGTCTCAACCAACGAGAGGCTGCAGCACCACATGCAGCAAAATTGCAGCCATAAATCTCACCCGAGGAAGAGAGAGAAACCAGGAGGGGAAGAAGTCAGCAGAAAGGTTTTTTTTTTTTTTTCATTTTTTTTTTGCACAGATTTTTAATGAAAAAAAAAAGAACACACTTTTTTTTTTGTTTTTATGTGTCTGTTATATGTCCCGCCCCTTATCCCCTTATATACGGAATTTACTTTTCAAAAAAAAAAAAAAAAAGTGTTTTTTGTTATATTATATTATATTATTCATCATATCAGTGAAGGAAAAAAAAAAAAGGGTTGTCGCTAATTGTCGACAACAAAATAGGCCTTAAGAGGGGTTTATCCAATCAATTCGTTATTTGCTTTTTGCTTCAAAAGTGTTGCTTGCACCCTCTGTGTGTTGTGTGTGGCAATGTGTTTGTTTGTTTGTGGATTACAACTTGCCTTGTGCAAATTTTTTTTGCAAGTACCTAATTTACACATTTTAAAATGATGGGGGTGCAGCCGTGGAGCTATTTTGCTCATCGGTGTTTTGCCACCTTACTTCCCTTTGCATGTGCTTTTTTGTGGATTGGATGCAATTTTTTTGAGTCATTTGCACAGGGTTTGCCCGGGCAAACGCTGTGCAATCCTTTTGTGGATTTGGCCCATAGTTTGTTGAGGATACTTTTTTGATGCTCCAATATTTAATTAGCTGTTTTCATTATCTGTGTTGTGAGGGCATAATACAACTCCTTCTTTACTGTTGTTACTATCCCTACGCTGTTCTGGACTATACAATAATGCAGAAAACATAAACTCTTTCAGACCTAAAAATGAGATTTGCAAGCACACAGCAGGCTAGCATCATAAACTTGCTCTGTTCAGCAACATGGCAGCTAATCAGGCTGTGATTGTGCCTGATTCTCCGATGGGGTGGGCGAGATAGCAGGATTCCACCCACTCCTGGAACGAGTCAGATTTCAGATTTCATTAAATTCCACCCCCGTGCAATATAATGTATGTAACAGAGTATTCCTTTGGCAGAGAAACCGCACACATAAAACATATTTAATTCAATTAAGCCTCGAAGGTGACTGCACCACAGTCTCAGCCCTGTAGCACTGACAAAGTATATGATACACTTGCGATAACATAAACTTCACAGTGAGCTAAACTTTCCCTAGCAACCACTTGACGTTTGTTTTCCATAAAAGTAAAGCGTTCACTGTTACGGAAAGAAGAGCATTTGACCGTTTGACAGCGGCTGTTATATACAGCTTACACATTGTGCAGTTTACAACGAATCTGGCTCGCTGCTACCACACATGCTATTTAGCATCAAGCTTTCCGTTCCACATGCAATAACTACAACAGGAAACTGGGCAGGGGCGGGTAATTCATCAGGTGCCTAAAGCCGGCTAAAGGCATTGTAATCTCTCACAGGCCGACATGACAGCAGCTTTGAGGTCCATGCTCTGGGGTTTAAGAGCCTAGGATTTGTGTTGTGTGCACACAGCCCTTGGAGCCATTGATCTCAGCCAGTTCCATTGACCCACACATTAGCCGGTCCGCACCATTTACCTCCAAGAGAGAATTCCGCACCCACATAAAACCCCCTTTCTGAGCCCCACCCTGCCGTACCCCACTCCCATCAGCCGCACTGGGGGCGCAGGATGATTTACGACCCACGGAATTAATATTTCTCTCTTTAATGATTTTTTCTTCTTTGGCTTATGAACATGCCGATTTCAGAAAAAGGCCTTGGAGGAGAGCTCATCTGGATCTTTTCTGGAAGAAAGAAACCATGACGGGCAGGGAAGACGACACTACGCAAAGCCCAATGAGCCACTTTAGGCCCTGAGCCAAATATCCACTGTTGGGAGAGAGGTAAGCGATAGGACTGAGAATTGGGGCATAGAGGGGGGGGGGGGGGGGGGCCCCTCTACCTGGTTTGATGAGGGCCTTTAAGATCTTTCCGGTATTTTGCATTTTTTCTCTTTTCTTTCTTTCTGTTTTTGTTTTTTGGAGTGTATGACAGCAATGGAAGACATTCCTGCCAGATATCAATCGGGCCTGTATGTGTGTGTGTGTGCATTTGTGTGTGTGTATGTGTGTGCATGGAATGGGTGGGAGAGGGGAGCGTGGAGAGAAGCAGCTACAGTGAGTGAGATATATTGAGGCCCGCAAGGAAACACGCCGAACCTCCACACGCCTGTGCGGTACCAATTAAACAGACCATTTGTTATGCACAGTGAGGTTCAGAGTGTTATCAATTAAACATATGATTGATTATGCTCTGCGAGACTGGGTTGTGCTACCAATTAACCACTTAATTTGTTATGCTCTATGTCAGGTTTCAAAACCATTTCACACCGGGCCATAGGCCACATCAATATTGCCCTCAAGGCCGGTTGATTTTCGCGGACTCGATTTGGGGGGGGGGGGGGGGGGGGGGGGGGGTGCAATTTTTTTTTTCGACCTCTTGGGGGGGGTTTGGGGGGGGGGTTTTTTTTTTTTTTTTTTTTTTTACAAACTTTTTTTTTAACGTTTGTACTACGTATGTGGCGCGGTGGTGCGCGTCCGTCTCGTTTTTGTGTTATATCCGTAAAAGTAAAATCGGTTAACCACCAGCGTAGAGACGCGTCAGATAATTTAATTTTTTTTTACTTTTATTTTTATTTTTTTTTTTTTTTTTTTTTTTATTTTTTATTTTTTTTACGCGTCAGATAATTAAGTTCTCGCGGGCCACATAAAATGACATGGCGGGCCACATCTGGCCCGCGGGCCTTGAGTTTGACACCTATGCTCTATGTGGTTCAGAGTGTCAGCAAATATGAAGAAATGCGAGCTCTCCGCCACCAGTTCTTTATCGAAGCGGACATGATGTGAAAGAAGCCACTCTCTAATTCCACTCACCATTCATAGATACGGCGTTCCTTTGAATTTTTTTATGCAGTGGGTGCAACATATTTTGATTATTTGTAGAAAGGTATGGTTGCACACGTAGTGATTGTAGCATGAGTGCGAGAGAGAAGATATTATATGATAGTATAAAGAAATGCTTCCACGGACCGTCTTTTGCCAAATCTCAAATTCATCTCAAATAAACCACACACCCTTACTGACACCAAGCCACCCCATCCAAACCGCCAACATGCCACCTCGCCCATACCGCCAACACGGCATACATACCGCCAACAGGCCATTTCACCAGCCCCTCAACTTCAGGCTTCTCCATGTGTTTTGGTCTTGTTCTCAGCTCATACACTCTGATCAACGTCAGCTTTGTCTGTGATTTGAGCTTCACAGTGCCCACCGCTCCAGCGCTACTCCAGGAACTCCCGAACTGCAGTGCCGTGTGCCTTTTAGTGCACAGCACAAAGACACCGGGGGTGGAATTAACAGCCCTGAGCATCGCTGATCAGCACACTATGCGCCCTTGAAAGAACTTGAACAGAAAATTAGTTGCAGGATTGGAACTCTACATTTAATGACTGAAAATTTTTTCAATACAGTTATTCACTTTTAGTGAACAAACCATTTGTTTTAGACTTAAATTTGGGGGTACCCAATGTATCTGTAAAACACAAACTGTATTTATGTTAATGCTGCTAATTTATGTTAATGCTAATATCCAACTTGCAAACTGTACACATTGAATGAATGAATGAATGAATGAAAATGAGAAACTTAAAGATGACACACAAGTGGATCATGTGTCATGTGAAAAAATTCGGTCTCCATGTGTAAATTAATTAGCCAAAACACACTGAGCCTCCTCATGCATCCATTGGCTTGTGTACAATGACACTGGGGTTGAGGTAGTTTGTTTTTGTCTGGATAAATCAAAGCAAACCCTCGGCTCCTGACCAGCCCCTGTGGGCCCCACTGTTTTGTGGCCCCTGCTGAGACCATGCAGAACCCGTTCGGCCCCCTCATAAATCTCCCGGAAAATATCTTATCCTCCCAATCCCAGCCAAGGTTTATATACGATACAGCCCGAGCGAACCGCTCGTAAAGAGCATGACTCTCCCTGACCGGCTCGCTTTTTTAATCTCTCTCTCTTTCTCTCTTAGTCTCTTTCTTTCAACCTCTCTTTCTCTCTCACATGTTACCTTTAAATCTTCATCTCTCTCCCACTCTCTTTGTCTCTCTTTCTCTCTTTCAATGATTCAAGAACTAAAGCAGCCTATTTTTTACTAGTATGACAGGAGTTATCCAGCCTTGCAAAAAACAACCTTTCAATTTCTCTCCCCTCTCTCGTTCTTTCCGCCGTGCTCCCCTCTCTCTTTCAGTCCCTATCCTCTCTTTCAGTCTCGCTCTGTTCTCTTTCATTCACTCCCTTTTCTGTCAGTCTCTTTCACTCGCCTCTATCTCTCTCCGCATTGCCAAGCCCTACCTATTATCGGCCAGTGCCCTGCTACAAATCAACACTCCTTTTCAAACTCTTTCTCTCATTCCACTGAATGGGGCTCCTTTTTTCTTAATTTTGACCGACTTTCGGTTCAAAATGAAACTCTTACATTTTGCGGATTATTGCCAAACCTACCGTATAATGAATAAATGAGCGCTCTCTCTTCACAAGTCTGTTCACGGGGTCTTTGCTTGTCTGCTTCTGAAACAGGTAGCGATGGTTTACTTTATGTCAAGAACAAGAGAGAATTGCTTCAGGAGGAGGTGGAACAAATTCAGTAATCCATTGTTGCCGGGGGGTGTGTTTTCTTGTCAACTTTCCAAAACGACAGCACACGTATGAGGTCACTGCAAACCTTGGTGATGTTTACAGTCCGCCTATACATATTCACAACCCGTGTGCACTTATCCACAGCCTATCTGTGCATATCCGCAGCCTGTCTGCGTATTTCAACAGCCCATCTGTGCCTATCTACAGCCTGTATGCACATAGCCACAGGTTTTCTGACATCCACTGGACATTTTTGTCTCCCAAACGGCAACAACAAAAATGTTCACGGCAGTTCAACAACTCCACATCCATCTCCCCTGTTACTGAGTTAGACCCAAAGGCAAGCTGCTTCTACACTCTCCTTGCGTTAATGCGCACTTTTCTTCTTGTGTAATGGAATGTCACAATCGTTATGATCTGTCATGCGACAGCCGAGTGGCAGGTCCATCTCCGCACTGAGACATGACGACCCACAGCCGCTCACAACCCCTCCACAGAAAGGAGAAATTCACCCGTCCCGACAAACAAACCGCATCGGCGCTGCAAACCAATACATTTTCAGGATTCAGATGATGTGAAGTGTGGGGAAGAGTGCTGACAGCTAGTATAATATCACTCCTGGATTGGATTGCAGCAGTCAAGCGATGCTATATGTATGTCAGGTAATCAGTCATCACAGCGGGGACAGTAATAACAGCATCTGTACTCCCGCTGTCAGTGCCCAGGGAAGTTCCCTGATTTTGTACAATTGCAAACAGATTCGCAGGTATTCCCCCAACCCCAAACACCTCCCCCCCCCCCCAACACCCGCCATTTTCCTTCCTAAAGTCCTAACTCCAGCCTGGTGATATAAATCCAACTAACTTACAATTCCCCATCTGGCACATTTGATCCTGAACTGCACGATCTGTTTCTTAAGACATTACATCAGGAGGAGGAACAGGAGGCTTATTTGAAAAGCAGACCATTCTTGGTTAAGCTCATTTTAGGGAACGGGTTTTGGTGTGGGGAGCCTAACATAGTCTGATTTGCATGGTCCCTGGGTTCAAAAGTTTCTACACATTTGGAAATGGTTAAAAGGCATCTGTTGTGTCAAGACAATTTGACTGCATAAAAAACGTGCCGTGTTATTAGGCCTTGATGAGCTGCTTTCCTGCCAAGCCTTCGTACAGGATCTAGTTTCATCAGAGAGACCCTGTTCCTCAAAAATGAATATTTTCTCATGTCTGGATCAGATGGTAATTCTGAAATGGTCTTAATAGCTTGCGAAAGACATAATATATTGACAGCTGAAGTTTAGCACGTGGGGCGGGGGCAGGAGAGGTGGGGGGTGGGGGGGTGGATGGCTGAGAATCTACTGCGGAGAAAATATGGTGTGACGTGACCTCTCCCAACTCCGACCTCTTAATCCATTCCTCCTGTCATACATGCTGATTTTATCGCCAAGTAGATTTGAGTACTTCCTGTAAACACGTGCCGATATTCTCCACATTCCTGTTACATACGCTAAGAACCGAGTTGTCTCAGTGCTTTTCGGCTGAGTGGGTGAGGGAGAGAGATTCCTCATCCTGGTACTTCCTGGCCCCAGGATTGCCGGGTCAGCTGAGTCAACAGGGCGGGTGTAGGGTGAGTGCTGTCAGACTGACAAATTCCAGCGGGCTGATAAGGAAGACACGAACACTCCCCACCCGGGCAGAGGCACAACGCTTTCACAGCATTGTGGGAACGTTGCCACGGGTACGCACTGGCCTAGGGCCTCTAACACAGATAAATGAGACAGGTTTAGTGCTAGGCCAGGCCTCAGCTGGCCTTGTTGGAGCTTCGCTGAAGTGTTTTAAGTGGAGTCCTTAAAAGTGGTTTCCTGAAACTACACAGTTCTCCACTTCTAGGTGTCACAAGGAGACGACCCCAGCCATAGCGGTGCCACAATGTGGCTAAAGCACTCGGTCTAGGGCGGGCCCGAACTCAACCGCGTGCTCTCGCAATCTTGCGTTTGAGTTGTTGCCATGGTATTTCGCTGCATTTTGTTCAGCGCAGTACGAATGATTGGTCATGTGGTGTGACTTGCACACTCATCGACCAATCAGAAAAGATTATGCCGGGCATCGTTACAATCACTAAGCAGCTCTTAAACAGACCTGGAAGTGCAGGCACACTGGGAGGGGAGGGGCCAGGTGCCCAGAGGGAGCAGAACCGAAAGGTCCGACTGGTGTTCAGGGTCTGATGAACTGTTCCAGATATCATTCAATGGTCCCTGTAGCTGCCCAATAGGCTACGACTAAGGTTTTGAATTTGAAGCGAGCCAATGTAGGGGGCCTGGTCAATGGAGGGGTATGAGAAGCGGAGTGACATCACTGAGCCTGGGGAGGATGCCGTTCAGGTGAGCAGAAGTGTGGAGGAGGCAGGGAGACCAGCAAAGAGGGAGTTCCAGTAGCCCAGACTGGGAATAACCAGTGCAAGGGATGCGACCAGAGCAAATCATATTACACATTTCTAGAAAAACAAGGTCTAATGTATTGTGAAGACAGTGTGTTGTGTGGAAATTTATTTGGCAGGCGGAGTACGGCTCTGCTCCAGCACAGTGCTTTCTGATGCCGATCTTTCGAGAGAAAGTGGATGGCGGCACGCTGCCCAAGTTTCACTGTCTTGTACCTTAAATTCTGATGAAAAGCTTCCTCCCCTCAAACAGGCTCCTCACACCCAACTCGGAAAACCTCCGCAGTGATAGCCTCGACATACCTATTATTTCCTCTTTCAGTAATAAGGAGAGTAGGTGCATGGCACATGTATGAAATTTGTTGTTGAAGTTGTTTGGAAATACTTTTGCATGACACATTGCCTTGATCAAACTCCATATCCCAGCATTCCATGCTTTCTACACCAAAGGACAATTTGAAACGGGTCTGTTAAGAGGTACATCCACTCCACCCGCACTCCATACTAAGCTAATGCCCACACTGGTTTTATTTAGGCCTGCATCATGTACCTTGGTGATGGGGTCTCAGATGCACCCAGTGCTGCTCGAGCTATGCAATTCTCCTGCCAACACATAATTTGATAATTGCATCATATTATGCTATCAGATGTCAGGGAGCAATGGCCTCTGGATTTTGGGCGCTGTGTTATAGCAGATTAAAGTTACACTATACTGATCACCACTGTAGAGTCAACAAATTAAATCAATCAGTCAGTATTGTACTGTTCAGCAATGCAAAATGAGCTGATTGAATCAGACAGTGGAGAATGAGTCAGCATTGAGAAGTCCATTAGAGCACACTGCATGAAGTTACAGTCTTCATTCTCCAGACATAAACCAGATTTTTCTGGGATATGAACATAAAGTTATGAAAAAAAGTTGAATAACGACCTTTCCATCATCCAGACCCACCAAAAGAAGGGTCAATGCTGCAATACATTTTCTGCAACCAATCAACTTTATTCATGATGAAAAGTACAGTACGGTGGATGTATTGTAATTTCCACTAAAGATACAATTCTGATATTGTAACTATTGGTGACTTTTAACCCTTTATTTTCTATTTGTGGCTCACAGTTCTACCAAAGGGGGTCAAACTGCACTGCCCATCTCCACCAATGGAGCTGTTGCGGGGGTTACGAGGAACTTCAAGGAACAACTCGAAGAAAAATACATTTGATGAGAAGTTGTTATGGAAACGGAAAAAAAATAAAGAAAGGTGTGCACTGTGCACTGATCTAAAGCGCCCAGTTATGTTACTCACACTCACAGATCCAACATCACAGTAAAACACAAAGAACACAAAGCACCTGTGTACAGATATGGAAATAGGGCCAGCAATCTCACATACTTAACTGCTCCTTTACACAGCATGCATTCTGCTCTAATCTGGAAGCAGACTGGAGAGGTTTGTGTAAAGACTCTGGCTGTGTTCGGATTGGCTCACTCATTCACTCCCTCCCTATACACTACTTAGGGAAATCTACATAGAGCACTAGATAGGGATTCCCTGGTGAAAGAAGGAGACGATTTCAGACACTGCCGTTTCTGAGCAGGTTACTTAGCAACACGCGATGCTTGAGTGACAGCGGTCACCGGCTTGGTGAGAAAGCATGCAAGAAACGGTAAAAAAAAAAATATATATTTTATATTTAAAGGTTTTGTTGTCTCATTGTAGGTAGATAGGTAAGTTAGGTAACTAGGTAGCTAGCTAGCTAGCTGATTAAGTTGCACTTTCCATTAAACATAGTAATAATTGTTAAATAAATAAAAAAATTAACCTTTGTAATATATTTAATCTACCGCGTTTATTTATAATTCGATTATAAAGCCGACTAAACTGATTTAACATACAAGATGAAACTTGCATTTATATTTACATTTGTAGACCAGCGCAGGCTCAGCCGTCACCATCTTGACAAAAAGAAATGTCTCCGAGGATGTAGTGTAAATCGTTTGTACATTTTGTGGTGCATTGTGGGGGAAATTGAGTGAACTATTTAGGGTGTCAAATTTGACATTTTGAGTTCAGACACCCTACAAAATGGCCGATACCCTAAATAGTTCACTATATAGTGAATAGGGAGCAATTTCGGACACAGCTCCGGTGTCAGGACACAACAGGATATGTGATTGGCAGATTTTATTGGCTGCCTCTGGTTTGCTATGACCCGCTAACCTGGCCTTCAATTAATGTCATCAACACAACAGGAACCAGACCCCAAGGCCCTGTTAGGCCTTAATGAGAGGAACAAAGCATAATTAAATCATGATAAATGAACATCAGATCAATATCAGGTCAATGTTAAGCCATGGCTACACACTACAGTTTGCTTACTCAGCAAGTGACTGATATTTGAATTAAATTTGTAGTCAGATGTGGACATGGAGAATAGAATAGGCTAATGAGGCAACAATGGCCTGTCAGGCAAATTATCAAGCTAAAGAACAGGCTCCACAGTTTGGTATCAAATCCTGACTGTGCCAGAGTCAACCGCGGTTAGCAGCCTCATACGTAACTCGCTGCAGTTTCAACCATGAAGGAAGGGCTGCAGTCAGCAGGTGTGTCTCTTTCTCAAATAACTCATTGAAGTGCAAACAAATCCAATTTCCTGCCTCCTGATTTTAATTTGTCAAGACGCTCGCTGGGAGTGCACTGTTTCCCCTGAAGGCTGAACGGGGAATATCTGTGACATGACCATTCGTTTATTTTAATTCTCAAATGAAAATAATGTAGTTTTGAGACCTTGTCTTGAAATAAATGGTTTCGAGTTGATGGATGACCTAATGCAACCTTTTAGTACGTACATGTTAATCTTATTTCCTGTGGGGTGAAGGAGCTTCAGGAGCAGCCCTGCACATCCCGTCACTATTGATGTGGTATTGTGAGAGTAATATGCACGGATATCATGCACAGCCTCCATCACTGTCCGGGCCAAAGCTCTTTTTTCATATAAATAACAGATTTGTAATCCCAGACCTCATGCAAATTCTGGTGCTTTTGGCCAAACATGGTCTTTTGAAGACAAACCTAATACCTCCCCAGTGGGGTAACATGTTTGCCCAAACCATAGAGACAGAAGCCCCAAATGGAGTCTAATTTGTTCCGGAATGTGAAGACCGGATAAGATGGATGAAGCAGAGAGAGATGCATTTTTTTTTGGGGGGGGGGCTTTTGGGCTTTTGGACTAGATGGCACCTTCCTTAACCTCAGATGAGCTCAGCTGTGGTGTTTTTGGCTGTGAATCAACAGCAATGCGAGGCGGGGGGAAGGGAGGGCTTTTCTCTGAGGATAATAAACACAGTCCCGCATATCGGCCTGAATCAGGGACCGTTGGGGATTTTCACAACAGTCTGAAATAGTTCTTCCACGGATCAGTGATTAGACATCTTTTTCAAGCGTTATCGGATCGTTTCCCACTCTGGAACTATACGCATCCAAGTTATAAAAATTTATGCAGATTTATGTCCACAAATTTTGAGAGTTCATTTCAGAGACGTTTCGTTTTCCCAGTCTGTCCATCATGCTTGATGTTTAGCTAAATAAATTGTGCGATTATATTAAAAAAACATCTAAATATTGATTTGTACACAAGTTCCACTGGGTTGACAGCCACATGAAATGGATTTGCACGGGCATTTAATGGCTGCTTCTAGTTGGGTCACATTATTCAATCGGAGAGTCGCCATCAATCCTCGTTTCCTGTTTGCGATGGCGGCTTTCACCAGAGCATAGGGCTGCAGCGGTCGCCGTGGTTACGCGCGGAACTGCGGACACCACTCCGGGCAGGGAAAGCTTAATGATGCATTGAATAAATAATCCGGTCTCGGCGTACAGTATACATCTGGTTTGAGACGAATTCTCTTTGCTCAACAGGCTAAGCTGCTCAATTTGTCATAGTCAGAGAGAACTGGAGTCAAGCCTCCCTGCCTGTTCTGCTTTAAAGGACCCCTATAGACGTTAGATTAATCATGCCGTCACACTGGTGGTCAGCCAGATGACACATTAGCGTTATGCACTCCGGGAACGAATTAAGAATGTGTCTTGTGGAGATGTTGAAGGTGCGCCCGACTGGACTGTTCCCTCATTCGACAAAAAAACACCGAACTGCAGTTAACAACAAAAAAACTTGGTCTTTTTTACCACAGGAAATGTGAAAGGCTTTCATACACGCAGATATCCCTCATCCAGGCAAATTTCCTGCTTTCCTGTTAACCTCTCTGGCTTTTCATTTCCTCTTTTCACAGACAGAAAAATGTTGCTGGAGCGTTTTCTTTGTTCTGACGGGCAGGACACAAAAACGTTACCATCCAAAAAAGAGTCAGAGCCCCAAACTTCATAGAGAAATCTCTCAAATCTCAAAAATGCCACGCACGGTTTGTCCCTGCCTTTGAACAGGCCCAACTGTTTTAATTTTTAAAATGCTCCTTTTGTTTTTACTTAAAATTTCAGTCAGGAAATGGAAAATTTACGACTTTGCAAACTGCAAACCGTTGTATATTTACGCAATGAGAAAGTGCCACTTGCTTGAATTGAGATGGAGTAGGAGAGTGTTTAGATGTAACTCCAGCCTAATTGTGTGGCTCGCTTTAGTTGATTATCTGGTCACACGGGTCTCCATTGTCATTCCCTTAAGAGTTGGTGCAGAACAGTTCAAACGCGTTATTAAAGCAAAGTGAAATAAACACAGTTCATAAGGCACCCCATAGTTTCTTCCAACTGATCCTTTTTGATTTAGGCTCTGAAAGAAAAGAGTTTACGGACCCCCATGTTATGGGGTTTGGTTTGCATTACCCAAGATGATTTAAAGAGAGCGGGCCGTAGGTGGATGTGCGCTGAACCAGAACGTTCGGGAGAGACGAGTATATGTAACTCCAGGGCAGAGATCAGGGAAAGGGGCAACGGTCACTTTGGCGAAGATAAAAGGCACTTAGACCAGACCCGATTCCACCCCCTTCAGTCAGGTGTTTGCGTGTGTGAGAGTGAGCGCATGTGTGAGTGTATCTGTGTGCGTGTGAGTGTGTGTGTGGGTAAGTCTTTGTGTGCATGTGTATGTATGCGTATAAGTATGTGTATGTTTGTGGGTAAGTGTGTGTGAGTGTGCGTGTGCGAGAGTCTGTGTGCATGTGTGTGTGTGTGTGTGTGTGTGTGTGTTTCCGGTCAGCAGCTGGGGGCAGACAGGGCATGCCGCACACCTCCTAAAGCGCAGTATCAGCATCCTCTGGCCCTACGGGGGGGGGGCTGTCCCTCTCCTGCCTGTCCCTCTCCTGCCTGTCGCACGCTGGGGCAGTTAAAATAAAAGCCATAAGGCCCCCACTTCCCTCCTCCTGGGGACCCCAGACCTGGACAGAGGCGGCCCCCGGCTTTGATGGTCCGTCATTCCGGCGATGGGCAGAATCCAAAATGCAAGTAGGCCGCTCTCTGTCGTTCCCAGTCCTCTTTCTTTGCCTCTTTCCTCTCCGAAGCGCGCGAGGATGTGGCTGTGACCATCTGTGTTGGGTTTCCTACGACCCCCCCCCCACACACACACATAAAGCCCCCCCCCCCTGTCAACCCCCCTCAACTACAGCTTCCTGTTCCTGTCTTCTTCATCCCTACTGGCACTGTTCTCACATGTCATCACATTTATCCCCAAATCATTTCCCCTCACCAGTCACGGCCGACGACCCGCGGCGGCGAAAATTCCCGCTCGGGGGCGTGGGGGTTGGGGGTCGCCCTGCTTATGCACGATGTGACGGACAACGTGGCGGATAACGGCAAATGACCTTGAGCGGTGCTGGAGGTGACAATGACAGCTGGAGATGAACCTGGACTTCCTGGCGCCAGAGCCCTGAGTTAGCGGGGCCTTCACTCTATTTAAAACCCGCTCTTCCATGCGGACCGTGAAACTTTGCTATTAAAAGCTACTTTCTTCATAAAGCCAAGCACCTTTTCACACACATTCGTGTGAAAGCGAGACCTGACATTCTGCCAAGGAAGATTTTCACAGACAGCCCGGATGTCGCTTTTGTGTGAGACAGAATTGCCAAAACAGATTTATGAAAATGTCACATATGTAAATACAAACTAATTTTCCATTCTTTCAGTGCAAAGCAAAATTTTGACCAAATCTCTAAATATCAGGCATTTATCACATTCTTAATTTGTTTGCATGAAATGATTTAAGCGTATTATTCATTTAACATTTATGATTTGAAGACTATAATACAGCAGAGGTTTCATTTTGTGATATCTCACACAGTTTTACACCAAATCACAGATATTTACTGAAGTCATTCAGAAATACTTGGCACAAGCAACACAATGCTCCACTTGGGATTTAAACCTTCAACTCTCCAGTTTCAAGCTCTTAACCTCATCCCATCCTGCCCCGCCAGAGAACCAGCCACTATTCTACACCCTACAGACCACACAGTACTACAGGAGAGCCAGTGACTATTTTACATGCTACAGACCACATAGTACTACAGGAGAGCCAGTGACTATTTTACACCTTACAGACCACATAGTACTACAGGAGAGCCAGTGACTATTTTACACCTTACAGACCACATAGTACTACAGGAGAGCCAGTGACTATTTTACACCTTACAGACCACATAGTACTACAGGAGACCAAGTGACTATTTTACATGCTACAGATCACATAGTACTACAGGAGAGCCAGTGACTATTTTACACCTTACAGACCACATAGTACTACAGGAGAGCCAGTGACTATTTTACACCTTACAGACCACATAGTACTACAGGAGAGCCAGTGACTATTTTACACCTTACAGACCACATAGTACTACAGGAGAGCCAGTGACTATTTTACACCTTACAGACCACATAGTACTACAGGAGAGCCAGTGACTATTTTACACCTTACAGACCACATAGTACTACAGGAGAGCCAGTGACTATTTTACACCTTACAGACCACATAGTACTACAGGAGAGCCAGTGACTATTTTACACCTTACAGACCACATAGTACTACAGGAGAGCCAGTGACTATTTTACACCTTACAGACCACATAGTACTACAGGAGAGCCAGTGACTATTTTACACCTTACAGACCACATATTACTACAGGAGAGCCAGTGACTATTTTACATGCTACAGACCACATAGTACTACAGGAGAGCCAGTGACTATTTTACATGCTACAGACCACATATTACTACAGGAGAGCCAGTGACTATTTTACACCTTACAGACCACATAGTACTACAGGAGACCAAGTGACTATTTTACATGCTACAGACCACATAGTACTACAGGAGAGCCAGTGACTATTTTACACCTTACAGACCACATAGTACTACAGGAGAGCCAGTGACTATTTTACACCTTACAGACCACATATTACTACAGGAGAGCCAGTGACTATTTTACATGCTACAGACCACATAGTACTACAGGAGAGCCAGTGACTAGTTTACACTTTACAGACCACATAGTACTACAGGAGAGCCAGTGACTATTTTACACCCTACAGACCACATAGTACTACAGGAGAGCCAGTGACTATTTTACACCCTACAGACCACATAGTACTACAGGAGAGCCAGTGACTATTTTACACCCTACAGACCACATAGTACTACAGGAGAGCCAGTGAATATTTTACACCCTACAAACCACATAGTACTACAGGAGAGCCAGTGACTATTTTACACCTTACAGACCACATAGTACTACAGGAGAGCCAGTGACTATTTTACACCTTACAGACCACATAGTACTACAGGAGAGCCAGTGACTATTTTACACCCTACAGACCACATAGGACTACAGGAGAGCCAGTGACTATTTTACACCTTATAGACTTTGCAGTACTGTAGGCTATATAGTACTAGGGCACAGGGCTTGCGCTGATTGGAGGAGAGGCATGGCCATCATTAATGGAAGCTGCTAGAGTGCAGATGCTCCGTACCGTTCTGGACATGGTCTTACCGATCATTCCACAAATCACAAGGCTCACAGCCACAAGGAAATGCAACCAGAACTCATATTCCTTTTTCTCAGTCATTTGTATCCCATATTTCCAACCCGTATTTCCAGGAGCTCCATGAAGGCCTCAGAGAATATTGTTTTTTAATACATTGTTCTCTGTTTTTTTTTTTTTTGTAAATAATACATTTGTGATATTTGAAAAACAATCCACAATGTGGATTGGTATGTGATAATGTGATTGCAATCTGGACCAAGCCAAAATACAGATGAACTGATTCCTTCATTCACTGGCCAATTTAAGGCTTTCTCGCCAATGCATTGCTCACAGGGTACCCATGAAAATGAGGGGGTCATGTGAAACGTATAAATAATACATTCAGTCTACAAATACAACTGCAAAGAGCCTGCAGCTTCTGATGGGCCTTGGCCTGTGATCACTTAACTATGAATGGCTGACCGACCGTCTGCACGCGGTAGTATTGTTGTATTGTTGGTCAGCGAGCGACTGCAGAGATTGCGGCAGACGGCTAAAGTGGAGTAAATAAAGTTGTGTCCGTTCTCCAAGGAGGTCAGCAGGAGGGAGAATTGGAGGGGGTGGAGCAGGGAAGCTGGCAATTTCCGCAGCCTTGTCCAATGCTCACTTTCCCATGAACCCCCACTGACCCCTCCCCTTACAGAGCAGGCGGTATCACTGACTGGGGAAACCCATCCCCCCATGCCCCCCAGCACACACTCACCTCCAAACAGAGATAGAAAAACCACACACACTCACCTCCAAACACAGGTAGAGAAACCACACACACACACTCACCTCCAAACAGAGGTAGGGAAAACACACACACTCACCTCCAAACACAGGTAGAGAAACCACACACACACACTCACCTCCAAACACAGGTAGAAAAAACACACACACTCACCTCCAAACACAGGTAGAGAAACCACACACTCACCTCCAAACACAGGTAGAGAAACCACACACACACACTCACCTCCACTCCAGCATGTATGAATGTAATAAATGTAATAAGAAGTATGTAAGTCGCTCTGGATAAGAGCGTCTGCTAAATGCCTATAATGTAATGTACAGGTAGAGAAAACACATACACTCACCTCCAAATACAGGTAGAAAACACTCACACACTCACCTCCAAACACAGGTAGTTAAACAGCACACAGTCATCTCCAAGAGCCAGCAGAGAAACAAATATTGCTGAGAGCGTGTGTTGACAACATATGCCAAATAACAAAGAGAAGGCCGAAAATTGTGGTTTTAATTTTCTTTCCCGGCGTATCATGTTGCGCAGTTCTGCCAGTTCATAACGGGTTGTGTTTCGCTGCTCAAAACCCATACTGGAGATTTCAGCTGGTCCTGTTTTACCCAAATGGGAATCCTCAACGGGCAGGCCCTGCCAGGAGAGACCTCATGACCCCTTCTTAAGAGAGACCACCCCGATGCCAGGCCCCCCAGCTCCCCCTCACCACACAGGGGGCATTCCCACAGCGGGCCTCATGGATGAAAATGCGGCCTACCTCTCTCTCACAGCGGAGGCCGTGTAACCGGAGCCCTGAAACCCAGGGTAATTACACGCAATATGTGCCACTATCACTGATAATTTAGGATCCTTGTGCATGAATAAAAACGGCAGTATTTCAACAGTCTCTGTGCTGTTTTATGGATCACCATGGAGAAACATTTCTGGTCAAGAATGAAAATGTACTTTTTTTATTCTTTCGGAACTGAACAGCTCACTCATAAACTAATTCAGTAAGACAGGAGGACAACCCCCCCCTTCCTTCTGCCCGCTCGCCTTCCCATCTTTGCGGACCTGAGCGCATGTGCTTATACTTATAGGCAGATCAGAGAGCAGGAAGTAGCTTGCCCTCAGCGGTTATTTACGCTTATTAATTATGCGATTTCAGTGGCCTTATGGGTAACGATTCTGGAGTCTTTCCACGACGCTGGAGATGCAAAGCGTCTCAGAGTTTTGTCACAGCCTGTGGCAGCTAAGCCCCTATACCACGAGCAAGGCCTTGCTGAGATTCACCCTGCTGGCCTGGACATTTCCTGCCGATTCCCGCCATAGCGCCGGAAAGCGGCAGGCTCCGTTTCTAAAGGCTTCGCGCTTTGGCGGGTCGCGTCTCATTCCCTCCTGACACGCCAGTGACACAGAAACACGCCATACGTGGCGTGTCCTCACGCGTCAGGCCTGCCCTTCGCGCGATGCTCTCGATGTTCTCGGTCTGAACCCCCGGCGGGTCGAGTTAATCTCAGCGCCCTCTTATTTTCACACCGGTACCCCTTTATTTTCTTTCCCGGCCGCTGTGCGGATAACTCAAACTGGCAGCTAAGGAGTCCTGGGGCCTGCACACCCCCCATTCTGCCACATTATTAAACGCACAATTCTTTCCAAAACTGCCAGCAAAAGGTATATGAGGGAAAAGAGCCTCGCGCTGAATATGTCCAAAAAGAAGCAATAAACCGAGAATTTCATTCGCTAACGCCCCCCAGTAACAGCGGTCTGAAAAGGGGTAGCCCCGAACCCCTCCGCTCCCGTGCTCAGCACTCACAGATACATAACCGCCGCTCCGGCCTTCCTCACTGCAGCGGAGAGCCGAGCTCCGCCCAGGGCGGCTTGTTTAACGGAGGAAGCACCTCAGGCCCGGGCGTGCGGCGAATTCCTGTTATTCGCGACGGTAAAGGTGAGACGACATGCCTGCCAGGCAGCGATCCGCCAGCAAGCAGCGGCGATAACAGACGAGCGGTTTCAGAGACGCCTCGGTGGTTACATGTCCAGCACTTATCTTTTCTTATTTGTTTTTGTAAAAAAAAAAAAATCTAAAGTTGTTGAAATAACGTTGGAACGTTCAGCTCTGCAGCAATGTCCCTGTCACATAGTATTCGTCCAGTTCTCTGCAGATCAAGATACTGGGTGTGGGGGGGGGAGGTTCACGTTGCGGGGGGGGGGGGGGGGGCTGGTTACTGATATCTGCTGCACTTACAAACACTACACCACCAGGGCCCAGACTGCAGCAGAAGGTACTGTAAGACCGGTCCGGCTGTGGACCTGGGAAAGATTACTGGCTCTGATTATCAGGCACCAGCTTCACTGCTCAGACCTCCTCATTTTCTGTTTGTGCAAATTCCTGGGTTGTATTAGGTAACGGGGGTCATTAGAGACATGTAATTCTGCGCTGTCTGGAAGTGTGTGTGTGTGTGCGTGTGTGTGTGTGTGACTGTGGGTGGGCCAGAGGGGGGGTCATACAAATGGAAACCCCCCCATATGGATTGCATCAGTAAAGATATCTGACCAGAGCTGCGCATCTGATAGCTGTGGAATCCTGGAGCTGTGACAGACAGCACATCTCCCAGGCCTGGAGACAGAGCCTATACGGCCCCACCAGCACTCCTGCAGCCTCACCCCATGCAAACCCCACCCCTCCCCCTCCCCCCTCCCCCATGATGCTCTGATTGACAGCTGTGTGAACGAGGCACCTGCCACGCCATATCTCTGGGCTCGGTAAGAGGGGGTGCTGATGGGATATGCGGAGCACGGACTGAGCCAAGTGGTCCTCCGCTCATACCACTGAATACTCACAGAGTCCCAACGTGCTGACATCGGGAAGGATCAAGTCCCTGTCTCGAAACTGCCAATCAAATGACACCTGCCAATCAAACACTCCTGCACATCTGTAACTCATACACACCTGCCAATCAAACACATCTGCCAATCAAACACTCCTGCACGTGCCACTCAAACACACCCCCCTCCCTCCCCATGTGGTGTGTGTGGTTGTGTCTGCACACATGTGCATGTGTGGGTAAGTCTGTGTGTGTATGTGGGTGTGTGTGAGGTTAGGTGTGTGTATATGTGTGTGCCAGCAGTGTGTGGTTTTCTCATGTGCAGAAAAATAGTCAAGCCTCGTGAGGTCATCCCTGTGCTGCCAGACTCCATCGTGGGCTTTGGTTAAATAAATTTAAAAACACCACAGTCCCAGCTGCTGAGACACACTGCAGTCTACCTGCAGGAGGATGTAGAGTAGACTACTGAACACTGTTCAGATCTGGGGAATATACTGAACACTGCATAGACTGCACAGATCTAGGGGATGTACTTAACGCTGAACAGATCTGAGTGTGCTGAACTGATTTGGGATATCATGTACAGGCCTCAGGAGTCAGAGCCTACTACTGTATGCTGGGAGTGTGATAGGCACAATGAGTGTGAGGGAGAGGGAGAGAGATGATTTATAAGTGCAGGACACTGCACCCAATATCATGCCACATTTTGGATTTGAACCTGCAACTACTGCAAACTTGGAAGCAAAGCGCCTTGATCACTATGCGACACTGACCCTCCACACAGCACAATGCTATCCCATTAAATGTATGCGTCATGATGTATGCGTGTAGTTCTTGCCTTCACAAGACATTTACCGAATCGCCTTTAACCTGCCAGTTACATAGGCATACAAACAGTATGGAAAAATGGTCTCCAAGCTGGGCTATTAAACTAAAAATCTGAGGAACTATTCCTACATTTCAGTCCATGGCCGTGTCCGAATCAGCACTCTTCCACACTGTTGAGTAGCCTTGGTGAGTAGATAGGGCGAGAAAGTCGTAAAGTACGCGAAAAGTTTTCAAATTGCAGCATACACCCGAATGACACACTTACTTCCGGGGTTTCGCGGAGTAGATTCGGGAGCACACTTTTCAAGAACTACACGAACATTTTAGTCACATAAATATGACGTAAAGCTTCGCTCAGTTTTCCTTCAAATACAACAAAAACAACACGTGACATGGCAGCGCAAGAGTGGGGCGCAGGGCTGCCAGATCTGGCAAGACTTTCCAGCCAAATGGCGACTCAAAACTAGCCTAAAACATTTTTAACCGAAACCAATGTATTTGAAATAGAAATAATCACATTTTAACTTTTTTATTTTTTTAAATAAGTGCATGCTTTGCGACTTTTCATTTTTACCAGTGACTCCACTTTGAAAGTATCCCAATTTAGCTGTAAAACCGCGGATATGGCAACACTGGTGAGAAGCTGAAGGACCTGCTTACGACACTTCCACAGTGCGGTTGGAAAATAGTATGGAGGATATTTTTCGCGGACTGCTAAACAGTGCACATTAAAAAGCACACTTCGGCCAGTGCACTGTACGCAGGAGACAGGGCGCAGTAGATAGAGCTCTGATTCGGACACAGCCCATGTTTTCAGTAAAAGTTGCTTATAGAGCGGAAGCAGATTCTAATTACAAACCATTGTTCCATAAATACAAACAAGTGTCAGCACGGCAAGGCTAATAGAGTAAATAAATCATAAACCTTTTCACACTGTAATCGGGTACAAAGAAATCTATTTTCAGTCGATTAATTAGCCCATTAGTAGAAAATAGTTTGTAGACCGAAATAATTTTAGAAACTGCAATAATGAAAATGTCAGTCCTCAGAAAGATGAGGCTAAAGGGTTTTTAATGTTTTAGCATTTTGCCTTCATCAGTCAAATAATGTCGTTCTGTTTTTTCATCCATCACTCTAAAATCGCATTAAGTCTGCAGTAGACGGGGATCACCGAATTACCATTCACAAATTTAACGGCAGCTAATCCGAAAAGAATCATCAATCGTCATGCCTCAAAATGAATAACAAGGGCAAACATAATCCTTTCGGAAGAATTTCAGAAATATTCACATCCGCACTCAATCCATGTTTAGGCCAATATAAAGGCAAGAGCAGAACTATTCAGGAATATGCAGGAACACTGCCTTGAATTAGAAATGTGTTTCTCTGTGGCTTTACTCATTCATAAACCACAGCTGTCCATACTTTCGTAAAAAAAAAAAGATATGAGAAAGAAAAGGCTATTGATTATTTTCAATGAATTATCTCCATTTTCTCTCTGATTCTGAAACCGCTGATCACGATTTTAAATCCGTAGTTTTGCGGCAGCTTCCTGTGTCAGTTTGACGGACGTGCCCTGCTTCTCTTCAATCCGCGGTCAACAAGCGGAGCTGCGCATGCTATTGACTGCGAAACTCGCGCAAGAGGACTGCAAGTGCCTCCCGAACTCAGTCCATTCGAGTGAGTAGTAAAAGAATACAAGCCTTGTGGTTCTTTGCCCATTTTCCATATACGGCATTTTCTGTTAAAAAGCAGCCTATTGCAAAAAATCAATCGCACCTGCCATGAGTTGATTGCTCAAAGAGGAAATGAGGTGCGTTGCCGTCGGGCTAGTTTATTATTCTATGGACTGGCCTTTATTAATAACGGAACACTCCACTGGGATTTTCAGACCATTAAAGTGTTCATTCTTATTAAAAAATACGAGATTTGCTGAGAAAATTTGAAACTGTCCTGCCAACTCATTGTCAGTAAAAAAAACAGCTTTTCAGCAATCACGAACAGACAAGGAGGATTCTGTGGATTTAAGGAATTAATATATTCATTAGGTTTTGTTTCCAGGACACGCCAAATAAAATAGAGATTGTTTATTTTATTATAATTTTATCATTTTGCTTGATATCCACATTTGAATGTAAACTACAGTAAATACAATTCAATAAAATGTTAATTTTTGGACTATTGCCCAACGGTCCGCTAATTACACACAGTGGTTGTAATCTTTGTCTCCTCCTCGAATAAGAATCGCACGCGAATGTTTAATTCCAAATAACCTTCTTGTGCTGAAAGTAATTGCCAGGGATTAACGCTGAATAAATTCAGCTCTTCAAGTAGCCTACGATATACACTCTTGAAGATGGTAGTTGGTGAGATTTTATTCTTTGAGATGACGTGTTGGGATATCATTGTGGGGGTAGCCTAAATGTAAAACAGCGAAAGCTACTTATGTGAACAGACAGCGCCATAGATCTATAACCTGTGAGTGTTGTCGCAACTACTGAAATGCGCAAGGGCTAAATGCCTCTCCGTGATGAGAGCGCGTAGTGGGGAAAAATGGGCCAGTTTTAAGACAGCCCGAATTTGCTTGTACGCTTAAACAGTTATGGATAGACTACACCACCCTGTCAGTTTCCCAGACTTGCCACCTGCGATATAAAAAAGATATAACAACAACAAAAAATAAAACTCCATGAGTGTTTCCCACATGCCTAGGTAATTGGGACATACCATTTGCGGGGCAGTCACACAAAAGCTCAGATATTTATTCAAATAAGCATTTGAATTCACACTTGCATCACAAACGTGCAATCTAATTAGTACGCGTAGGCTACTCGTTTTGCGCTATACATATTTTGAGCAGTAGCTAGCTAGTTTTGTAGTTAGGCCTATTAAAAATCGAATTAGTAACTTTGTCAGATTCCATTTCTACTGTTTGAATAAAGTGAAGGCTCCCTCTAGCGGCTGACTTCACGCTAGACATGACAGAAAGGCGTTGCCTGCATGCTTTCCTAACGCAGTCGTGTCTTCCCCCGGACCACAGTGGCGGGAGTCCCAGTTACTGTCAACTGGATATGGATGCTAATATGCTTTTTTTTCATGCCATTTTAGAAAATACAGCAAGGCATTCCACGCATAGATATGCAACTGCGTCGTAGGAGTATCCTACATTGTATCAACAAGAAGGAGAACATCTCTCACACTAACCTTCGTAACACAGGCCTACGGGTAGGCTAATTTATATAAGCATCCATCATCAATATATCACAGCTTCATAAAGACTGATAAACAAGTACACGTGAAGGCAGAACGACAATGCTCAGATAAAAATAAAGTAGCCTATGCATATAGGCTAGATATAATTACCATCAACACTTCCATCTCAAGTTTTGTTTGTGTCTTCTACAGTTTCGACACATTAAGTTTGCAGCGGCATAAAGTCGTTTCATTTCAGAAAGTTCTGATAAACTTCCAGTCACGGTGGCTCAATCGTATTTATTGCGTGTCAGACAGCAATATACTAATATTACTATTAAACTTGCCTACTGATTCAGTTAGTTAACCGTTTCCCAGCTGCCCATACGTCTAATAATTGAACGTAAACAAAAACGTAATGTGATCTATGATTATCTTATTCGCAACGTTAAGGCCATTTGATCAAATCGAACCGTAAAATAATTTCATACAATAAAGAAATGGTTATTATTATGATCTTTTAAATATCTACTCAAATTATGTTACAATAAGTGCTGTTAATCACGTTTCGATCTGTTCTTCATGTGTTTGTGATATAGGCTACCCAGTGCGCAACAGACGGATCACAGAAGGAAGAGTGATAAAACGTGGACTTGTTCACTCATCTAATCACCACTTTCACAGACTGACGAGCTTATTTACGTCATGTAAAAATCAAAGCAGTACCCGCGAGTAAACACTGAACAGTATAAACATCATTAATCAAGCACAGATTAAAATGGTAGAAAATATAGGAGGAAAAAGTTTTGTATAGCCTTACGCTAAAGAGTTAAATGAGGCTCAGCACATTTCTGAGTGGCAAGACATATCCCACCAAACTGCTCGTGCATTTTAAATGCAGAAGCATTATAACGTTACTCTACAACAAACAACCACTCTAACCTGAAACACACGCGATCCCAATCCAAATCCGACAGAAAAACGTAAAATCTCTCTTCATTTCCAGATTTCCAGTCCTCGGATGTTTTTAAATCTTATATTAAACTCGTCTGTTTCTGTTATTGGTGAAGTCAGACGCGGGAAAGCAAATGAGAAGTAACTGTCCCAGACGGACGCCAAACTCAGGTGAGCTTCGGAGACGCGGTTGTAAGCTCGGCAGCCTTGCAGAGGATGTGTGAAATGTCAACGAAAAGAAAAGCGCTTTTCCTGTTAAAAGGAAATGTTTTTTTTAAAAAGATCAGAATGGATTTACAATGATTTCCTTTTCCCCTTTTTAACTGCTCGTGACTGAGGCGTACATCCACCCTTTACGTATAGAAAACTCAGGGCGGATTTGAAGGACTGCCTAAAAGACCCATGTCAAACCTCCCTCTTCGCCACAGGAAAAACACATATCCCTCCTTCACTTTTGTAAAGCTAAGCCGAAACACACCCGAAACAAGTGTAAAAATGCTTTAGGTGACAACGTACGTTGAACTACAGTTCGAAAATGCTCCCATTTTCACAATGAAAAATAGAGATGATGCACAATTAATTTAAAGGAAAATGCACATTGACTAATAAACCACGCGGGGAAAAGGACAGCAAACGAAATAATTGAAACTTTTTTTTGCATTTATTAGTTAATAATAAATAAACATAATTAATTATCAATAAACGCCTAGTTTTAGTCAATACGTGTTTTGGGAGTTCAATTCACACTGCTCATTAGCTAATTATGGACCAAGAAAACACTTCGTTTTGTTAATAGCCTTGACTGCATCTACAGAGAGTGCTATTTGTTGTTTATTTGAATCGCAATTAATCCTCAATGACAACAATAACTAGGCTATAGGCACTTATGAAAACACAACATTACGCGAGTTATGTTTTTAAATCCTACTTTGTAAATATAAATGTATGTGTACGCATCTCCCGTATGTTGAAACAGAGGGCAGCCCGTGGCGCAGGAGAGCACCCATTTGGCGCCAGTTAAAAAGCTAAAGCGCGTTTGAAACAATGGAATCCCTCAAGAGGAACTGTCATCTGTTGTCACTTCCATCTAAAAACTTCTAATTATCAACAGGAAAGATGAACCGTTGTGCTCAGCTTCGGCTTTGCAGCGGACGTTTCCAACAAATCTACAGAAGGGGGATGGGGGTGTCCACCCCAGCCTTCAACCCTCTGGCTTCTCCGCTTCTTCAGAGACTTCAAAAACTGTCGGAATGAGAACCATGTGGAGACCAAGGACTCCCATAAAGAAAGCGTTTGGTTTGCTTCTATTATTTTTATTGATGTTTTTAAAAACAACAGGCCGTTTTTGAGTTTGGGAAATAAACTATTTTATTTAATAAATTTTTTTTATTTCTTTGTATGGGGAGGATTCAAGTATAAACTGCAGATATCTTCCCAACAGGCTTTGGGAAACCTGACGATCAGATTCCCACCAAGCCCTGTAATTCCAGAGCTATTTGTATGTTTTCTCAGAAAAGCCCCCCTTGGTCCATATTTGATTTGGGCCCCGGCCGCGTTCATCGGCGGGGCTGTTTTTGTGGGCAGTGGACCTGCAGGGCCACAGGCTAATTCATAAATTTGGTGTTTCTTTAAGCCGTGAGAGGCCATGTTCCTCACCGACCAACTTCAAACACCCTATAGCGAGGTTACTCAGGTGAAAATAAAGTGTTGCATTTTCATTTCTGATATTCCTACAGGAAGTGCCGGCCACATACATGTCTATTTCAATTAGTGAAATTACATAACAACCCTGAGCAAGTCTAGAATAAATTCTACAGATGGGCATACAGGGCAGATTGAAACCTGAACCTTCCATTCTGACACAGAGGGACACCAGTGGTCCCGATTAAAGGGATGTAATTTTGAATCCAGAGAAATCAGACCACAACTTTTCAATGTTTCTCCAGGTGCCATTGTAGCAGCTTTCATTCTGCCCCCTGGCACAGACACCGTATAGCCCCCAGAACTCAGTGTGTGTATTGAACGATTGCAATTCAAATGCTTATGGTAACTAAATCTGAAGGGGGTGTACTAGATAAATACCACCCCCAACACTGGGTTATTATAACCTATCTTGTTAGGTTACGGACATAATCCAGCCCTGAAAACCAATATGATTTTTGTTTCTGTGAAGTCACCAGCATTGGGCCCAGTTGTGGAGGGCGGAGTTGTATGGAGGGGGGTGGGGTCACAGACAGCAGGCTCGGCTGCGGGAGGCGGAGCCTAGTAGAGGGGGCGGGGTCTAAGATAACAGTCCAGGCCACGGGGGATATGGGGGGCGGAGTCAGTCTGTAATGTGTTTCCTGACCCCAGGACCTGCCGGACGTAGCAGCGGCATTTCAGTGCCTCGTCCTTGAGCTCGGCCTGGGGGATAGGAAACGGCCCCCTTTCAAGTGCCAGCCAGGAGTGGATATTGTTATTATTATTACTTCTACTACTATGACCAGAACAACCACAATTGCAAGTAATAAGAGTAATAATAATATTAATAATAATATTTTGGAATGCACTCAATGTCTAGTGAATCACATATAAATATAAATGCAGACCATTATGATGATGATGATATTCGTATTATTACTATATTATTATTATTATTATTATTACTAGGGTGGCACTTGTAACCGAAAGGTTGCTGGTTTGATTCCCAGGTAGGACACTGCCGTTGTACCCTTGAGCAAGGTACTTAACCTGAATTGCTTCAGTATATATCCAGCTGTATGAATGGATAAATGTAATAAGAAGTTGTGTAAGTCGCTCTGGATAAGAGCGTCTGCTAAATGCCTGCAATGTAAAGTAATAATAATAACAATATAGGTGCTAGTATGGTACGAGAGGGATGGGTAATACAGGTTTCTGGATAATATTGCCTGGAGGCTTCTTCTTTTGAATAAGTCAAACAGCAGAGTGAAACCTTTGCCTTTTTTTCCCAATAAGCCAACAATAAACCCTCTGGCTCTAAGGCTTTATCCCCAGGTTTCCATAGTAACCACAGCTTTTAAAAATCAATATTTATTTTCTGTGCCCAAACTACACACATCATATATATTCTCTCTTTTTTTACATGTAAAGTTTGAGATTTAAAGTAGGCAGGGTTTTTTTTCCCTAAATGCCTACCAGCATCACATTACAGAAATAAATAATCTCCCTTTGACCTGGTGTTGACGCCGCTAACCCTTTCTGACTCAAAAACACGTATCAAAGGGGCTTCTCTCCGGTCTGGTAAAAATCTACGAAGGATGGAAGGAAGGGTAGTTGGATGGTTATGGAGCCTTATAACCCGAAGGCACATTAAATCCCTGGGAGGAGTAGCATGACCCGTTTAACGCAAACGGCTTCAGTACATTTGCAGCCGCTTAATCTCTGTCAAAATGCCCCGGATAAGCATTCCTGATAATATGAAGCTCTGTGCTTAAGCTCTCACATAAATTGCTGTCAAGCGCAAGCATTTCTGTTATGGCAACAAGACTTAAGAGCTGCTCTCACTGTACTACATGGAACACCATGAAGAGTCCTGTTCTTATTGCTCTCTAAAATGCACGTACAGTAGACAGCAGTACATTTCTAAATTTCTAATTTCTACCATTGAATCTTTGGCTAGTTGTTTGAAATCTGAGTCAAGGGGCACCTACGCTGAGGGGATCTGGTTAAAAATATGTTTTCTGCATTTTTAAGGTATTTTTTCATATGGCGACAGAGTATTAATAGCGTGAGTTAGTGATGTGATTTACATTCCCTCGACAGTGATCAGGGCCAGAACGGGGGGGGTTGTGGACAGTGGTTCCTGTTCCAGCAGGGAGGCGGGGTTCGCGGAGGTGACAGTGGTCGATCAGCAGGGTGTCATGGTATCCTGACCAGCGCCCCCTCATGGGGGCTGTAAACCAGCTCAGAGACATAAACAACACTGCGTTTGTCTGACCCCTTCTAAGGATGAGGAAGGAAGGTGTCACTGCATGAGTGCCTGTTTGTGAGTGTGCGTGTGTGTGTGTGTGTGTGGGAGAGTGGATGTTTGTCAGAGATAACAGGAGTTTTGCCCAGTCCCCATCCTTACCCTCCCGTATTGTCTCGCTCTTGGGCTTCAGGTGTGACCACTTGATTCGTTGAAGTGGCTCTAGACTGCAGTGACTGCCCACCATTACGGCGCAGCGCACAAAAAAACCATGCAGTTTTTGTTAATATTTTTGAATAGGGTTAATGAATGGTTAACTCCATGGTTGTTTTTATTGCAGCCTGTCACACTGCATTGCGATCCCTGTCCTAAATTAAGTGATAAACGCCCTTGTTTAAATGACCAATCAATTTTCATAAAACCAATTTTGGCATTAGCCGGCAAGTGCAAGTAATTTATAAGGCACAGATCGTATCCACTTCAGAACAGGAATTGGAACAAATGTTGATTACGTTTAATAAGTTATTTAATGCACGATTAATACAAGGGATCCAAATATGAAGCGTCACGCGCTTAGAATCCCCTACCTTCACATTTGTATTGCTCTATTTGAAATGGAAAATAAAAAGTTTAGACCTATTCTGTAACTAGCTTCCTTCTGTCGGAAAGCAACTTTCACCAAATTATAAATGAATGATGAAGGTTTGATTCATATTGAGCCAGTGGAGGCTTATCGCCATAATAATTAAATAATTCAACAGTCAGGGACAATCTTTTTGTGCTGCAAACAGGTTTTGACAACTATTATCTGTTGGACGTAGATTACATAATTCAGTGAATGAAAGCCTCAATAGCTTCTGACAGCTGGTATTTAACTGCGTTGTGTATTACTAACCTTGAAGTGTTAAACTGATATTTAAGGGATAGTGAAACAGATACAGCAAAAGAGAACAGCTGAGGCCGCATGCAAATAGTATGTGTACATTTGTGAGTGGTGTGTGTGTGTTCGTGAATGGTATGTGCGGCTCAAACATTTGAATCCGATTCCGGTTTTGATTGGGGGGTGAGAGGTGGGGGTGTAGGGTTCTGCATGGATGTGCTGAGTGATGTCAGAGGAGATGCACTGATGTCGCCACGGCAAGATCTGTGAACCCCCCGGCCCCTTTGTACCGTCGCCGGGCCCCCTAAACACCACCGTCAACAGGACGTGCCTTAGCCTGACCCTCCCTACGGAGTGCAACCTGTGCAGAGATATACTTGGCCCCTCCCTCCCAGAGCTCTTTCCCTGAGACTCCAGCTCAAAAGCAGCTCCTCTTTTGAGATCCAAGCAGGACGGAGGGCGTCGAGCCGGCGAGCGTGATTATCTCGCTCGTGTTTGCTTTGCCTTCACACGTTGGTATGATATGATGAATCATCTTCTGTTGCTCGCTGCTCTGTGCCAGTGCCCCAGTTCCCTTTCGCCGTTATGACGTGCACTGTGTTCTCTTCCCCCGATGACCTCGAGGCTCGCGCCGGAGAGGAGCTGCCAGAACGCATCAATAATGAACGAGTAAAAACAAACACCCGTCGGAGCACTCCCTCAGGCACAATACCTGGAGCTGACACAAGGGGTCAGCAGAGCAGCCAAGGGCACTAGACCAGAGGCGATGGTGAACACAAGACTGCGATATTTATGCTGTCTTAGGGGGCGGTGCCAGCAGGTGCAGGTGTAAGGTCTGTAAGAAGCAGTGATAAGAGAGCAGGAACTGCAGTGAGACTGAATAGGAAGGGACATAACGTAACCTTTTTTGCAGCAGCAGCAGCAGCAGCAAGCCAGAGGTCATATGAGAACACAATCTTTTTCAGCAGGAAATGATCCTACACCAGAAAAGATGCTGAGTGAACATATACATACACACACGCACACGCACACGCACACATGCATACACACACACAGACTCGATAAAAAACAGTGATCCTATACCCACACAACAAGGCTCATAATGAGTACAGCACTCCACAGTTCTCCCGTACGGCGAATACTTTCACTCAAAGAATCAATTATCTAAACAAAACTATTAATAGCCGGACGTAACATTCCTCTGGGAGGTTCCGCAGATGCAAGCGAGATGCCAGTGACGACATTACATCATCTGCTGTGCAGACGGCTTTTTTCATGCCGAGCCTGGCGCTCAGCCCAACCCAACAGCTGAATACACGCTAAAGAAACAGAGGTCCGGCGCTTCACCCAAGGACACTCAGCTGCGCTCCTCCCGGGACTCGAACCCATCACGTCATGACTCAACTCCAGGTCTCAAACCACGACACCGAACTGCTAATTCAGCGTTCCTCCGAGGCGACGGCTTAGAAACCGGGGTTTGAGCGCCGGTAACCATGGCGCCCTCCCGCCGTCGTTTGAGTGCAGAGCGGAGGATCGCCGACACGCACAATGTCAAACGCTGACCTCAAAGCTCATTTGCGTTACGAAGCAAAGACCCCCGTTTGCACTTTCTTTGCGTTACTTGTATCCCATTTCCTGCCAAACCCGATACTCGTCACGTTCGGTGATTGCGAGCTGGATGCAAAGAGATCGCACGTGGACTTGGTTTGTCCTCATGTGATCCAAACCACCTCTGGACACGGTCTGGGACGGACGTAACCAAAATTGGGATCGAGATTCTACTGACAAATAACATCCCACTCTAAGCATGCACGAACCCCGAAATACTCTTATACACAGCTGACCACCAGGCTGGAAGAAATACAGTCTGTGTGCGACGACAATGAAAAATGTGCCCTCAAGTACACATTCACAGAATCCAAATCTGAAATATTTAATAGATATGAAATATTAAATATTTAAGAGTAGACCAGAGAGCTCAAACTGAAATCCAGGAGGCCCGCTGGGTCGGCTGCTTTTTGATGTGTTCCTGCGCTTAAGTGCTTCGTTTTAGTAATTTATCGGCTAGTCTGCACACCTTGGATTCCAAGACCTAAACTGGGTGCTGACTGAAAGGGGAAAAAAAGCAGCAGACTGTGCCCGTCCGAGACTGGAGTTTGAGAACCCTGCTCTAGACCATACAGGGCTGTTTTCTGAGAGAAGCTCCTCTCAGAAAAGCTAAAATATAAGCTGTACCTTCCGGAGATGCACACAAAACTGTAGGATCTCACCTGTTTTAGGCTGCTCTTATATCCTTTTTATGGTACAGTAACGTCAAAAAATCCTGCCCTTTGATGACAAAAAAAAAAAATCTCAAAAGGATTTACATGGCAGCATTTTATTATTATCATTATTGTGACCTACTTTTCATGACTTAAAATAAAAAGACAGGTGGGCGGAGTCATAGGGGGTAGCTATTGGACAGGGAGTGTATGTTAGGGGTTGGGGGTGTGGCACAGAGAGGTGGGCGGAGTCATAAGGGGTGCTATTGGACAGGGAGAGTGTGGCTGTGTCCCAATATTCTTCACTCCCCACCTCCCTTCCTCCACTCCCCCACTACCACTCCTCTATTACCTGGAAGTATGCAAAACTTTCTGAACGTTTCGAGTACAAGTATTTGCATGCACAGCATACAATGTACCTAACATTGCGGTTTGCGTCGAGACGTTAATTAATACGTAACCAGATTAATACGTAATTAAGATGTAATCAGCGACATTAGATTAAAACACAAAGATCCGTTTCTGGTTCACGGAGTAGAGGAGGTGGTAGTGGAAGAAGGGAGGGTGCATTTTTCGAGTATTGGGACGCACTCTGTGTGTTTGGGGTTGTGGCACAGACAGGTGAGCGGAGTCATACAGGGTGTGTGATTTAGCGCAGAAACATTGCAGGCTTGTGTTGTTGTGCATGTTGTTCATTTCCTGTGTACATGCACACACAGATGAATCACCTTTCAGGTAAAATGAAACAAGATGAATGGAGTCATCAGAAGGTAGTTTATTTTCTGAAACTAAAACTAAACCGTATTCTCTGATCAATCACAGGGGAGTAAAGAGAAGCATTAAAATATTTATTTTTCAAAAACCGCAGACAAATCAAGATCGGAATTAAAGTAAAATCACACAGTGGAGCTACTGAAATATAAATTCCACGACATTACAGATAAAGATATATTTAAAACAAACAAAATAGAAAGATCTTGTGTGAGCATAAACCCTACTTCAGGGGTTGAACAGATCACCTGGCAATTGAAGTGTGAAAAGCTGTTGTACTACAGAAGCGTCACGGTCTGATTCAAGCCGTTTCTGCAGAACAATGAGCAGAGTGCGGATCAGCACGACTCAAACGAGCACCTCACTGTGAACAGTCATTCAGAGACACAAGCAGAACAGTGTGTGTGTGCTGCTGCTGCTACTGTACTACATACTGAGAGAAGAATCTCCCACTTTTAAAGTGGTTTCATGTGAAAGGAGTACATTACACATACATGCATCTTTGATGTCCTTAAACACAGCGATAGCCTATAAGTCATAACCTATGTTTGTCTGACCTGCAGATACACAGCCCCTTCCAAGGCACTCGTGTGCTTTACAGCGAGGAGAAGAACCCATTCGATCACCCGTACTGTGATTTATGACACTAACATACCTCAGGTGTCTACCTCAGATTTACGAGGCTAATATCTACCATCAATGAGGCATCTACCGCATCCGCTTCACCTTTACCCTTCATGTAGCATTACACACTACATGATGGATATACCGTGAAGAAAAAAAACTACAACTCCCGCATGCGGGGGGGGGGGGGGGGGGCCTCTGTGGAGACATATGTGCACCGCTCTAACATCCGCATTAAGTTTAATAGTTAAAACAAATTTACTCCATTTGGCATTTTAAAATATTTTCAGCAAACAAGGAAACATTCGCCAGGGATTATAATTGTGCCTTTTGCTGTAAATAAATATTTGGGCACAGGGTAAAGAGAGGCATGCTGGCATCGACACGTACTTGGCTAGTTAACTCAGTTAAGCATTGGAAAAGAGGAGGACACGACTGGCAGACAGCCCGCTATGGAACAGCGTAATACAGAGACGCTAAGGTGCGCTCACAGCTCTGTGTTATGCACAGATGTGCCACCAGATGGCACAGAGAGCAGCGCTATATAATACAGTGAAGCACCAGTTGCAAGCCAACAGGACTCTTTGTAATACAGGGACATGCCATGAGGGGCTCAAATGACTTTTTTGTGTAATACACAAAAGTGCCTGTAAGAGGCGCACATGAGCTTTGTGTAATACAGGAACATGCCAGTAGGGGGCTCACAGGACTTTTGTGTAATACAGGGAAGTGCCTGTAGGGGGCTCACAGGAGCGCTGTGTAATAGGGAAGCACCTGTAGGGGGGCTTAGAGAGCAGACTGTAATATGCCGAAACGCCAGTTGGTGGTGTTCAGAGAGGGTCTTGCGGGAAGTGGAGGAGTTTGATTGGCTGAGGCTTCTGTCCGTGCTCACTCACGCAGGTGCTAAAGAAGGGATAGACACGCCCACGGGGGCCGTGGCAAAAGGCGTAGATCAGCCGCATGCTCTCGGCATTGTAGAAGGACACCATGCGCTCCTCGCAGTCCAAAAACACACCGATGGAGCGGGGCGGGGTGTCGACCCGCAGGGGGGTCCAGGGCTGCGTCCCGGCCGAGTACCGCCCACCGTCACGCAGGCGCAGGGTCCAGTATCCGTTTTCGGGACTCAGCTTGGCCCGGGCGTGCCGGTCGACCGCCTCCAGTGCCACGCCCAGGTCCCACTTGGTTTTTGCGCCCACGCCCACCTCCCAGTAGTGCCTCCCAGACAGGAAGCACTGCGCCGCCAGCAAATTGACGCACTGCGTGAAGCGCTTGGGATTCCGCTTATATGGCAGCATCTCCTGGCACTCGACCACACTGGTCTTGTCCCGGGACAGGCACAGGCTCGGGTGCGCCGTTTCTGGGTCAAAGGTCAGCGAAGCAGGGGCTGGGGGCGAGGAGATGAATAAATAAAAACATCCAAATTAATTTTGCACTATCACTTCCTGTTAAATAAAATAGAGCTGCTTTCACACACTGCAAATGACCCAGTGCCATTTTGTCATATGTTAAGTGAATCAGTTAGCCAACTGTATTCATTAGCACATTTGACTCATGTTGTATGCATTTCAGGGGTGGGAAATTTTGGTCCTGGAGAGCCAGCGCATATGCAGGTTTTTGTTTTCACCAGTTACCCATGGTTAAATGAACGAATTGGCTGTATACACCAATACTGGTTCACTCGTAGGTTAGATCACAGTACAACGTTTCATATAGGGACAATCGCTTACCAAGAAATGTAGCTAAAATGACAGACGGCATAAATATTAAGGCTAATTAAATAATTAAGACCAGAAATTGGCGTGAAAGCCAGAAACAGATACGGCCCTCGCTGCCCAGCTCGGATATAGACTCCAATAAATAACAAAATCTCATCAGCGTTTGAAATAAGCGGGTTGACCAATCTGAATGGGGGCATTTGACAACGATGGGAGAGTGATATGATACAATGATGAGAGTATGCATACCCGAATACCTATATACCTGATACCAGGATACCTGTATACCTGCATATCTGGGGCCTGTATCACAAAGCAGGATTACGGAGCTGGATCACTACACTGAGTAAAACCCGGAACAGCTCTTTTTACTTCAGTCCATGTTCCAGATTTGGGAGGGTTCCAGGTTTTGCTCAGTGCAGTTATCCAGCTAAATCAGTAATCCTGCTTTGTGGTACAGGCCCCTGGACACCCGTTTACCTGGTTTAAGGAGCCTGAACATCCTCCTCCAGGTGATGTACTGCAGAGGGCCGGAGTATCGGCCGGTGAAGGCGTTCACGTCGAACCCCGCTTCCTTCTCCACCTGCAGGGACGGCCTAGAGGAAAACCACAATTATTATTATTTTTTATTTTAATTTTTTTTAAAAGAGCCGTTACCCGTGTGCTGCACTCAGATCTGAGATAAGGCAGTCGGTAAAAACCCAAAAGCCACCATCAGCTACGGCCATTACTTTGCTCTGTTGCCTTTTCCAAGTCTTCTACAAAAATAACACATTCAGAGACCGATATGGTGGGAGAAAAAGGTTAAGGTGACATTTAATGCCACTGGCAGCTTGAGTGTGCGATAGCTTATCGTGCGCTGGAAGCGTACTCAACGGCACCTCGCTCTACATAACGACGGAGGCACAATGCAGCACCACAAATGGCTCCCGACTCTACTGCAGTTACAGAAATAGAAAAAAAACAGCTCTGTGTTTGAAGGGGGGGGGGGGGAGACTTACCAAGCAGCGCAATACTTTAGTGATGAGATGAACTTTGTGTGAACTTTCATTGGTTTTTAAAAAGCTATAAAACAGGAGGTTACAGTTCTGTGTGTGTCTGTGCAAGGAGTTCATCTGCAGACACATACAGGCTCATGGATTTCCTTTCCGGTCTCTTCCGGTGTAGTGAGCAGTTTTAACACAGCTGTTTTTCGAGGAGCCATTTAGACACGGAACAATTTGTCTCCACTAAAAACATAGCAGAGTGCTACAGTCTAACATTACACAGAGATGAGCCTTGGTTTTGGCAGAAGCTACATGTAGCTGATGGAAATGTTTTATATTTAATCCGGTGAATGAAAACATCCCGTTTGCTAAATATGAGAAGGCTGAGAAGCAGAAAGAAAGATTTCCCAGAGAGACGTCCAAAATGCATTTGATCAGCAGCTGCAATCTTGCAGAAATCACGCTGAGTACAGAGACGATCAAAACCATGACGACAGAGCGGGAAAAGAGTACTTGTTAGTCACGCCCCCCCCCACCCAACAAAATATGCTGTAATCCTGTTTCATGTTACATGCTTTTCAGTTACTAATATTTTCAAGAATATCATAGTTTCTCTCTCCTGCAACAAACATATATAATGTCACTATAATTTCACACTGTGCTGCGTAAGGAGACACCCACCTGAAATTCACCTCCGGAAGCTAAAAGGAAAGAGAAAAACAGGATAAATGAATACACGTACAATAAGTGTGCATTCAAGTCATATTTATGAACATACCTATTATATAACTGCATGGCCTTCATACCGGCTTAAGAATTGAATGCTGCAATATGATAAATTCATGAAGGCATTAAATTCTTGAGTTTTCCCACAATGCACTGTGGCTCAAACAGGCCAGCAGCGTATGAGAAGAGACCCAGTTTGACCCCGAGAGGGTCCTGAGATGTCCTAGCACAGGGATATTGCACACACGCACGCACGCACGCACCAAACAAGAGCGTCACCAGCTCTCAGCACCATCAATATTAGGGTGCTGGAGTAGCGAACACGGCACGTACATCAAACATCATGTTCTACTGAATAACCATAACTCCAGGTAAATCAGAGAAATTACAATATAAAAGCATTACAAAATAAAAACAGGCAGCCTGTGGGTACGGTGAGAATTTTCACACAGTGGCGGCATCCAATTTACCCCTTGGTGTGAAAAGCTTTCTTTTATATAACCGTTTTCTGCCGAATCTGCCTCCGAGCACGGTCACCGCGGTCAGATGGAATTGAAGTAAACTCGCAGAAGGAGAACGGGGCGACACTCCCGGTTCTCCCCGAGGCTGCCCGTTGCACGCGCACCACGGTTCCGCAGATAATGAATAGCGGCGGCTTTCATCTCTTTGACAAAGGCATGAATGGTCTCGGTGTTTTCCCGCTGAAGCGTTACCGACAAAATTTGAAGCGGATTTATTGTATTTACTGAAGTTAATGCTGCAGAGGAGCACGGCGCCAGCTTCTGTATGGACTTGGCAGTGGAATGAAAGCACAGAGCGTGTTGTGCACTGGGCTCCTGGGAATGAAAGCACAGAGCGTGTTGTGCACTGGGCTCCTGGGAATGAAAGCACAGAGCGTGTTGTGCACTGGGCTCCTGGGAATGAAAGCACAGAGCGTGTTGTGCACTGGGCTCCTGAGTATGAGCTAGTTATATAAGCAGCTCTATGTGTCCTATGGCCACAGGGTCCCCATCTTGGCCTGCTCCATTTCATTATCTGCCCTGGGGAAGGACTCCATGGGGACACACCTGACACGTCCTGCTACTGTCGTCAGCGAGAGATACCTTTCCTCCCAGAGGTGCTAGCCATTTCCTGTAGTACTATGCGGCCTGCAGGATGTCAAATAGTCACTGGCTTTCTTGCAGTATTGTGCGACGAATGCATTTCCCCCACTGTCTTCATTAAATTAATGTGGGCAATGGCAGATGGTAGTTCCAGGTACAAGTAGACTGAGGACTTTGTGGCTTCCATGTATAAGGTACAAGCCGGTGTACGGCCATTACCTGTACTATAAAACGACCTCAGTGCATTTTGCCTTTATTTTTGGACAACATAAAATGTGGCCATTAGCTGAACCAAAAAAGCAATAAGAACGTGCCCAACATGAATAACTTCTCCATATTTCTAGTGGATGCCGAAGTGAGTGTTTTTATGGAGGCTACATACATTCAGGGTTTTATTAGCTTAAACAGCGGATGGAAACGCACATAATTCGCATAGATTTTTTCCGCCATTTAATAATTTCCTTGAAATTAATTTTGACATTGGATGCATTTATTCATTTTTGGTATACAACAGGGCTGTCACTTTTTTTGTTTGATAATTAAACTTGTTTGAATCTCAGGAAAGTTATATGTAATTAAGGGTTCGAATGCGTAATCCCGTTGCCTAGGCTAAATAAGGAGCCCAGTCGTGCTCTGTGTTTATCCATGTTGCACTTGTGGTAACACTCAGTATGAAAGAGACCGATAAACAATGAACCATGTTATTGTTTTGTCTGGAGGGTGTAACTCTAGGTAGCCTAAATAGAGTTCATGTGTGGGTCATGCTATCCACGTAGCCTGTAGGCTATACCTTCGAAATGAAAGAGCAAAAAAAGATTGTACCTCCACTGCACCTCAGGAGTGCCATTTGAAAATATTACAGGTTCTGTGCCATTGGAGACAAAATAATAACCAAGGAGAAAGTCCCCTGAAAGGTATGCAAACGGAAAACAGTCAACCCGCCAAAGACTGGAACATTTCTCCTCCTCCAGAGAAAGTCAAGCCATTTTTGTGAATTAATGATGGACTTATGATGGTGTTATAATTCTTTCTTTTGTTTGAGCAACACTTGATCTAAAATATTATTGCTGTGAACGGCATTGCTATGATCTTCCCTTTATTTTGCATAATAAAACTTCCAAGATACTGTTGTCATTATTTCGTACTTTACATTACATTACATTATAGGCATTTAGCAGACGCTCTTATCCAGACTTACGACTTATACTACTTACTTTATTATATATTCATACATACACATATATATATATACACAGCAATGGTTAAGTAGTAAGTACCTTGCTCAAGGGTACAACGGCAGTGTCTTACCTGGGAATCGAACCTGCAACCTTTCAGTTACAAGTCCAGTTCCTTAACCATTATACTACACTGCCGCCCACTTGGGCCACCAATTTGTCTCCACCATGTAACCTGTGTATTTCAATGGTTACCCGCCAGGGGCCCCCATCGGAACTTTAATGGCACCGTCAAGTGACTAACCATACAACTGAGCTTCTAATTGAGATGTAAAAGATTTAGTCGGTCTAATATGGGGAGAGTCAGAGGAAGTAAAGTGAACATGGACGGGAGTTTAAATGCTACGAAAAGCATGTCTTTGCGCGAACAAGCAAAGCAGTATTCCCCTGGTACACAACATACTGACAGATTGAACAATAAATGTAACAATTTAACAATGTCCTAAAAACTAAGAGACGTGGATTAAGGTCTGAGATCAACACGAGGGAAATCTGTCAGCCTTGAGTGGCGACAGGATGTCATTAAAGATTTAACTCTGTTCTTAAGTGGAAATATCCAGCTGGAAAAAGTGGATGATGTCAAATTACATACATTTTTAAACAAGCATGTAATTAACGGGGGGAGGGGGGGGAACTCGACAGACATACGTGCCGCAGACCGCTACTTTGCATAAAATAAAAATTCAAGAACTGATTGAAAGAACTGACAGCATAGCGGAGGTAACGGATGAATCAACAGACAATCATGTTTTACAAATTTTATTTATTCTTCAAGGAAAATCCATCACAACCAATCTGAAGGTTCTCCTTGCTGACACAGTCCATCTAACTGCCATGAACTACTCCTCACTTGCGGACAGCATCAAGAAATGCTTATTGAATTAGAACATTGATTTAAAAAATTTGACTGCATTTGTGTCTGACAATGCCAGTTCTTTCTTAAAAGCATATAAAGACATCATTCTGTCAAAGATATCAGAATCCGCAAGACCTATAATAAAATTTAACAGCTTACAAATTAATATGGTGCACTTGCTAAGTAGGTGCATAGCACAGACAAAACAATACACCGCCAATGCATCAAAACTTTCAATGAAGCTTCGGAAAAACTTGCCACGTACTACAACCCTGATAAACTCAAAAATAAACTACATTTCCATCAACTAGCTCACAAATTTCTTAAAGCGGTTAGGATTTTTCATCCCAAGAAATGTGTCAATGTGTCAACCCTCCCGCAACACTGAATTCAAGGTTTATGAAAACTGTACATTCGAGCTGGGCAGTTACAAATTATTTGCACAAGAAAACAGCGCTGCACTGCCACTGGATGAATTCTGGGATACAGCTAAAGAAATATTTCCAAACCTCACTCAAAAGGCAAAACTATACTTGGTCGTGGTGGTAAACTCTTTTTCGTTTTAATATACCTCAGCTGCAAACTATTTTCTCATTACTAATACGATTTATTTTATTTTTTGTGCAAGTGAAATGTTATATAACAGCTCAAAAAAGTAGACATTTCCCCCTGCTTCTAAAAAAACAACCATGCCCCTGCCTGTAAAATATTTTAAAATACTGCAGCATGTCCATGGTAGTAAGCCATCAAACTGAATTTAACACGTGAGTGTAGCTTGTAAACATTGCGTAGGTAATTAATTGGTGTAAATTACTTTATCACCTTAGATTATTGAGGTGGTGCAAATGGGATAATTGTTCAAGAAGTGGCTTGACAAAGGTTATCATGACCTCAGAGGATAGCTGTCGGAGAACTGAAGCACCCATGCGAGAACACAAGGGGAGACAAACAGGTGGCCCTAGTTATAGCCTAGCGCGTTTAACATATTTAGCTACAATGTAATGGGAAATTACAACCGAGCCATAATAATTATACATTTAGGCAACGTTTTAACGTTTCAAATTTTGACAGTAGAACATTTGAACAAATTTCTCTATTATGAGATATTTGTTCGAACACAATTTTTGGATAAAGTGACAGCCCTAGTATACATCATACCCTTTGACAATATTTACAATATTGTTGCTGAAAATTTTACACTTGTTATGTTATATAAGTGTGATAGTAATTTTCTGTTTTCTGTAATCTGCTTATTGACAATGTTGCTTTATATTTAAGATATTAATATAGAGACTAGAAACATTGTTAATGGCCAGTTTTTCTTATACCCTGCTTCTATTCCTTAGTCTAACAGTAAAGGGACGTGGCAATGATCCATGAACTGGGCCCCAGTGTACCATCCGTGTCTGTATCGCAGGGGTGGCCAATTCCAGGCCTCGCGGGCCGGTGTGTATGCAGGTTTTTACTGCCACCAGTTACCACGGTTCAATCAGCTAATTAGTCATACACACAATCACCGATTCACTTGTAAATTACAGAACGATAAAATGCTACAATACACGCATTGACGCATACCGGCACAAGAACATTCATCAGCTGCTTTTCATATCGCGGATATGTAGATTAAAATATCAGATCGTGTAAACGATTGGGCTAATTCAATAATTGTTAACTGGCGGCAGCAAAAACCTGCATACACACCGGCCCGCGAGGCCTGGAATTGGCCACCCCTGCTGTATCGTTTCCACCAAGGTCATTTCCCAGTCAAATGGAAAATTGTGTACATGAGGGGTTATCTTACTTCTTAGCTGCCCAGATGTGAAGGAGGAACTCTTCCTGGGAGTGAAAAGATATACCACTGTATTTACCTTTTTCCTATCTGTATTTCTTCTTTGGCTTTGAAACTCGCCCTGATGACCTCGTCTTTGAAGGCAAATGTATAAAGGGTTGGCAACTTCTGCTGTATGGCAGAGAGAGCTTTAACGAGCACTCTCTCATTGGTTTATCTGCAAATAAACTTCTTATTATTCAGTGTTAACACGGCTTTTGTTGTGACTCTGTCAAGGACAGACTTTGCTGCACTGTGAGTGAGTTGGGAATTTCCACGACATTATGCAATGAAAGCAATGGCAGTTCCAAAAAATGGTCTTCTTTCCTCCATATAATAAAAAAGTATAGATAGTGGTGTTAAGTATTGAATCGTTAAAGCAGCCTTGATAATGATATCGAATCTACAAAATCCTAACGATACCCATTCCTAGTCACAGCCGAGTGAATCTGAAATCCTAGGTGGTAAGGCGCGTGTGTGTGTGTGTCTGCACTGTATGAACGTCCGTGCGTGTGTATGATTTCACATAGTCTCCATAGACACCGCACTGCGCAGAAGTGTGCGTTAAACACTCTTTCGTCTGTGTTTCAAACAGTCCCCTCCCTGAGAAGCCGATAGTCACCTCCAGCAGCACACTGGTCTCCATGGCGGTGGCGGCCTGCTGCAGCACGCGTACGCTCTCCTCTGCCTCGTGCACGGCGGCCCGGAGCTGCTCCAGCCTCCGCTCCGTCTCCTCCAGCAGCTGCTCCTGCTCGCGCCTCATCTCCTCCAGCACCTCCACCTCCTCCTGCTGCAGGAGGTCCCGCAAAGCCTGGAACTCCCCCTGCACCCGACCCTGTAGCTCCGTACCCACCCTCTGAGAGAGAGAGAGAGAGAGAGAGAGAGAGAGAGAGAGAGAGAGAGAGAGAGAGAGAGAGAGAGAGAGAGAGAGAGAGAGAGAGAGAGAGAGAGAGAGAGAGGGGACTCCTTTAATAATTTCTTAACAATATGTACATCATGGGCTTGATTTACTAAGACAAAACCTTTAAGCCAATGATTGGTCATGGTACTTGTTTTGCACCAATCACTGGTTGTGATATTAGTTTTGCGTGCGCTAAAAGGTTTTGCGCAGGCTCAGGCCCCATGTGTCCACCTACAAATTGTAAGCAATGGCTGACCAGTCCAGGAATTTAGAAAGCCAAACTGAACCAGCAGAACATTTAATAATGTGCACCAAGACTTAAAGAGCTTGCGTCACGTATGCCAAGAGCACAGGGAGTCACAATAGCCCTTAATGTTCTGGAGCAGTCCTACAGAACAGACCTTTATGGTGTCCACCTTCTCTTTGTCCTGGCGAATCATGTTAAGGTACTCCTCCCTTTTTGCGCGGTGGGACTCCAGGGAATCCTTCAGCTGGTTCTGAAATCAAAGCAGGATCACACTTGAATTCTGGGGCTTTTTAAATAGTTACATCTGCTCCATGTTTCTCAGGGGCAAACGGCTGGGCCTTGCGCCATTGCCCGTGGTTTGGATCGTCACCAGCAGTGTGAACCATTCCTCACCTGGAGACCAGCGGAGCACACTTGTAGATCGTACATTAGGCTTGCGCAGGAAACTTAAGGGCTAGCAGCGTGTACTCCAGCTAAACACAACGTAATTCTGATGGTGCACGGGATCTCACAGATCCAGTTTCACATGTAAAATTCAGCGTAGAACAGGACAATTTCAGTAGCTCAGCAATCCCCAGTTACAGATTATGCTGTGACAGTTTATTTATTGATTTTAATGAATAAAAACGGTGCGTTCACAATTTTGGAAACAGTCTACAAATGCAAAATTGCGGTGGTGATTCATTGACCCACTACCAAGGAAACCCGAGGTTGTTCACTCTGAAATCGGCACGAGTCCACTGCAAGGGACCTGAAACTCAATGAGTCAGCTACTGCCATCTGCTATCCAACAAGGCAATCAGCCAAGCTCTGTCATATGACAACAACAAGGAAGCATGATTTACCAGAAATATGCGTGACATGATGAGGTTACACACTTACTGAGATAAAAACTGCTATAAAGTCTATTTTTCCATGAATTCATTTACACAGCCAAAGTAATGCAAAGAGGCCAGGACCCTCTAAATGTGAACTGGAGCCACAAATAGGCTACTGTGTGTGTTAACAATCAGAACATCGGTATTCCTCTCAATTTGAGTGGCATGCGATAAGTCAGATGAGATCTGTGGAACTAACCTCACCCTAAAAGCTTGGGCGGAATGATTCTTTACAGGTAAATATGTGCGACGTGTCATTTTGAGACTGTTTTAGCTGCCCTATAGAAGTGAATGGAGAGCAACAAATACCCTATTCTGGATTATCACCGCAGGGGAGCACAGAGCAACTAACAAACATATTTCACCACCATTTGGACTCATATCATGGCCAGATAACTATACAACCCAAAGTTCTACCAAAGTTTAGTTGTGCTTCAATACAGCTTGTAAGGCTGCTGCGAGGGGTTAAAAAAACAGAAATCTCATGGTAACAAAGTGGCTATCGTGCTTGCTAATGCTAGGAGACTACCTATAAACCAGAGCTCTCCTGCTATTGAGACATCTGACGTGCATTTTAAGAGCTTTAACTGGTCACATGGGTCAATAAGTTTTGTGTCCTTTGTAAACAGTCAGAACTGTTTGACCACTGACCTCAAACCTGTAAAAACACATTGCCACATGACACAATTTATGTTTTGGTGAAATCAATACTTTAATATTTTCCTGTGATTTTTATTCTTTTCACCTGCTTTAGTTGACTTTGTCCTCAAAACATATCCAGACACATGTTAATGGCCAGTGTCAACTGACAAACTACATCAATATAGACACAAAATACTCTGGGATGACAAACAAATCCACACATTCTAATATACGTGAGCTGTTTTCAGATGTTCACAAAACAAAACAAAACAAAAATAAAACTCCATGTGCAAAATAACTTTTGCTGCTTTTAATCTCAAGGCAAAATATTCTGAATGTTTTCATTATGCAGCATTTTGACCTTGAAAATATAATAAAATAACCATGCTCAGTCATATCCATGATGTAGTGACAATCTAATTTTGCCCAATCCGTGCTCCACTATATTTGTTATTCCAAGATGTGTTCGGGATGTTTCTAGGCGTGGTGCTCTTTACTCTGTGGGGACGGGTGGGTGTGGCTACAGAGCCTGTTGGGGGATATCAGGTCTCAGCTGAACGTTAGCTAGCTATTGCAATGGCAGAGGTGAAGAACCGCAAGTACAGCAAAGCCAAACAAGCCGACAGGAAACGTTCAAGAAGCAAAGTCAGACTAGGATTTGCTTTTCCTCGATGACGACAGCTGAAGTTTAGCAAGAAGATGAAAAACAACGCAGAGTTTGTGTTTTTCTATTGGACCTGTCAGTAACGTTACCTCTAGCTATCCAGCTAGCAACATTGGGTAGCTATCCAGCTAGCAACATTGGGTTGCTAGATGGCTGAAGTGGGGTACCTTAAGTTGGCGGGGTTGAGAATGGAGGAGACTTATTTTATTGTAAACACAGGACTACAGAAAGGCAAATCGTGCATAGTGCACCTTTAATTTTAAAAGTCCAGAAAAAAAATTCTGATACATTAAGAATTTTCCTAGTTGCCAAAAATATTTGACATATAAGGCCCTGGCATATTCCGTTTTTTCCAATCCACACATATTTTAAGTTACAGGAGGGGATTTAGAAAAATATCTGCAATTATTCTAAGAAAAATGTATGGAGTACATTGGTTGATTCCATAGAAATAATAAAGAAACCGCACACCCGTGGTTCCAGATGCAAAAATATATACATTTTATTACCAACGTTTTGTGCATGCGTGCTTAGTCGTGGATATTCACATTGTGAAGGGGTATTCCAAAACAGGTGGCACAAGAAAGTACTTAAAATATATGTCGATTGAAAAAACTGAATATGCCGGTGCCTTATATTTTAAATATATTTTAGGCATGTGTCCCTGCCTGCATCTTGCAAGACTGGTGAATCTGCGGAATGCGTTAGAGAGGTCGATGGGCAGCCTCTTTAAACAGCAAGAGCGTGGGGCTCACCTGCATGTTCTTCTGATAGCCATCGCTGGAGCTTGCCCTCACCTTCTCCACCATGCCCGACACGAGAAAGTTGGTCTGAAGCTGCCGAGTGGGGAACTCCCGCCGACACTGCGGGCACGACACGAATCCCCGGAGACCTCTCCAGTATGTGGAGATGCAAGCCCTACAGAAGTGATGCATGCAGGCCAGCATGACGGGGTCTGTGAAGAGCTCGTAGCAGATGGAACAGGTCAGGTCTTCTTTAAGCGACGGTTTCTTCTTGGTATCGCTCGCCATGGTGGGCCCTCTGTCAACCCAGGAATCCTGTCACCTCATGGGGAGGGAAGTTAGAGGAATCAGGCGTCGGAGTAGTCTCGGGACCAACCAGTTACAGATAAATTGCAGACATGCACAATTTCCGATAAATGACAGTTGCACTTGGCAAAAAGGAGTTGCTGTTCGTGTGCTAGGTATTAAGTAACGTTAACCGTTTTAATCAAAATCCTAATAACGTTAAATTACTGCTGTAAAAAACAAACAAAAGTTTAATGTCGCACCAAACACATTCTGACGCTTTTGTTTGACTATATAGCGAACTAGTCGGCCAGCACCGAGTTACAACCAGTTTAATTTATTCTTCGTATAAACTGAGGTTAACCAGGTAGCTAGCTCGCTTAACCGTCCTAGCTAAGTTAGCCAAGTTAAGTATCTGTCGTTACAGTGAATAACTTTAGTTAAACGCGCACCTGTCGTTTGTAAATATGAACATAAACGTAGCCTACGTTAAAAACAAAATAGCCTACCACACCGACAGCACTTTCGTGTTTTATATACAAAAAGATACGTCTTGTGAGCTACTAAATTATCTACCTATCTCTGTGCACTTAATTTATTTTCACTTCAATACCTTATTTTTGATCCGCAGGAGAAAGTTCAAGTGCAGTACCCTGACCAGTGTTATCGCTCTAATCGACTTTACTTCCGGAGGTCTGCACTTAGATAGATGGACAAAACTCAGAGCCAATAAGAAGCTGCGTTGTCTACCTGCTTCGTTATTATTGGCCATTAGTGGAGTTTTCTTACAATACACAGCCAAAGAGAAACAGTCTTGCCTTTGTCCCGCTTATGTAAGTTACGCATGTGACCATGGCTGGATACGCACTGTTCTTTCCTTTTAAGAACAAGGTGTGCCGTATTATAACCTATACTGCTGCTGCTACTACTACTACTACTTCTTATTATTAATAATTATAATAAGAATAAGAATAAGAATATAGTACACAGTACAGGAGTAACCAGTACTGATAGTGTTTTGACAAGACATTGTCACATTATGAAAAAACTCAAAATAAAAAGGTTGTGTTGCTAGCACACTGTCTATAGTTGCGTCCTGGACTGTGGAGTGAAAATAAGTGGCAGCTAGTAGCACTGTGAGACAACACTTGCCTGTTTGTCATGAATTTGCAGAGAACATTGCTGTGCTAAGACCTGTTCATATTTGGAGAAAAGAGAAAGAACTTGGGCAAACTGCTAAGTCATGACTGAATGACGGCCAAGTTACATTTAGCAATTTGACCTCCTGCTGTAGCCCACAGCCATTGAAAACAACCCAGCCAGCAAACAATGAAACACATTGTGAAAACAGGCTCCGTTCCCTGAGCAAGTATGTCACTTGTTTACATCTCTCCACAGTGAGTGCACAAAATATGTCCTCTAACATCTGGTGCATTAAATTGCTTTCCACAATTCATTACATTTAGCCCCAAGTGAATCATCCCATTTCAACAGGTGAAAATGTTAAGTGTTTCGAGGTTGCCTGAAAATGGTCAAATTGTCTGCAAATGAACAAGCTATTAGAGGAATAAAATTACAAATGTGAAGAGCATGTTATAATATTTGTTGAGAAAGTTTACCCTAACATGTTGTGTGAACCAAAATTGTTTAGCTTGGAGTCTGACCATAAGGCTCTGGCCACTCTAACCTCAGATCTCAGACTTTGGTCCAATGGTTGACTACTATGTTTGGGAGCCACAGACACATCACAGCTGGCTGGTTGAGTGAGTTAGTCAGTCAGCCAATCACAACCTGCTGTGGAAGTTATAGAAATGCATGGCTCATCATCAATCTGCCTGGCCTGCAGTTTGAACCAAGGGCGCCAGTGGCATTAAACCTGAACATTTGTTAAGGACACACAATCCCTATATTTACGGGATTAATCCGTGTACTGCCCTTGGAGGAGACCAGTTGCAAGTCTGTTGGATTTGGCGGCCAGTCTTATCAGTCTTATCAGGCCATTATTAGACCTCTCCCTTCAGAGCCTAAGCTAAACTACTTGAGCTACAAAGCTTTTCCTCTAATACCCCCAATAAATCCCACTGATTGAAAACATAAATTTCCCATTTCCTGAAGCCGCCTTCTCTTTGTGATTTCTCCCGCAGTGGGGAACTGGCCTTATTGAAATGCCTCGTTTGGTTGGCAGAGTTACTGCGACTGCTCCTGCCGTTTGTTGCACTGTTTCACTGCGTGTCAGTCTCTGCATGTCTTCTGGCTTCTCCCTTCTTCTCCTATTCTGTGTCCCCATGCAGTGCTGAGGGTACGCTGTACACACAATACAGGTGTGTGAATGGCTCACAATCGCAGGGGAGACCTGACTGCTTAAAAAATAGGTTCAGGTGGGGCTATGGCTGGCAGCATTCCCTTTCCAAAAGGCAGCAAAAAATGCTGTGATCCAGGCTGTGGATCAGCACCCTTCCATACTATTGAGTATGCTTGTTGAGTGCACTGGATGAGAAAGTGGACAACATTTTATCTTAATGTAATATACTTAAAACCCCCATATGATAATACTTACTTCTGGGGTTTCGCTGAGTGTATTCAGGTGCATACTTTTCAAGAAGTAAGCATACATTTTGATCACAAATATGATGCACAACTTCGCTTTACAGGTGCAGCTTCGGTGATGTTTTTTCTCCAACAACAACAAAAACAATGTGTGAAATGGCCACGCAAGAGCGGGACAGCATACGATACTTCCACAATACAGTTGGAAAATAGTAAACAGTACACAGTACACAGGACGCAGTACATAGTGCTCTGATACAGACACAGCCCCACACTAAGGTGATTCAGATGTTGATGGGGAGATGTGCAGTCTAGGGCTTAAAAGTGCTTTTCCACAGTAGGTGTCTGAGACAGGGGAATCCCCATGCGGAGAGAGAACAAAACCAAAGGAGATAAAAACATGAAAGGACTAACCCAAATAACATTCCTGAAAAGCTTTGTTTGTGTTTTGGTTTGGTTTGTCGCTCTTATTTTAGTGTATTACTAAAATCCTGTGATTTACCAGGATTACCTGGATCCCGTGAGGGTGATCAATGAAAATTTGTGTTTGTTTGTTCATTTTGTTATAACAATAAAGCACCGGTAAAAACCAGAATTACCGTATCTCCCTGCATCCAGCTATTCTGTCCCTCCCAGGGGTATCAGCTATCATGTGACAACCTGCATTTGGAAAGTTAATCGCCAAAGCACTACGGAGGATGGGACTAACCATTGTATGGACAGAATCGCCTGTTCTGCTGAATCTAGGCATAGGCAAACTAGGCAGCTGCCTCGGGTCTCATTGCTGAGAAGGATGGGTAAAAAAACATCACTTTAGGCCTGTACAATTTTTTTTATATTTTTAAATAATTTTGGATTAAAAAAATATAAAAACCTAATCTAAAACTTTTATTTCAGTCAGTGTAGGTAAGTCACGCTTGTCACGCATGCATGACTTACAATTGCTGAAAACAATTGTCTGCCGAGTGTAATCTATCCATTTAATCTAGCCCTGGCAGTACAGCAAATGGTGTTGGGTTTTAAATCATGTCTTATGCCAGGAGAACTGTCGCACTAATATTTTGTTTGGATCTGAAGTGATCTTAGTCTGTTGATTGTGATGTTTATGGATCATGACGTAAGGGGGTATTTCACAAAGCAGGATTACTGAGTTAGCTGGATAACCCGAAACCCTCCCAAATCTGGAACATAGACTGAAGTAAAAAGAGCTGTTCCGGGTTTTACTCAGTGCAGTTATCCAGCTAACTCAGTAATCCTGCTTTGTGAAATATGCTCCTGCTGTTTCTAGCAGAATCTAGAAATGTTTTATATTGTAGCCTATGTATTTTGATGTATGTATTTACATTGAAAATTATAATGGATTATTTTGTGTTTAGGGCTTGCATTTGTCTGTTTAGAAAAATGGCTCAATTTAATCCATTTGGGTGGGACTTCGTCATTTATAAATGACGCTAAGGAAAACTCCTTAAAAAAAACCACAAACTTTTAACATATGACATTATCCCAACATTGTGTCACATGACATCCCCTCTAACCAATAAAATCTAAATTTATTTAATGTTTGTAAAATTTTGTTGCTACGAGAAAGTGAAGGAGACAAGTGCACATGTCGAGTCACATGCGTCAGTAACATGATGGTAAGTCCATTTTAAACAATAAAATATATAAAGATAATTTACCAAAAAAATATTACTAGATAGCCCAAAGTGTTTTCTAACACTTTTAGTCATTTCATATGATGATTTAAAAAAATGAGTCTTTAAAACCTTTAAAAACTCCATGTCATGTATAACTGACAAAGTCCTATTAGGGATAAAAATTTCCATAATGACTCATCTATTCTACTATTGTTGTGATATAGAGGATCAGACCATTTACACATATATCTTTCTTAGGTTGATGTTTGTAAGTTTTATGGCACGGTGAAAGGCACAGCTATGCCTATTCCTGAGGACAGTGAGAGCAGCAGCCATGAGGACGAGGTAGTTGTAAGAGCAGAAGACAGCAATAATGAGCATCAGGAAGACAGCACCAGTGAGAGTGATGGCAGTGAGGAAGGGCATGGGGAGAATGAGGAGCCAGGCAGCGAGGAGAATCTTCAGCCAGGGACAGGTCGTAGGTTGAGGAGTGTCCATTACCCGATCCCTGTCTGGAAGATGCGTCTGGCTACAGCAGAAAGGGTGCATTCCCCAACCTATTACTTTAGGCAGATGTTCTCCTCTGAGTGTCTCAAACACATTGTACACCAGACCAACTTTTATTCTGTGCAAAAAAATGTTAATGTACCCCTGAACTGTACAAAGAAGGAAATGGAGCAGTTCATTGGCTCTGCCTTCCAGATGTCAATCTATGGTGTACCAGCAACACGCATGTGCTGGCAGGCACGCTCACGCATTGACAAAATAGCTGATATGATGCCAATGAAAAAATGGGAGCAAATCAAAGCAAACCTGCATTTCAATGACAACACCTTGAACTGCAGCACTGATGATCCAGGCCGTGACCCACTCTTTAAGCTCAGACCTTTTCTCAACTATACGGTTGATAAAATGAGAAGCATCGATGAGCAAATCATCCCATATAAAGGGAAGAGTCACTTGAAACAGTACAACCCTAGCAAGCCCCATGAATGGGGATACAAAGTGTATTTGCTTTGTGACTCAAAGGGCATTGCATACAATTTTGAGTTCCATGTCGGCAAAATTCAGCCAGCCAGTGGGATGCCTGACCTGGGTGCAAGCAGCAATATAGTCCTGCATGTAGCATCCATAGTACCTCCATTCCAGAATTTCAAGTTATATCATGACAACTGGTTTACCAGCATAGGCCTTGAAATTGAAATGGAAAAGAGAGGCATCCACTGCCTTGGCACAGTCAGAACCAACAGGTTAAAGCAGGGGTGGCCAATTCCAGGCCTCGCGGGCCGGTGTGTATGCAGGTTTTTGCTGCCGCCAGTTAACAATTATTGAATTAGCCCAATCGTTTACACGATCTGATATTTTAATCTACATATCCGCGATATGAAAAGCAGCTGATGAATGTTCTTGTGCCGGTATGCGTCAATGCGTGTATTGTAGCATTTTATCGTTCTGTAATTTACAAGTGAATCGGTGATTGTGTGTATGACTAATTAGCTGATTGAACCGTGGTAACTGGTGGCAGTAAAAACCTGCATACACACCGGCCCGCGAGGCCTGGAATTGGCCACCCCTGGGTTAAAGGGATGTTCCTTGAAATCAGACATGGAAATGAAAACAATGGGAAGGGGCTCATTTGATGAGAAAGTTGCTACAAGTGAAGGTGTGCAGATAATTGCCAGCAAATGGCAAGACAACCGCAGTGTCACACGTCTCAGCACTTTCACTGGTGCTTACCCACTTTCCATGGTTCAAAGATGGGACAAAGAGAAAAACGAAAAGATCAATGTGACATGCCCCGCTGCTGTCTCAACCTACAATAAGCATATGGGAGGCGTTGATCTGATGGACTCACTAATTGCACTCTATCGTACAGAGATCAGGTCATGCAAGCGGTAAGTTCGTATCTTTTTCCATGTTATGGACATGATTTGTGTAAATGCATGGCTACTGTACCGCAGAGATAGTGAGACATGTGGTAAATCACACAAAGGAGAACTCGGCCTCAGAGAGTTCAAGGCAGCCATTGCAGATGTTCTCTGCTCAGAAGGCACAGGCAAAGTCAAACGTGGGCGGCCAAGCCATGAAGAACCTCTCCCAAAGCAGCAAAAAAGGAAGAGAGAGTCACTCCCGCAACCAGAGATCAGGAAGGACGGCTTTGCCCACTGGCCTTACACTGAAAAGCAAAGCCGGTGTAAAAATGACAACTGCACTGTGTGCTGGAAATGTGAAGTGCTGGAAATGTGATGTACACCAATGTGTGCTTCGCACCAAAAAAGAACTGCCTGGTTGAGTTTCATGAGTGACAGGTGGATGCATATCAGCAGGGGACATTTCTAACATATCCAGTGAGGAGATACAGCCTATGTTTCATTACATGAATTATCATTGTATTGTACACAACATTAATCTTTATCACATCTTTATCTTCTATCTTTATCATTTTAATTTTGTCAGAAAGATTCTGAAATAAAATTTATGAATTGATTTCTTAATAAAATATGTTCATGGAAAATTATGCCATTGTTCATTAATTAATTGTTTTTTACATTGGAAAATCATGAAAAAATATATACCCTAATGGCACGTAGTCATTTATAAATGACGGCACCCCAAAAAAAAGGTCAAAGGTCATTTTGGGAAAGTGAGCCCAAATATTTATTTTAGGCCTAAATACACTTAAAATTAAAGATCTTACATTTTTTTCAATTAATATCCCATAGAGTCCCATAAAAGTCCCATAGAGGGTTAACTGATACTGATTTCAAACACCCAGTGCACATTTCAATTAAAAAATACAAGGAAAATGCTAAAAAAGTCCCAGATTTATCCACAAATAGTTTTTATCAATGAACTATTTGGCTGACTGGCCCTTCTGGATTAGACCCCTGTAGGTGTGCCCGATTTAAATGCTGAGGTAGCTTGTGTGTCTCACAGCCTTTTAAACTTATGCTGGCACTAGGAACAGTACAGTTTAAATATATATTATAAATATACATTATAAATTAAACATGAATTTCTGGGAAAAAGGCCATTTTGAGCAAGTGTAATTTAGTAAATGTCTCTAAATATACAAAATGATGGCCCTGATACGTTGTAAAAAATAAATAAAATAAAAATAAAGTAAATACAAGTGAAAGGGGGTGGCGGAGACATAAGTTAGTTCCAATAAATGTCCCACTATGTTTATCTGAAATGCCATGGCATTTCATTCTGCATTCCCTTCTATTTAATTCAATTAGCAGCTTTAAATCCTCTACAATCTGTCTACAATGCCCTATGTAAATATGACATACATATTATGAATCTATAAAATGCTTCAAAATAAAATCTATAGAGCTGGCAACATGAAGTAAATTATGCTTTGATCATTGTTTTCTAGTCTTATTTGTGTCCTTTAGCAGAAACCTCGTCCTGAAAGGTAATTAGAACCGACAAAGCGTTTTTCATTAACAATATTAGTTTTTCTCATGCACCTCACTGTTTGAAATAGTCCAAAGCTTAATTAAAGGCAGAGATCAGCACTCTTGCTAAAGAAAAGAAAAACAGACACACGTATGGTTAATGCTACTGCTATCTGTTGAGGCAAAAGAAAACATCCTGTATGTAACTGCTCTTTCTCTTTGAGCTTGACAAACCCTTCAGGTAAAATACCTGAAAGCCCCGTGACTGATGCCGACCAATCAAACAGACTTTTGTCAACAGCCCTGCGGGAGAGCGTAGCTGCTTTCATATGACCCTTGTTGGTACATATTCTGCCGTGTTGCTAGTCTCGTTGTGGCACCGCATGTGGACATCTCACCCAGGGCTTTTTTCTCACCAATGTTCCAGTGACTGTCTGCAATACGTTCGCTAACTTGATAATGGTACCTGAGGGCTTCTACCTGGTGAGTATTTGTATTAGAAAGAGTTACCTTTTCTTTCAGCGAAGCTACAGACAAAATGTACTTCTTGCTTTTGAAGGTCACCTTTCAGATATTTCTGGCCAAAGGGACTGGTGAGCTAGAGGGAGCTAGGGAGGTAATGAAAATTACTTTGAACCTGTTTTTAATTCACCATTAATGAGCTTGACTGGTTTAGAAAGGGCCACTCAACACCAGATGCAAATAATGTTTTTCAGAATTTTAATGTCAAATGGCTAGTGTCTAATGAAATGCAGCACGTCCGTGCACTTCAAATTAAAATATTTTAATTGCAACCAGGACATTTCGTTACATTAAAGAAATCGCACAGATTGGAGCTGTGTTTTTTCATTTAAACCAAATGTTTCATTATTTTATTCAAAGTAAAATGCAATAAATGCAGAGAGCTGAGCTGCCACATCAGACACAATTGTGTAAACTTGAATAAACGAGTGATTACACTGCATTATCTATTGTAGCATAAGAACTTACATAACTTTTACATATTATACATTTATGCAATTTGATTTTTGTATTCAAGCTGTTTCAGATGAAGTCAAGTTTACAACGACACTGCGGATTTGAACCTTGCAACCTCAGCTACACTGTATCGCATTTCATCCTTATTAAAAATAAGCAAACCTCTTAATCACGTGGAAACTGAAGGGATTCAGAACCGTCATCGAACATAGATCGATATGGACAGTTATTTCTGCCGCTTGGAGAGGGTCTTTGAAAAGGACTCCGTGAGATCTCTTGAAAGAGCGGAGGGCCGCGGAGACTGCTGGTTCCCAGGGGCTGAGCCAGTGGAAATAAACCCACCCCACCGTTTGGCCTGACTCCACCATGGTCGCCTTTTAAAGCTCCTATAATTGAGAATATTCAGACTTAATGGTAGTGGATAATACCGGAACCTTCCCCACTGCGAGAGGTGGGTGTGCAGAGCAGCTGTCTATGTACCTTCTGCCTCTCCGCTGTCAGAGCCAGCCTGTAATTACACTGCAAATAAAGATAGCAGGCCTTTCCCTGATTTTATTTTAAAATTATGACAAGCTCTTGGCTTATATATATATATAGTATATACTGTATATATATTCAGTATATAATCATGTTGGACAAAGCAAGATTGTTCTATTCAGAGGAAGTACGACATAAAAAAATTATGTGCAAAGCTGTGGATTTTGTACATGGCTAACATTGAAATTATTAACTACCTGGAAAGAAATTATTTAGAACTTGGTATATCAAGACTCAAAGCGGAGGCGCGGCAGGTGTCTAGGGAGCATTAGAAGAACAAAAGGCATCAAGTTTAATTAGGATTAATTTAGGTTATCACTATTGAGAGTTCTCTTTTGTATGGCCTGGGAGAGTTAGATACACTACATCTCCATCTGTCCATCAAAACACTAGTGGAGGGGCATTTTTCAGCGGTTTTTGGTGCCATTAACTGTAGGCTAAATAATAATAATAATAATAATAATAATGCATCCATCCTTTATCTAACCAGCGTATTTCTGGTCAGGGTCGCAGGGGGGGCTGGAGCCCATCCCAGCATGCATTGGGCGAGAGGCAGGAATACACCTTGGACAGGTCGCCAATCCATCGCAGGGTAATAATAATGATAATAATAGTAATAATAAAAGGCCAAGTAGGGAGCACTGACCAGACATCACAATCATCAAGAGAAGTTACAGTGCAGCCTAGAAATTGCAGCAAGCCATCATAATCCTGCTGCTCTTAACTTCCATAAAATAACGTTAGAGGGACACTAACCATCCATCCAGCCGCTGGGCCTCAGGTTGAGTAATCACTAGTCTGCTCTGTGCCCTTTGCGTCCTCATTTTTGCATCCTAAAAAATAGATTTAAAAATAATGTGCAGCATCTTTTTTTTCTTCTTCTGGGAATGTCTAATCTAAATAATTTAATCACTTCATTACTGTTTACCGGGAAGAATCATTTTCAGTTATGAAAAATCATGAGCTTGACACAGAGGTTCCAGAGGAAGGAAAGCTGTTTTTTAATTTCCCCCAATGCAAATCTATCAGCCTGCAAGGCACTGTCCTATACATTACACAATCACTCACCATTTAGACAGTCGAGTGCCATTCAGAACACATTATTAAAATTCATAAATGTTTTTATTGACAATGTGTGCAGCAAAATTATTGGAAATGTATTTTAGTAATTAGTTATGAGTTTTAATATATACTGCACATATACCACTTACGACCACAACATATATAGCCCCTTTCTGTCATGCCAGACCATATTATTTTGGCAATGATCACAACATGTTTGTAAAAGAACAATCTCTTATTCTGAGATGGGGGTTTCAGTGAGGGTCAATCCCTTCTCATCCCCGACTGAACCGCATAAATAAAATACTCCCGCAACAGGAAATTACCACACAGATTCTTATTCTTCCAATCGGCATCGACGCCAATACGAAACCTGATTTGTGAAATATGAATACACATCTCCCGAGGCTCCATAATCTAGTACGCTCCCTCCACAATTTGCAGAAGGAAGATAAGTGTGAATTATGTTATTTTGGCCTGTGGTTGTGTTCAATTGAAATGAAGCAGCTATTTCAAGCTAAACCGATTAATATACCAAGTGATCCCATCTGTGACTAAAATAGGGGAAATGCAACAGTGTGGTGTTTACCTAACAAAATATTATATATATAAATATTTTTTCTTGATGTTTCTTGAGAGAATGAATTAAATCAACAATGTGTTCTTTCACTCACTGACATATTCATACTAAGAATAATTGCCTTCATTTGAGTCACTAAAGTAATTATTTCACCCACTTGTCAACCACTTAGAGTTACATTTACATTCACTTGTTTAAATTAAGCTCTTACAGTGGCTTACAGGAGTAGGGTACAGACCATGAAACGGCTAAGTGAGCAGGTAAGTGACGGCAGGTTAGTGCCGCACGCATTTACGCACACACGCATGCGCACACACGCACACGCACACACACACACACACACACACATAGGCATGCACACACAAACACAACCCCCACCCCACACACGCATCTTAGAATAATGTCTGTACACATAAAGTAATTTAAATAATTCTGAAAGCAACATGGCAATACACAATTAAATACAATGCATTTTTGTACATAAAATTTTTTAGCAGGCACTTTTATCCAGAGACTTCCTATGTAAGATAACATAAGTACGTCCGTTAGTTATTTCAGCATGTATGCCCAGACCCGTGATTGAGCAGCATCATCAAAGTATGATATGGAATTAACTCATGCCAGCGTAGAACCATACTGCAAATACAATACATAATATAATATAATACAAATCAAACACACAATTATAGTACATATTAGCAATTGGTATTGTCATACAGCTAAAAATAAACATATAGACATAAAGCATGCTATTATAATCCAGAATGATGCATTAATTAATTAATCTATTTATTTTGGGGGATGGCTTTCTACTGCTGCAGAAATGCAAGGCAGACACAATACACACAGTCTAACACAGCCAAGTGTAAATTGAGTAACACAATTGTCACAGTGTATTTTCACAGTGTGAAAAGCACTCCCTGTTGTCCATAAAATATGAACGTTAATGACACTCATTCCCAAAGCTGCTTAAAATTCATCCAATTCTATAGTCCAAAACTCTCACACATCAATGAAAAATCCTTAAATGAATTATTAAAATCTGTCCATCCTAAAATGTAAAAACTCAGACATAAAACCGGCTGAGCAATGGGAAATGCTAAGGCTGCTGGATGACTCATTGGGTTAAAGCACCACGCTGGGGTGGAAAGACGAGTCCCACGGTCCCACCGAACCCTGGCAGTGCAGTTCACACTTAGTTCACACTGAATTAATTGGACAAAAACTATAAATGTAGAAAAAACAATAAATGTAGAAAACTATAACTGTGCAAAGGCATCTCGCTCTGGACGCAAATGATTAAATCACCACAGCGTGTTTTAATAATAACAATCTCCATGGCAATAGACCATAGCTGGGACGGCAATCCTGCTGTCCAGTCTAAAATAGTGTTTGGTTTTGCTGCGAAGCATTGCGCAGGCCTGAGCTTCTCTGGCTATTATGGGCTCACCAGGCCACCCTGCTGTTGTGGAGAGTGGAAATTAATCTTAAAGAGAGCAGTAACAACAGCCATTCTCTGGGAGAGAACCCAATCAGCCCTCCAATGTGGGAGCGCCCGTGACTAAGCTAAACTCGTTCCATTGCATAGCTTTCACTCAAGAGTTAAAATGTTGGCTCACTTTCCTGAAAATCCTGCCCCCACCAAACAAAGCAGCTAGTTTACCGAGCACATCCCCACAGGGACAATAATATTTGATTTTGTGATGGTACTCAGAGTGGTGCTTGTGGGCGAGACAAATGAAACATATTATCGGTTAAACTCAGTGAGTTATGGCCACTTTTTCATCTCAGTGTCTGTGGGCTGCTTTAGGGGATGTGTGGATGGAGGCAGAGGGGCAGCAGGTGTCTAGGGAGCAGCAGAGAATCCAGGTGGAGATCAGCAGTGAGTTTTAATCTCCATTAGGTCCGCTCAACTTACAGTTACCTTGGGTCTTGCCTGCCAGTGCTTAAGGGGGTGCTTATGGAGAACTTCACTTTCTGCTGAATTATGCACAGAGTATTGCTTTTACTCTTTATTTTTATATATATTTTTTTGCAGTATTTGTTTTTCACTTGAAGTTGGCCCTTTTTGGCACCGTGACTACACAGCTCAGCCACGGAGTGGAACAGAAACACTGGCTGGCGCTCTCTGGTTGTGTTTAAATATTTGTTTAAAAAAAGACAGACTGGACACAATAACCAGTTTTTTCACCACAGCGTGGGGAGTAACGAAATGAGCTTGTGATTTGACTGCTCTAACACTGTTCTGCATTGCAGCCTGCAACCACATCCTGGTTTAATAGGATTAAGACTACTTGTGTCTGAAAGTGGCTAGGAGTGTGCAATTTAGTTACTTATTACTTATTTATAATTTTTGCATTTTACTGTTTTGATATAGATATTTACTTATCCATTTCTGCAGATGTACAGCACTGTTTGTTGCGTGTCTGCTAACTTACACAATTATAAGAATAATTACATTCTCTCTAATTTATCTGATCCCCCAGAGGACTGAATCGTGTAACCTTTAATCATGAATGTACATTTTTTGAATTACAGAATCATAGCATGATTAGACCACTTTAAACGTTTGGCCATCTTTGTAGAATAAACAGAAAAAAAGGCAGATTGCTTATCGCTGGTTTGAAATCTTTTAGTTCCCGCTCTTGATATATGATTCCTATCTTTACCATTTCTTGAGTAATTACTGTTGAGAGTGGTGAGATTAATGTTGACTATGCCCTCGGTCTTGAAGATAAAGTGCATGTTTGTCATGTTATTTGTCAATTTATTAAAGTTATTATCGACGTGAAGTAAATTGGTTCTGTCAGTTGTCAGGCACTCTGGAGAGGGGGTTGCATGATGTGCTTGTGCAGGCTTGGAAACCCTATTGTGACCCTGGGCCAACATTTGGGCCCACTAAAGGCTGTGTTTACTTTGTTTCACCTTTATTTAACCAGGGAACTTATTGACTTGTTGAGAACATTTTCTCTTTTTACATCCTGGCAAAGAGATTTATGTAGTATGACATGTGACATGCTATATGAGGTTTTTACAGTGACAAGTAATATGATATGAACGGTTCTTTCTGGTGAAGGGCAGATGTAACGTTGTAAGGGTCTTCTACTTGCAAGTTTGTTTCCCCTGGGTTTATATTTAAAAAATGTTATGTCTTCCAGAGCTTAACTCTCTCTCTCTCTCTCTCTCTCTCTCTCTCTCTCTCTCTCTCTCTCTCTCTCTCTCTCTCTAATTCAAATGTGCTTTATTTGCATGACAAGTAAACTTGTGTTGCACAAGCATTGATACATAAATGACAGACAATAAACACTCCCCATATCAAAGAAGGATGAGAGAGAAAAAACAAAACAAAACATGAACAACAACCACCCCCCCCCCCGTCCCGTCCCCCCCTCCTCCACCAATACACATAATCCCTGGTCAAAAGACATTTAGTCTATATACATAGAAACCCTGGCAGTATTAAAATTCTATTAGTCCACACCCCCTCTTAAATGATGGCAGGCAGAGACGTAATGAGCTGCCATTTCTATTGTGGCATCCTCTTCTCCCAGGACTACTTTTAATTTATTTGATTCTGATTGTTGATATTGGTAAATTTGCACACTGAAGAGGTACTTGGGGCAGTAGAGCAGAAAGTTGGCCTCTGTCTCTACCTCTGCCAGGTTGCAGTGAGCACACAGCCTGTTCTTTTTTGGCAGCCAGGTTTTTTTGTGGTGACCAGTTTCAATGGCAAGGCTGTGGTCACTGAGTCTGTACATTGTTAATGTGTGTCTTTGTTTTGGGTTTTTAACTTGTGTCAGGTATTCAGACAGGGAGTAATTTCGACCTAGAGTGCGGTAAATTTCCAATTTATTGTTTAATTTAGTTTCTTCATGCCAATTGTCAAAAATGTTTTTAATGCTGTGGTTGTAGCATTTACTTTAAATTGTTTATTCATGGCCAGTTGTCCAAGAGGGTCTCTCTCTGGGAGACTCCCTTTCTCTCTCTCTATCTCTCTCTCTCTCTCTCTCTGGGAGACTCCCTTTCTCTCTCTCTCTATCTCTCTTTCTCTCTCTGGGAGACTCCCTTTCTCTCTCTCTATCTCTCTCTCTCTCTCTCTGGGAGACTCCCTCTCTCTCTCTCTCTATCTCTCTCTCTCTCTCTGGGAGACTCCCTTCCTCTCTCTCTATCTCTCTCTCTCTCTGGGAGACTCCCTTTCTCTCTCTCTATCTCTCTTTCTCTCTTTCAATGCAATAAAATTTAATTCAAAATGCTTAATTGGCATGACATATTTCGATACATGTGTAGCTTTACAAGAAATACATTACAATGTACATAAAGTACAGTACAATATGTCATAAAATATTTAAACAAATAAACACATAACAAATGCATGCAAATACATAAACAAATAATTATAATATGAAGAATACTAATAATTAATAAACACAATTGACAATTTTAATTTTTAAGGATCGCAACTGTTTCTCAGGCTGTGGCAGGTTGCTATGCACTGTGCACCTTTCCTCACCCAGGAGAATTTGAATTTGCTGTGATTCAGGTACGTTTGGGAAGTTTTGGAATTGTGCTGTGAATTTGATGAAACAATGTTCTATATTTATTTTGTATTTCCCACATTTAACACGGAAATAGAGCTCCTTTTTCCTTTCTCTCACTTTCTCACTCTCTCTCTCCGCCCTCAGTTAGATATTAATATTTGATGTAATTGTGTAATAAATGATTCATATATTTTCAGACACTGACCCAAACTGCCTTTTAAGCCACATTGCAGGGACCTACATCGTGGAGCAAATGAATGAAAAAAATACAAACATTTCTGTCCCAATCAGCCACACTTCCATGTTTTTGTGTTGAAAGCATCTTATGTCATGTAGCGCCTTTCACAATAGAATTATTATGTAGCACTTTGCCAAGCTCCACTCAGTGATGGAAAGGCAATCCATTCATGTGATTTTATTCATTTCAAATATGTATTTCAATATCTAAGTTCTGTGTAATTCTATTGTCTGTTATTATTTGTCTGGCAAGGTTCTTTAAATTGAACAGAATGGGTCTCTGCCCACACATCCACGTGGACTGAGCTGGACGGCTCATTCTGTTGAGACCCTGTTCCAGAATGTGCATATGCTCAAAAGATAGTTCCATTTCCAACTGAGGCAGGCAGCCCTGCAGGGTGTCACATGACCTGTTCCAGCTTGGCTGGAGTGCGCATTGGTTGGCAAATGTGTCAGTGTCTTGTTGTGCAGACTCACCAGCAATGAGTCACCTGCAGCCTGCAGCGTCGGCTTACTCCTCAAGTGCAGTGCTAAGGGAGACGTTGGCCAGTGGTCAGCCAATCAAGCCCTTTCCACCTCATGCCGAGAGCTAACAGGTACCCTCCTCTGTTGGATAGATACGCTTAATGGGCCGTGACTCGGCTGTGGACGGATCTGTCATTTACCAGGGCCGAGTACTACGGGACATCTAAAGTCTGGTGGGAAGAAAGAAGCGGGTGTTAGTCGGTTGTTAGACGGTTGCCTTGGAGATGGGTGTTGTGCGGCTCTTGATCATTTTCTATAAAAAAACATAACTTTAATAGGATTCGTTTGCTGTAGGCTGCTGAATTTTCTCTAGGTTTCCAATGGTTTTTTTAAATAAATGAAGCAAAAACGACAGTGGTATAAAAAACATGCTGTCAGCTGAATGGTTATCCGCTCAGAACAAACCATCTGCAATAATCTTTCTCTCTCTTGCTCTCTCTCTCTCTCTCTCTCTCTCTCGCTCTCTCTCTCTCTCACGCTCTCTCTCTCTCTCTCTCTCTCTCTCTCTCGCTCTCTCTCACGCTCGCTCTCTCTCTCTTTCCAAGACATCTGAGCTACACGGAATGGGAGCAACAAACCTAGGAAGGGGGGGAGAGAGTACAGAGGTTGGGGTGGGAATTGGTGGGGGGGGGGGGGTGGGTTCTGCTTCACTGGGTGAGGGGTGTGGGTCATGGGGCATGATGAAAATGATAAATGATGTGCAACATATTGTTTACAAGCAGCCCATGGTCATGGTCTTGCATCATAGTAAGAACTGTGCAGGGCTTTAACAGAACAGAAAAGAGAGAAACAGCAGAGGGCTGAATGTTGCTTGGCTCTGCTGGAGGGCTAATCTTTTAATGGCTTGTTGGGAGGAAAATGGAAAAAGTGTCACTGAAACCAAAACAAACTGCCAGAGCACGTTGCACAATTAATTAGGTTAGATTGAGGATTTTAAGTGGATAAAATAAGGTGCAGTGCTGCGAGGGGTGAGATTAGAGCAGCTCCTTCCCTTTGGCTGCTGTCAGAACCTTCTGCTGTCTCCCAAAGCCTGGGAGTTATTCAGGACCTTGGACAGCAGCCTGTCCTACAGCTGAGGATGACTGGGGGGGGATTCAAGATTGATTCAATCAATCAATCTTGCAATCAATTAATAAAGAGATAATCCAATTAAATTGGATGGATTTTTGAAGGGATGCTTTTAGATTAAACTGTTCTTGGAAGGGTGTAAAACTACAAAAATCTCACAAATGTGAAATTTTCTCTCAATCCCTTAATGGCAGAACAGAGATAAACTTTAAAACAAAATTCACTTTGCCAACTGTCACTGCATACTTTTTTTTGCAGATTCCTGGGGGAAAAAACGACTTTCTTTGTTGTTTGTTACGAGTGGTCTTTTTATAGCATGCAGGAAATTGTTCAAATAAATGATATTGACAATAATTGCAGTGGATTTAGAATTTTATAAAAGGGGCTAGTGTCATAAAGCTAAAGCTGTCAAGCTACTGAATCTATGCAAATTCTATTATTCTTGTTTTTTTTTTATCTGGATGTGCAACGTTGTAGTTTTGAAAAGTGATGACAGAAAATATATAGTTTTAGTCAATGTTAATCGTTACATTACATTACATTACATTCATTTAGCAGACGCTTTTATCCAAAGCGACGTACAGTAAGTGCATACAGAAAGGTCATCGAAGTAACTACAGAACAGATAAGAAAGCACATTCTTCCCATACAGTAGCAGCTATCCCTAGTAATGAACACAATGCAGTTCAAAGTGAACTGGGTAAATCAGCTCTAATACAATTCTATTCTAACTATTATAAACTTGACTATCTTGAGTACACAATTCAACAAGAGCACAAACCATGAGGTCCTAGATAAGTATTAGTCCAGGTGGAGTCTGAAAAGGTGCGTTTTCAGGCCACGACGGAAAGTAGGCAGGGTTGGCATGGAACGTAGGGGAATGGGAAGTTCGTTCCACCACTGGGGAGCTAGGGTGGAAAAGCTCCCCAGTCGGGACGAGCGAGTGCCATTTACACGAACGATTCATGATCGTTGAATGAATCAATCTCCAGAAAGTCGAACAGGACTGAGCTGTGTAGCAATCGTCTATTCAGACATCTGCATGGCAATTACTGACTCATTTTTCAAGCTCAGTGGAAAGAGAGGAATCCCCAGGAGGAACATGACACGCACTCATTAAGCTTCAGCAGAAGATCCAGAAACTCTGCCATTTTTAATTGCTGTGGTAAATTAAACGAGGGTAAAAGAGGGATGTCTTTAGCAGCGCAGTGAAGGCATGCCGTCAGAAGAGCGCCGAAGGTTCAAACGAGAGTGACGGGCATCTTGCAGATTCAATCAGATGAATACCCAACAATCAGGTCATGTTTCAACATGCATGCTATTTAACTGGAGGCCAATGCATGTTGCAGAAGGCCTGCACTTTGTTTCCCCTGCAAAAGTCTTCCCAACACTATTCGTCCTCTCCATTTACTAACCCTAAATCCTCCTGAAATTAGCATCTTATATCAGTGATATAAGTTCTTTTTTGTGTCATCTGCCTCATTCACAAAAGATTTCGAGTGCATGTTTTACGCAATGAATGAAGCTGAGTTGTTTTCTTTCCACATGTGTCTGCCGGACGTGTGTCTGCTGGACAGGCTATGATGCCAGATAATGACAGCACTGAGGCATACTTTGCCTGGGCTCCTAGATTGTCTGATAATAACAATATTCAGTCAACAAAATTTACATTATAAGTACCCATACCCTTAGGAAAATGTAATATACTGCAGTATATTTTAAATATATTGTGAAGATAATTTTGATATATTTACAATATACTGCAGTATATTCTTTTTCCATAAGAGATACACGTTCACAGAGCTGCCCAGGGCACACACCCTAGGGTGTTACGTAATATGTGGCCACGGTCTCATATAAATACCCCAGGGCATTAGAGTAAGATGAGACCACAGTCTCATACAAATACCCTACGGTGTTAAATGTAGACCACCATTTTTGCTGTATTAATAAAATTAATCAAACTGTCTCTATCAATCTAATGTTTATAGGTTTGGAATGAGCTGCTGTGTTTTTAAAAAGACCCACTGGACTGGAGTTACAATAACCCTGTCTTCAGTGATAGGGTTGCCAAAATGAACTAAACTCTGTGTGCTATTAAGGGAACTTTGGCAACTGGAGAGCTTTTCCCCACATGCAGAAATCTATTTGTGCTTCCCAGTATTATTGTTCCCCGGTTTATTGATTCAAAATTGTTTCAAAATTATTGTTCCCCGCGCTCTAATTCAAAGTGCTTTTAATAAGATGCCCTGTCTGCAATCTTTTCTCTCTGGTATGGATCTAGCTGATTAATCTAAATTGCCTTCTTGAAGGGGCAGACAGCAAAAAGGATTGGTTTCGCATCTTGATAAGAAGAGATGCAGTTGTGTGTGTGTGCGTGTGCTTGTGCGTGCGTGTGCGTGCGTGTGCATGTGTGTACATATGTATCTGCATGAGTGTCTAGTGTGCATATGTGTGTGTGTTCATGTGGTTGTGTGTGTGTGTGCATGTGAATGGGTGGGTATGTGTGTGTGTGTGTGTGCGTGTGCGAGTGAATGGCCGTGTGACGTTTCTCTGGGGGAGACCCTCTCCCCAGTAAATCATGCACATCTTTTGAGCAACCCCAGAAAGGCAGCAAGGATTTCAATTAGGTTCTTTCTCTTGTTACGGACTAATTCTGACTCTGCATTGGGTCTGCATTGTTAAAAAAAAACAGGGCTGCAGGATCACATTTTACTCAGTGAAATAAATAAATCTCACTAGATGTGTCGGATATGTATCTGTACTGTGCTCTACTGATGCATTATTTATCCCACGATCTACACGGGCACTCTTTATGTGAATTAAAATGCGGAGGGGGTTAAAATGTGGAAATGAAATCGGAACGAAACGCGGGTCGATATGGAAGCGAAACCATTTTTTCTCCTGATGCCAGCTGTTTGTCAGCAGTCGCTCGCCACAAGGAATGCCATTTTCATTTTCTGCTCGATTACCTGGTCTCTCCACAGAAAGGGATGGGGAACAATGAAGGCTATAAATGTATTATTCCTGTGGAAGTATCCCACTGTCTGACTCTGGAGGTCTTTAGAATGGAATCATTTGTATCCTAGATTAGTGGCAAAAAAAATGTTTCATGTAAAAAAACGAACAAGCCATCTGGAAAATTTTTAAATCATCCAAGCCCTTCAGAAGTAACATAATCAAGTCTTAATACATTATCATAAATATAATAACCTTAATATGTAATCAGCATTCTGTGTGTACCTTGTGTATACTGATCACTGCAATTCAACTCCACCTTTTTCAAATCATAAAGTCTTACATTATATTACAATCATTTGGCAGATGTTTTTATCCAAAGTGACGTACAATGAGTGCATACTGAAGGTAATTAAAGCCAACGACAAAACAGATCAGAGTCTCAAGTCTCTTTCAAGTCTCTTCCCAGCTCTAAATAATTGCATTTTGTCATACATCTGTGGGAAAATGCAAGGGGCTGTATGTTGTATGGCCAAGCTAAAGGGTTGCGACTTTATGGTGAGATGCTGTCTGTATCCCCTTTACTGTGATTCTGGCTCTTTAAATTCTGTTTCTCAGGGAAAGAAGTCAGGCGAAAAATGTGTTGTGCGCTAATCAACCAAGCAGGCCAATCTTGTGTCATTTTGAGCGTGGCTTTAATCATCTGAAAGCATTTTTTAATTTTTTGTATTTATTCAAAAGCAACCATTTCCTGGATAGAGGCCTACAGAAGGAGTGAAAGAATAATAAGGGGTCTGTGCTCCCCCCCCTTTTTCTCCTTTTCTCCTTATCCCCCTTTTTCATCTGGGCAGCGCAAATCAGTCTATTATGCCATCGCAGTGGCGAGCGGGGTGTGCCGGCCAATGCCGGTCAGGACAAATGTGTCTGTTCTCCTCCAATAGCCTCCGGCGAGCTGTCCTTTTCGCTCTCCCCCTGCAGAATATAATCCCCGCTACCGGCCATGAATCACAGCCGGAGCCCGTGGGGCTTGCTCCCGCCAACCCAAGCCCATTTCTCTCCTCGCGAACGAGAGAGAGAAGCAGCAGCTTGCAGAAGAAGACAATCCATCAGCCGACGCCTCTCGTGAAATTGTGCCCACTAAGTATTCTTTAACATGTTTAATGTAGACACATATATTACCCCTGAAGGTGGGTTCCTACATTTTTTTTTTTCCCCTGTTGAGCCTCTCTGATGTAATATTAGTATATACCCGCACCCCCCTTCCCGTAACCACAAGCTGCGCCCCTACTGATCGTGATTCCTGGCACAGATTTGTTTTCGCTTTCAGTGACACTTTGCGTTTTCAATTTGTTGGAGGGCTAATGCAGCTGACAAAATGAGAAACAAATGCAGTCAATTTCAGTTCTAAATCTGTAACTGCACAGGGATGCGGAAAGAATCATGCAAAACGAAGCAATATGAAGCGCACTTCCATCTTCCAGGTGATCGCTTTGTGAAGCGCACTTCCCTCTTTCAGGTGATTGCTTTGTTCAATATTTAGAACACCTGCATCAGGGGATATTTTGCCCCTCAGGAACTGACTGCCGCCTATAACTGAGTCTCAGCCAATCAGTCTGCAGGACTGAGCTCCAGGACCAATCAGAGCCATCAATTTCCTTCTCTATCTGGGGAATTTAACACGGTGCTGTTAAATTTGGGGCTGAACATGTCCAATTCCTGCCCTAATTTGAAATGCCCAACTGTCTGAAACCGCAGCCGCATTCACGCGTGAATCCCACCGCCAATTTGGGAGAGTGTTGACAACCGCGGTTCTCTGCTAAAACACGTGTTACCAGTTGCTTCTTTCCACACCGCAGACTAGAGCTAAGCTTGCATAGAGTGGAGTCGGAAGAAGACCTTTCACATGTGGCTTTAACATGCAGTCTATGGGCACCCAAATGGCCTGCGGGAGTCACTAGGTAGCGATGAAACCCCTAACTGACTGAACCCTCCCGTACCTTGGGCAACGCAACCGCCAATTCTGCATTGCCCTATATGGAGCTACCGGCCACAGCCAGCACTGACTTGTTCTGGATTCAATCCGAGACCATGGGGTTTATCCCTGAACCACAGTGTGGTTGAAACATCACTCTTGATACCACACAGTACAGCGATCACGAGTGCTGGCTACCCTCCCCATTTCAGATATTATTGTGCCATGAACCTTCTTGTTCTGTCAGCTTGTTTCAGTCTCTTGAATTGGTTGGCATCTGTATTTCAACAGATTGCCTGCCTAAGAATACAGGCCAAAATTTCACCCAGTTCTACAGCCCCACAGCAAAAGGCCAAACCAATTCTCACGCATCCTGGACAGTTGTGATCCAGCCTGAGATACACTTGGTGATATAACCTAGGGGTCACTGGGTTTTCCAGGTCTCTAAACATCAGATTACCATGCCCATGCAGGCAACCCTGCTGTGGTTAATCAAGTCCTGACATGTATAAATGTAACATGATGTCACCCACTGATTGACCTTATGTACTGTAGGTCTTCCTTTGTTCTGCTAGGTGCGATACATTTTGTATAAAATGATATGGGGTTTCTCATCCGAAACAGGTGGCTCAAACGAAGACGCATCAAGCCTGCAAAGAGACCACGGGCGTTAGTTCCACATAGTAATAAAAACAATGGATTGAGGCTCGTATAAGCATAATGCGCGTGCGTAAAAATCCAGTAAAGAGAAAAACAACTTTTAAAAAGAGCAAGCTAAGTTATTGCATGATTAGCAACAGTGCATTACTTAAATTACATATAAACGCGAAACAAATCTTTGGTTTGGTTTATTTCCCGATCCAGGAAGTAGCCTTACAGAAATACAGGGCAAACGACGAATATAGCAGTCACTGCGAGTGACGCATTCCGGCCACACCTTGCCAAAAATCAGGACATCCCACTAGCTGAGACTGTTTAACCCAGATTAAGAAAGGCCACTACGGCAGCATCCTCAGCCACCTCATCAATGAAAAGCCCATGCATATACAAAATCATATGTGAAGACACTTTAGTTTTTAGAGGTATGCATGTTGACATGCGTTACATTTCCTTGTTCAAAATGTCCATAAACTCGGACATTTTGAACTGTGGCAGGGGTGCACTGGGTCATGTCGCATGTAGAATGCCCTGTCCCTCTCCCTGGGGCGCTCACGCTTCACCCTTAAAAACGAGTAAATCTAACACGATAGTCTGGCTCGCAGGGTAGCTAGTGCATCCTAGAGCGCGCGCTTCAGCCCTGCACCTTCCACGTGGGATTTGGCACAGCCGTGCCGCGAGAGTCATAGCTGACAGCTGTCAAAACATGGAGTGAGGCCAAGAGAGTAATATTGTAGGTCGCTGTGGGAATAAGTCTCTCTGGGGGAAGTGCACGCAGAGAGTAGGCTAACACAGGAAAACAAGAGTAGGCTACTGCTTAAAGAGATGTATCAGCAAAGAGACTTTCAACAGATACTGCACGGTTGACAAAAAGACAGCCTTCAAAGTTGATTAAAGGGTGCAACAGTTCCTGTACTAAGGTCCATTCTGACTTCACCCTTACGCACTGTAGCCTCCCTTTTACATAGATTAACTCAGCTATCGGAAGTTTTGTTAAATCATTCTAATTTGCAGAAGGCGCAAAATACATGCTATTTACAATATGTGATATTATATTCATATTTATATTTATAATTAAACATGACACAAATAAGTATGCTCATATTTTGTCAGGTGTAGACTAGCATGGTATGATAAGCATTGAGTTGAGACGCAATGCATTAATAGGCTATAGCCTACCATTCATATTTTGTTTCCCACACTTGCATAGTAGCACTGAACCAGAGCAATAATGTGGCTACATATTGCGCGTGGGCTACTCCCCACACTATTCTGTCTAGGTACTCCATGTCGTTGGCTACTGGTGTTGATTTTGAAGTTCGGTTTTTAGGCTACATGAGAAGCAGATGTAGAATTTTATTCCAGTCAGGTTCAGCACAACTGCGATAATTTAGCCGGAGGAAAAAACCCTGGAAAGACACATTTTCCAGATTGAAGAGCGTAAAATCACAGTGCGTATCGTGGTTTCTCTTAAATCCCTGCGTTAGTCGTGGGGGACGGGGAGGGGGAGGGGGCTCTCCCTTCTTTAATACCCGAACAGTCTTTACAGGGCATTCTCTTTTCTCGTCGTTAGAAAGTGTCGTGGTAGCTTTTGATTCGCTTCAAGGTGTGAGACAGAGGAGCTGAAAGGATTCTGACTTTTGCACGCTTCACCTGATTGTGCGAAGAGCTTTCATCCGAGGGGGATAGCCTACTAACACCAAAGGTAGGTGAGTGTCTGCTCAACAGGAATAGTTCCCGACAGAGAGCTGCTACTCTCACAATTCGATAGTTCTGTTTATTGTAGACTACTGTCGCTAGGAGAGATGGAGTTAAATGGAATTGACCAATATTTAATAAAATTGCGCGTAAAGTATGTTGCGCGTTAGGATTCAAACTTAAATAGGGACTGTTCTCGGTCCCCAATTTGTCGTTAAACCTTAACGATTTAAATCCAAGATCCTCATAAAAAAATACGACCAGTTGCTGTTTCCGTCTTTTATCCATAAGATATAGATGCTATGCGGTTGGTAGGGCGCATCTCTAAACTGGTGTCACATTCTACTCGAAACAAGCCTCAGCTTCATTTAGGGTCGCAGAACGAGGCTTGTATATTTCTCAGCAGCAACAAGAAAGGTCCCACGGGCTCGACAATTAACATAATCTGCATGGTATGGATGATATGATAACCAAATAATATGGTATATATTGGTAGAAAAAAAGGAGCCCATGGGTAACGTAAAACTTGGGTATGTGTCTTCTAAGATCAGTGAGAAATGTGATAGACCTGGGTGCTGCCAGTCCAGCCATCGAAATCCGCACCGGATCAATGCAAAGAGCTTAAGTTTAATAAAATAGCGTCACATTACTCAAAGTAGGCTAATGCGCCCTTCCTTGTGTGTTAAATTGTTAAGTTACGAGACTGATAATAAGCACATTATATTCCGTTAACCTCAAGCAATGGAACATATCGACGATCAGTCATGTTTGCTTGCGAAGATCCTTCATTTGAAACTGTTGCTGATGCTGATGATTAATTTCATTTTAAGTTGTCTTTGTATCCTCAACATGAAATGTATTGAATGCAAATCTCAAATCTTAAATGATGAAATATTAAAAATAATTTCACAAAATGAGATTAATATGGAAAACAAGCTGATGTCAGAGAAAATATATGAGAATCGCACACTTATCTCCATGCAAAAATCATTTTAATTTTAAGTTACCACCGTAATGTTTCGGCAATGTGCATTCATCAGGGTGTAGTCATGGTATCTGTTCAACAGGTCATTATATCACATTAGATAGAAGCCTGGAAAACACCTGTGTGTAATAATCCATTTAACCAATTATGTGTTCAAGCATGCTTGAAACATTTAAATTTACAACAAAAGGTCATACATTTGTAAACATGACACATCTCCAATGTAAAAAAAATATAATACAAATTTTTTTAATCTTACAATACATGGATCAATCATTGACAAAACATTATTTTCATATATATTAATATGTCAACATCATCGTGCTTTTGACTAAATACTATCTATACATGTGTATAGAAAAACACATTTGCTCACACACAAAACACAAAGTAGCCTACTATACATATGTAGGCTACTCTTGCTCTGGTTTATTTTTTCTCTTCACTCATGTTACTCCAGAGCTTGTGAAAAAAATAATCTCTCTACCAAGCCAACAGCACCACATATAGTTTCTGCGTATGCTCCCTGATCTGGTTGGTCACGGTGAGCCTCAAACGCAGACACAAGGCTTTTGCATTTTTCTATACACACAATCTTTGCTCTCCGGTTTTTTTCAAAGAATAATATTTATATTATTCAAACAAAGATCAATGATTAGGAGAGAAAAATGGTTTGAGGATTTTAAAATCTCAAACTGCAAGAAATAAATGAGGCATCACATAGCGTGATATCGGCTAACGTGAAGACTTGTCCTGCCGTGTGAGAATAATACGTTGTTAACGTGAATGTTGGTTTTTCTATATTAATCTTTAGTCCTTTTTTCTGTTGGGCCATGGGCATAATTGTCATGAAACAAACTTTGTCAGTTCAAAGAACATAACACATCCATCGTAGTCACAGTTATGATTCATGCAATGGGGTAGCATATTTTCATGCTTCAATTGCCTGGTTTTGTTTTGAAGTCAAGAGTAGATATACAGTCAAGCCGGAAAGTCTGCACACCCCTTTCACCTTCTCCACATTTTATTACATTACAGACATATTCTACAATAGATTGAGTTCATTTTTTGTCTCAAAATTCTACACAAAATAGCATATAATGACAAAGTGAAAATATGTTTTTAGAAATGTTTGCAAATGTATTAAAAATCGAAAAACTGAAATCTCTCATTTACATAAGTATTCATACCCAAAGTATCATATTTCATATTTGGTCGCATATTCTTTGCATGCTGTTACTTCCTGAAGTCTGTGACCAATCAACATCAAAAGACTCTCAATATCTTATTTTAAGGTACTGCTACAAGCGATACTATAACCTCTCTGCATTTGAACTGATCTCTATGAGAATTGGGGGGTGAGACTAGATTCAGCTGTAAATTACGCTGGTACAGTATGGAACACATGACTGGCGAAATGGCTGTACGTCATCAAGGGTCTAAGGTATCAAACGAGCCCCAAACCATCACTCTGCGGCCAGATATGGAGTAGATGTGGATGGATCCCTTTAAGGGTCGTTTCTCCTGACTTTTCCCCCCATAGAGTTCTACAGGTGCAGCTCAAAAAATTAGAATATCGTGAAAAAGTTCAATATTTTTTGTCACTCATTTCAGAAAGTGAAACTCATATATTAGATAGATTCATTACACATAGAGTGAAATATTTCAAGCCTTTATTTCTTGTAATTTTGATTATGGCTTACAGCTAATGAAACCCAAAATTCAGTGTCTCAGAAAATTAGAATATTTTGCTTTAACATATTTTTAAAGTATCATATTTAATATTTGGTTGCATATCCTTTGCATGCTGTTACTTCTTGAAGTCTGTGACCAATCAACATCAAAAGACTCTCAATATCTTATTTTCAGGTACTGTTACAAGCGATACTATAACCTCTCTGCATTTGAACTGATCTCTATGAGAATTGGGGGGTAAGACTAGATTCAGCTGTAAATTACGCTGGTACAGTATGGAACACATGACTGGCAAAATGGCTGTACGTCATCAAGGGTCTATAGCAGGGGTGGGCAACTCCAGGCCTCGCGGGCCGGTGTGTATGCAGGTTTTTGCTGCCGCCAGTTAACAATTATTGAATTAGCCCAATCGTTTACATGATCTGATATTTTAATCTACATATCCGCGATATGAACAGCAGCTGATGAATGTTCTTGTGCCGGTATGCGTGTATTGTAGCGTTTTATCGTTCTGTAATTTACGAGTGAATCGGTGATTGTGTGTATGACTAATTAGCTGATTGAGCCGTGGTAACTGGTGGCAGTAAAAACCTGCATACACACCGGCCCGCGAGGCCTGGAGTTGCCCACCCCTGGTCTATAGAGTTCTATAGGAAAATGAGTCAGGAGAAATAACCCTTGCAGTGATCCATCCACATCTACTCCATATCTGGCAACAGAGTGATGGTTTGGGGCTCGTTCGATAGCTCAGACCCTTGATGACTTACAGCCATTTAGCCAGCCATGTGTTCCATACTATACCAGTGTAATTTACAGCTGAATCTAGTCTCACCCCCCAATTCCGACCATTACTTCCTAAGTACTTGGCTGACTTGTGTCCCTCTAAGTAAAGTCATGGCATGATACTAATTTGTAAATGATTACTTAATGTAGATTGATAGGAGGCAAGCATTTGTTAACCATGAGTTCATCAATACTTAATTATGAGTTCAATGAATTGTGACCCTTCAAGTAGTCACACACGATTCTTCATATAGTAATGATTACCCCATCATCACATCACTATTACTTAATAAATAGCTCAATTATTTCTGCACCCTTGAAAACCTAATATTAAAATAAACCAGTCAAAAGTCATCCAAATAGAACATCAATGTTTTATTAATTATACATGTGGACCACAATTTATTAAGACATTCAAAAGGACCTCACTCCCACTTCCTCTGTCGCCATATCTAATTTTTATAAATCCCCTTAGCCCTCTCTATATTTTGTGTATGTCCCCCACTGTTAGGATCAATAAAGCTCCTGCTGTGGTTAACAATGAAATGTGTGTATCCGGCAGTGGCAACGCCACTGATCACTTATTATTGTGGTCACCCGACGAACGTGTCTTCGAAATTTGGGAGCAGTCTTCACCAGTCTCAGAACTGGCCATTTCCTCTGATACCTCAAAATCCCAAAAACCTATTTCCGCCTCCTCCATGTCCTGCCATATCTCCCACGACCCTACTGTTAAAAGAAGACAATTTACAAATCAAAACTAGAATGGCACTGAGAGATAGACACCAAAAAAACATGGGCAATACACTGAACTCTATGATATTGAACGGACCTAACCGCTTGCTTCTATTGCCAAAGTTACAGCAACCAATATGGCTTCCAGTGCACTGCACCTCTCAATTTCCGCTTGGGCTATAATTTAGAAACCCCTGCCTTTTTCTACCAAAACTAAAGGGTTAACAGTCATATATTAAAACCAGGTATATCCACAATACATATAAGAATAATAATCAATGTGTGATTATACTTGACACGATACAAAATTAGTTGTTGCTTTACTCATCGGAGATTACTCTGGTTGGTCTTCTTGAACACGTGATGATGACTAGCTGACAGATAGCCTACAGAAATAAGTATGAAAAGGTTGAACTACATGTAGGTTTATTACGACATCATGTAAAGTAGTTGAATCTAATTCAGTTCAAATTATTTTTTTTGTCCGAGATCACCGAAATAAAGTTAATGAGTTTTCCTGCACACTGAATATGCACGCACAGATAGGAGGCAAAAGATCACATCTATCACCAGAGACCGTTTTAACACACACACACACATATATATATTTCTGGTGGCAACTGAATATGGAGGTAGATTTCTATCAAAAATAAACAAGCACAAAAGTATAATCCACGATTGTATTTACCATCCACACACACACACCTCTTAATTTGTGTTCGTAGATATAATCCACAAGTGTATTTACCATCCACACACACACACACACACACCTCTCAATTTGTGTTTCGTAAAAATAATCCACAAGTATGTGTTTTCCATCCACACACAAACACCTCTCAACTTGTGTTTCGTAAATCATCATTTTGATGAATGCAAAAATGATATTCACGAATGCAAATAACATTTAGTACAGATATGTTTCCAATGTTCACATGTACAAATCAAAAGCTTGGCTTGCGAACTTGCGAATCTAAATTTGCCGATCGAAGGACACGCTTGATCTGCTTGGATTTACGGACAGAATTTTGAGACAAATATTCCGCTGTTTTTCACCGTGTCGATTCACGCTCGCTTAATTTGCGATTCGTAAACTAAACTTCTTCTTCTTTGGTGCTACATAACACGGCGGTTTGTGTGTTCGGCTCATCAGCGCCACTTTTAGAACAAGTGGCCAAAATAATTGGACATTGGCAAGCCAGCAAGCAAAATTACAAGTGATAGTAGGCCTCATAGCAGCTAGCTTGCTAGCTATTTGTGTCTGAGATTGATTCGCTGCTACGTCGATTTATTTTGCAAACATAGCCAACATTGAACGCATTTACAATGAGCTAACTAGCTACATAAACTACTTACCAGAATTTAAGTAACATTTATGTAGTTTCAGAGGGTTAAAAGCATTCGGTTTTGTCTAGGATCTTCTGCAGCGCATTCACATTTGCTAGCTGGATTCATACCATAGACAGTCTGTAGAAAATAGATCCGTATCACAGAGTAAAACATTTTAGATATATGACTAGATACAAAAATGACGATTTTCCCCATTGGATGTTTTGTCCGTACAAGAGAAAGTGATCAGGCATCCGCAGTAGTATTTTCATTTAGCTTAGCAACTAAAGTAACATAACGTATGATTAGAATGACGCGCATCTGCCCGGCGCTAACCGGTTTTAAAATTGGTTTTCGTTGGATAGTCACAATCATAACGGGTTGTAAGTAGTAGTACTGGGTCCTGACAATATAGGCATATATAATCTAAAAAGAAAATGGAAACTTTTAATTTCGTCTGTCTGATAATTACCCGTTTAGCGAACTGTTTTGTAAAAACACCCATTGACTTCCATTCATTCAACGAGCGCCTGTTGTTGATTCTATAAGTTTTCATGGAAGTTCGAACTACCGTATATTACGGTTGTGGTTTTTGTATACGGAAAGCTAAAGGCGACAAAAGTCACAAACGTGTTATCTGGATTGTAAAAAATAAAAACGCTTTTAATAACTTCCTTAGCCTCCAATCAGTCGATAAAATAAAAAATAACAAAACATGTATTTTACTCTTCCATTTATCATTTAATCATTATTGTACCCGTTCCCTAATCAGAGTCATATGTTGAGTGAGTCATATATTGACCAACCAGAGTCTTGTGTTGGCTGTACGATAAGTAAAACATCAATACTATATATTTGCTATTGTGTCAAGTAAAATCACAGATGGATTATTCTGTATTATGGTATAACTGGGTTAAAAATATGACTAAAGCACCATAGTTTTAGTAGAAACATATTAGAAGTAGGTGAAAGGTTCACCCAACAGCTTATTAGTCTGAATTATTGAATCAGAATTTTTGTTGTTTTAAAAGCGAACAGCTTTGTCAGCACACTGTCAGAGTTTTGGGGGCCCCAAAATGGATAAATCCACCACTGATGGTCTGAGAAGCTTTTGTCTACCTAACGGGTTTGCAGCTACTTTGATGACATGTTACTTCATGTATGACTTAACTGTGAGTTAATGTTCATTAATTGATGATAAATTAAGTGTAAAGTAATCACATGAACTAATAATGCCTTGATCATTTATTGATATTGAGCCACACAGAGTTCATGATAGATCATGCATTAATTCATGCATTAAATCATGATGAAATCATGATGAGTCATGCATTAGTTAAGGCATGAGTTGTGTTCCCTTATTGTAAAGTGTTACCCAATGGGGAAATGGATGCTTGCCATTTTAGTGATGGGATCTAAAAAGTAAAAGAAAAAGCTTGCAATCACCTAGTAAAACCCTAGAAACCACCTAGTGACACCTTAGCAACCTCCTAGCAACCAGTTTGTAACACCTTTGCAACCACCTAGTATTATTCTAGCAACAAGCTACTACATCCTAGCAACCACCCAGTAAGACCCTAGCAGCCACCTAGTAAGACCCTACCAATCTCCTAGTAAGACCCATAGCAACCACCAAGTAAGACCATAGCAACCACCTAGCAACCAATAAGTAACACCCTAGTAACCAACTAGGTCGATCCTACAAAACATTACAGTAAGACCATAGCAACTGCCTAGTAACATCTTAGCAACCACCTGTTCATACATTTTCAAATATTTTATACAATTAATGGTATATTCCACTTTAGATTTAAACTGTATTTAAATGAATGGCACTAATTGACCAGGTGAAGCCTGTGCATATCTACTCCTTTATGATTTTTAATATAACTTCTATTCAACTTTATACGTAATCTTTTCCACTCCTTCATACTAATTATTTATCTACACAACAATACTTCACTAATTTTCAATTCTGCAAGCACACATATTTTCTTCAGAAAAAGTCATCCTTTTATTATTATTATTATTACAGAAGAATATGATGAAGAACAATAATACATCAATAAGGATGTAATAGTACATGAATAATACCAAAACTACTACTAGTAACAGCAACTAAAAGTAATAATCGTAATAGTAATAATAATATAAATCTAGTTTCTTCCTATTCCACCAAAATTTCTATATGCATATCCATCCAGCTAGTCAAGCTCACCAAATTCATCAGTATGCATCTCCACCCAGCTAGTTAAGCTCATCAAATTCATCACGTAGTTGGGAATTAAGTTGCACATGCTTTTTGTGTAAATACTCCTCATATTTTTCAAGCTATTTAAATTTTAAGTGGCAAAATGTTCCCATTGAAATGCATTGATAGAATGTTCATAAAATGAAAAAGTTGTGAACATTCAACACCTGATGTTGATAATGATAGCATGCTAGCCCAGCTGGCCTCGCTGTTATTATGACACATTTGTAATGCAATTCCCTGCTTAAATTTGCTCTTAGTTATTGTCATATTAATTTCAGCGCGAACCATATTGATTAATATCAGCTATCTGTATCAGTATCGTATTAGTGAAGTCCACGCTTATATTAGTCTGTTAACTTAAATTCAGATTTTGTTCAACTCCGTGTGATTAGTTCAGTTAAACATAATGCTCTGCTGAGTCTGCTCATACTATTTAATTTCAGGTCAATTAAAGCACCTTTCTAATAATAATAACAATAGCATTATGAATGACTGATTTACAAAGTACATTTACAAAAATGTGAAAAAACTCAATATTTCTCCCATAAGAAAAGTGGGAATATGATTAATATATGCCATGTCAGTCTATGTGCAGACTATTTCTCCCATAAGAAAAGTGGGAATATGATTAATATATGCCATGTCAGTCTATGTGCAGATGATGCATTATTTCTGAGATCCTTGTGACAAATGGAATATAGTTTTCTTTTAAACATTTTCCACATCATTTTATGCACAAATTGCGCCTCTGGAGTCATCGCTGTCTCCAGCAATGCATTCACCTGCAAGCCTCTCATTATTTTACGCCCTAGAGGCCACACAGCACTACAGAACAGGACAATTCCTCATCACAGATGATAAATGGTAACCGGTGGGAACATGGCACATAGTAAAAGAGAGTAGCTAATGGAAGAACTGAACTTTAGCCACCTGGCCGGCCTTCAATTTTCACAATTTTTCTTAGAATGTCAGTCCGCCCTGGGGTACAGCGCTGGGGAAGGTCGCTGTACCACGTGTTGAAAATACAGGGAAACAACTAAAAAATGGTAAATAATTGAATTAATGTTACCAGAAAAAATTTACCAAAACAAAAGTGGAAAACCAGAGCCAAACTCACACATCAGATGATCTTCAGGCCCGGCCTTTTGTAAGGCAAACAAATCAGTTCTGATGGTGAACACCTGGGCTAATTTAAATGCGCCACAGCTGGTTCCCCTGCCTGGGTGTAATGGTGGTGCTCTCTAGTAGAGGGCGGCACCCAAACTCCCTTTCTGGCACCACGGCACGTATGATAAAAGTCTCTGAATCTGTGTAATGTATGCCTAGCATTGATTTTTTTTAAAAACCAAGAAATACATGTGAAAATACAATAAAATTAAGAACTAAAAACAAGGACAAACATTAAAGGATACCAAACCAATCGAAAATTAATGGGACTGCATTTTCCCATGGTGCAGTCTGTTCCATGCCAGTCGAGGTATAAAATCCTTGACTTTGTGTTCCACGGTTTCTTTTAACTCCTGATATGATTTTTATGCAGAGATCATCCACGGCTCTGTTATTCTCAACACAATTTGTGATGACATTGCTGATTTTGAGAGGCAGTTCAAGGCCACTATGTTCTGCAAGATTAGCCATGGTGCTGCACATCCTTTTCAGCCATTTATCAGTGGATGGAAATGCAAAGTGACTGGCTCTTGGACTCCTACCTATTCTTTGTGTTTATTCCACCCCCTGTGCTATGACTGATAGTTTGTCACCTCACTGTTTTACAGGCTAAAAAATTGAATCTGAATGATCCTGATTGTAAAGTCGTTTGTTTTGCAAAGCAGGATTGCCTTGAATTTGAGTTTTTTGTAGCTTTTCAGAAAAAAAGACAGTGCTCTGTGCTTTTGCCTAATTCATCTCATCTCATTAAACTTAATTAATAAATTTAGCTCTCTACAGGTCATATAACTGCTTACCAGTAAGTCACAGGTTGCACAAAAAGGGCTGATTAGAATTGACTTTTATAGCATCTGCTTAATTATACCATGCATTATGTTAAATTTTCAAAAACAAACTTTATTTACGTACCGTATACAATATTTTTATCCACGTTGATGTTGGTGCCATCTTTTATTGCAAGTGATGATGGCCAAAAACAACAACATAAAAAAACAGAAGGCTCTGCACAGCTGTCCCGGCTTTGGATTCTTCTTGAAATACTAGGGATGTCACACTCTATAACTGCCCTTTCAAGAGCCTCCTGCTCCATCCAGCACTGATAAGTTACAGTATAATGGGGTATACGGGCGGAACTGGAACAGACACTATATACGATAAGTGCCTTTCTCTGTGTGTTATTTCACAATCTCTGCTGAACACTCCTTCAAAGCGCCTCGCCTCCAACCTATTTTTGCACATAGAAAGTCGCTTATAGAACGGTGCGCTTCAGATTCCGCGTGTCGTCTCTCTCACTTTCACATGCGCTGGAGCATGGGAGCGAGCTGGGTATTTAATCGCTGCTACCTAGGGGGAAATGCATGACAGCAACGCGCGCGGAGTTTACGCTCCGAAACGCACGGTATGTGATTCGTCCATTTCCTGGGAGGAACAGGATAATAGGCCAGTTTGGCAGCTGCGGATAATTTCTAGGCCTTGCGAGAGCATTAGCGTCAGTCACATTAATGCTGCTTTTGTGGACCTTTTTTTGGCACCGCGGGAAAAGTATGATACACAGTAATGTCACACTTTCATGCCATTTTTCGGCCCTACTTGTTATGGTGTAATGCGGGTATTGTGCTTTCAGGGAAAAGAGTTACGTGCTGTTTGTGCTAAAATCCTGACTGCTTGTGTGGTCTAGTGCCAATTTTCAGACTAAGGCACATTTGCTGTTTTGTACATTGACTGTTTTGTGCAGGCCCTTATGAGCTTATTGCTTCTGCAGATTGCATTTACATTTAATGTATTCAGTTATTCTGGACAAAAATGTGTAGCAATGAAATAAACAAGTACTTAAATGGGTGCTGCTGGGTGGCTCACTCTGCTAACACTGAGCTCCAGTGTAAGGACAAGCCCCGCAGTCTGGTGTGGTATCCTGCCCTTGCTGAATTGATGGAGGATACCCAGATGAAAAAGTAATATACTTTAGTGTAATACAAATATAATTTAAGTATACAAAGGTTAATACAAGTATATTTTTCCTTTTTGTACTTAATTAGAAGTATGTTTAAAATGTCCTTTTAAAAAGTGTACTTCAAGTATTGTCTCAAACACAGCATAATACTTTTAAAGTTTGATACCAACAAATCATACCTTTTGTTAGTGCACTTAAATATACTTAAGTGCACTAAAAATAGTCCCATTTTAACATACACACTGCACTTGAAGTACACTTAAGTACGACTTAAGTTCTACTTTTGAACAACTTTAGTGAACTTAGTATACTTAAAGCGCTGCCCATTTAGCACTAAGTACATAATTAGTACAAAAATTACTAAAAGTATACTTATACTATTTCAAGTATAATTTTTTTTCACCTGGGTATGCAGTCACAATATCCTAATTGGATCTGGCAATATCCTCATTGTGGAGCTTTTCTAATTAGGGGGAACAAGAAACATGACTGGAAGCCATTTTATAATGCATAGATAACCGAAGAAAAAATGATTTCATAATTTGTTGTTAGTATACTGGGCTTATTGGCACATCGACCAACCTGACATCTTACTTAAGCGACTTGGACACCAGCAGCTCCATAATTAGAAATGGGTTGCCACAGCAACAGAAATAAGAAAGGTGTTGCAGACGGTGTGAGAGACTGGCCCGGAATGTTTTGATGGATAATGGGGGTCAATGGTCACAAAACCAAGTGCTGTGGCAGATGACTCTTGTAACCCCAGAAATAGTCATGCTGCCCCTGGCCCTATTCAAAAGATACAAAAACATCCATAAAGCAAACTTTACCAGCTGAACCTCTGAGCTAGACTGTGCAGCAGACCATAAACACATTTGAAACATTTCAGTGCTTTCAATGTTTTTTTACTGATTTATGGAAAGTACATTTCAGAAAGTTTAAATATCTCTGGGTAATGAGGCCCATGAATATTAAAACGCTCTTCAAAGCACTTTTTTAAAACAGGCACTGGCATATTACATTGCATTGCCATTTAAATCTTAAATGAGGACCCAGATTGTATTCCAGCACACTGTCATCCTTGCAGAACAGTAGTGTTATAGGACCTGGGACCATGTTCACGAAGAACAGCTTTCCCGTCCATATCCAAAACCGTATCCATTATGAGCTAAAAGGCAAAACCAATCCAAGATATGTGTTCCGACTCTGAGATGCTTTTCAAATATAGACCCAAAGTGCTGTTCTGGAGTGCATAATGTGTCCATTTATTTCCCAGTTTGGTCCGTTGAAACAGAAAAATAAGAGCACAAATTCTCACAGGTACTTTAGACAGAGGGGTGGGAGTGACTACAGCAGAGAAGAGGCTCATTCAGAACCAGAGACTGAACAATCACATTTTAGAGACTCCAAATTCATCGTTTTGCACAAATAAGCACCCAGCACAAAAAATTGAAGAAAAGGGTCACTGGCATTTGTATTATTGATGTCACACAGCGTTAATCTGCTTACGCTGCCACGGAGGCGCAATTCTCTTGCATTTCTGCTTGGGGGTTTGGCATACAAAGCTCATAACTAATCTGCATATTGCGCAACACTTTTGTTTGTAAAAAAAACAAACAAAAAAAAACATACACATGAAAGCAGCACAAATGTAACTAATTAGAGCTGACACTAGCAGCATTTGTGGGATCATTACACAGGAGGAATATTAACCAGAGGGCCTTGGAAGCAATGAGCTCCATATTGGCAATATGGACATCAACCATCAATTTATGAAATGACAGACTAAATGAACAGCTGCGCAAACAGACACACAGACAAAGACACACGCATGTGTGCGCACACGCATGCACACACAAACTCACATGCACATACTCACCCACGTGCACACATTCTCATGCACGTGCACACAGTTACAGCCTTATGAAAAGAGCCACCAAACCCTCAACCGAACAGGCATTGTTGCAGCTTAAAACATGGCTGCGGTGTCTACTCAAGTACAGGTGGGGCCAGGTGATCAATTTAGATTTGGCGCACGTGCACTGTGATCTGGCTCTCGTCAGTTAATGCGACTGTGTGTGTGGTGTCAGCGTGTTTACTTTCTGGATCAGGTTTCTATCGATCTCTCCCCTGTTCCCATTAGACAATACCTAAAGAGCTCATTAACCTTCACAATATTTTGCGGTAATACAATTTTCTAGTGCTTTTGCTGTGTTACATTTAATCCAACACCAGCCATGTGTTGTCAAGGCAACCCGTTATCTGCCTTTTGCACTTCAGAGCGAATGAGGCAGTTTGTCTGTTGCCAATGGGTTTCTGCTGGGCTGTTACATGTCAATACATTTTTGTGTCACATTTTTTTAAACATGTTGAACTCCTCTATATTCTTTCAATTATCCTTTTTACATTGTTAGAATAGGTGCCGATTTTCTTAATAATTCCAACTGTCCAGTTATGTCAAAGGCCTTATAAAATCCACAAAGGAAGATACATTTGCTTATTTAGGGCCAGATTCAAAGTTGAGATAAGCACGCGCAAATGGAACTTTCTCCCAAAATTCCGCGTAGCTTAAGCTATTTGTGATTCAGACATTTGACTTATCTGCTGTTTTACACGTATTCAGAGTTTTCACTTAATAATTTCTTTCCGCGTAACTTTGTTCAGAAAAAGGTGGTTTGTGTCTAGCGCCGCCAATAGATGATTATGAAAAATACAGCATTCTTTGCAAAAATGGATATTAGAATGAGCGCATGTTTTTTGAAAATAATATTGGTCTTATTTTTCTTTGCCTAGCCTACTTAAAATTATCAAAGAGCTGTCATAAAAAGAAAAATATGTAAAAGTAGGCTATGATTGACCGTCTGGTATATCATACCAGACCAATATTAGATGGATTAATTGATAGACAGTGTCTGGATCACATTTGCTTTGACAGAGAGACGATTTGCGTGAGCACAGCTTCTCCAAAATGATTAAGTTGAAGATGTCGCATATAGGCTATTGTGTTCAACCACCGTAGGCTACATGATTTTTTAAAGTAAATCGTTAAAAAAGATTCGATTTTTTAATCATTTTTTTCTTCTTCAGTAAATCCAATGATTTGTTTACTTAATAATACTGCCTACAACCACTGTCCAGCGACTATTTATTTTGATTGTGTGCTGGGTATATCATCAAGTCATCAATAGGAGCTATGATCATTTTATCAATGCGATGGATTCATACATTCACTGCCTTCCCCATCACGCAAGAGCAACTACAATGCACAAAGTTAGGCTAGGTTATTAAAGGCAATGTCACTGACACGTTGAAAGTGTATACCCCCACACACATTTTTTTGTAGAAAGCTGGCAATCCAGGGGGCAGGTACAAAAAACAGGTCATTAGAATATCATGCCCTGTGCCACCCACATTTTGAGAAACCCACCCACGTAGCGCAGGTTAGATCACGGCAAATCTCATCCCGCGTTAAATCCACACAGGAGAGGCACTTAAGTGCATGACTTAAGTTGGCCATCTCTGAATCTGGCCCTAAATTTTTATACTTTGTTGAAAAAGGTTGGCAATCTCTCTCTCACTCTCTCTCAATTCAATTTCAATTCCAAGGTGCTTTATTGGCATGACATGTACTGTGTTGCCAAAGCAAATGTTACTAATAATAATAATAATAATAATAATAATAACAATAATCAATAAATAAATAAGAATTAACTCAACTTGTTAGCAAATGTACACATAACACGATACAACATAAACATCATACACATTCTGTTATATGTATGACTTAGGATAAACACAATTATTAACTAACTGCAGGTGTGCTTCTGCATCAATGGCAAGTTGCTATATATAAAGCATCTAGTGCGGCTGTGTGTCCTTCACCTAGTAAAATTGGTAACTTTTCTTCATCCGAAAATTTGGCAAAATTTGGAAGTATTGTTGCGGTTTCTTTTAAAGAAATCATTACGAATTTCCCTATATTTATGGCAGTGTAGAAGTCTCTCTCTCTCTCTCTCTCTCTCTCTCTATCACTCTCTCTCAGGCTGAGATTAGTATTGTAATATTGAGAACAGTATTGTATTATTACAGCAGTATTCCATGCTGAGGCAATACTGGCTTTCAAAGATTAATTATTGAGATAGCAGGGAATCAAATACAAAGAAATAAACAAGGAAGATGCAGAGAATAGAATATGAAAACAACACAGTAGGGTTCTTAACTGAATGAATGTTACTGTAGGGGACAATGTTGCTGCTTTTAGGTTATACAAGGTTATGCATGTTCTTGCTCGGTTCAGCGTAGGGTGTGACCATGAGAGCAGTTGGCTGGCCATTTCCACTTGTGTGATGGATGTTCCACGGAGACGTTTTAACAATGTCGTTCTTATTTTTGACGCAATACCCGGTCATTTCACAAGGGCGAGAAGCTTGGAGACAAATGCACGGCTAGCGAAAACACGTCACTGGACACCATCCTTCTTCTTCTTTGTTTGAGGGAATTCTATGGGACAGAGGTAAAAGTAGCAACAGGAGTCACACGTGAAGGATTTTTACATGAGATAAATCAGCATGAGAAATACACAGATGCCAATTGAAATTCATGGCGAGCTCTGGCTGGAGGCCATTATAGTCAATGGTACCCTGTGCTGCATGCATGAGGTTTGAAGTCACGTGGAGAGGAAGGTAAAGGGTAAATTTAAATGGAGAGGAAGGTGATGTGGTAAGATGCCCTTTGAAGCGGACAGGAGGATGCAGATGTCTCGGGCGTCTCCAACAGTGCCCATTTGTTATAGAAAAACATCAATGTAATTCTCCCCAGTAATGTATTTCCAGTTGTATAAGTGGACAAAACAGATAAGTTGTCCTTTGGAAACTACAGAGAGGGAAAATCTATCTGTCAATGCACACACACAAACACACACACACACACACACACACACACACAGTTCCACGTCTTCCACTCAAACTGCAGTAACTTCAGCAATACAATTATGACTGAATGAAGGTGTGCATATTGATAAAATGCGCTGATGTGTCCTGATGAAATATTGAACCAGACGAGTGGGTGAATGAAACAATAATTCGGTGGAAAGAATAACTGGCTTCCCTTTTATCCTTCGACGTGCTTGATTTGTGCACTTCATTTTGAATGGTCATTCAACCGATTTCATATCGAGTTGCCATCTTTTCGTATCGTAGTGTGAGAGGATATCACAGAGGGAATGATTGTACTGTGTAAAAGAAAGGGAAAAAAACAAGCACCTACTTTCCATGTATATGAGAAATGTCATCGCAAATTAATTTAATTCAACTCTTAAAGTTTATACAGTATGTGTCCCAAAGGGCTAAAATGTACTCCTATTGAACACTGAATAGTTTGCTGTGCACCTAATGAAACGATATGGGGATAGCTAAAGTTGATGTCATTTGATGAATGTTTTTATTTGTGTGAAATACTCAAAATAAAGCTTGGACATGTACTTTGGTTAATGAGATATTACAAGCACAGTGAATCATGTATTTGTTGTTTATTTTTTATTCAGGGGGCTTGGCCTCACCTTGCACCCTTATCTGTGACTATGGGCCCTTCAGAAGCCTCCAATTGTTCAGAGGAAGTCACGCCCATCAGGACGGAAATATCCGGTTGGCCCCAGGAGAGTCTGGGTAATGAAGTCATGGACATGCACAGGCCCAGCTTCGTCAGCGACTTCACCAAGCAGCTGGGGGTGCAGGTGGCGCTGATCGTAGCCTACTCCTTGATCATCCTCCTGGGGCTGGTGGGAAATTCGCTTGTCATCCACATGATCGTGTGCTACCGCAACATGCGAACCGTCACCAACTTCTTCATCGCCAACCTAGCGCTGGCTGACCTGATGGTGGACAGCCTGTGTCTGCCCTTCACGCTGGTGTACACCCTGCTGGACGAGTGGAAGTTTGGGGCGGTGCTGTGCCACCTGGTGCCCTACGCCCAGGCCCTGAGCGTGCACGTCTCCATCCTCACGCTCACCGTCATCGCCCTGGAGCGGCATCGCTGCATCGTCTTCCACCTGGGCCCGCGACTGTCGCGGCAGGCCAGCTTTGCCATCATCGCCGTCACCTGGGCCGCCGCCGCCGTCCTGGCTGGGCCGCTGGCCATCTTCCGCGAGTACCGCCACGTGGAGATCCCCGCCATCAACCTGCGCATCGCCGTCTGCTCCGAGAAGTGGCCGCACACCACCAACCGCGACGGCGTCATCTACAGCCTGTCCATGCTGCTGCTGCAGTACGTGCTGCCGCTGGGGGTGATCAGCTACGCCTACGTGCGCATCTGGGTCAAGCTCAAGAACCACGTCAGCCCCTGCAACCGCAGCGACGGCCTCCGCCGCCGCAGAAAGACCACCAAGATGCTGGCACTGGTGGTGGTGGTGTTCGCCGTCTGCTGGCTGCCCTTCCACGCCTTCCAGCTGGCCAGCGACCTGGACCTGGTGCTCAAACTGAAGGAGTACAAGCTGCTGTACACGCTCTTCCACATCGTAGCCATGTGCTCCACCTTCGCCAACCCGCTGCTGTACGGCTGGATGAACAAGAACTACAGGAACGGCTTCGTCATGTTCTTCCGCTGTGAGCACAAGCCCGACACCATCCATCCTGAGGGGTCCTTCCGGACCCGCTCGCTCCGAGCCCTCGCGCTCCAAGGCCAAAACACCGGCCACCCGCGGACCGCCGTCTGAGCCGCGTCCGCCCGTCAGGGCGCGCGTGACGAGGTCTGGACACCGGAGCAGGCGATGTGTAAGCACGGACCCTTCTCCGCTCTGCCCACTGCCATTGCACAAGTTATTTAACCACAAAGTCACCTGAGAGAGACAGAAAGAGAGAGAGGGAAAGAAATGTGACAAAGGTCGCGCCGCCGGATTCAAACTGCCAACTTCGCAATGAGCATGTGGCTGGTGTTCTTACAGGCTACGCCACGAGACACCCCGATTTACAAGGCTTTCAGTTTTTATGAAGTTAGGAGGACAGGGAGCGGGTGGGATTTGCACAGCAGATCAGCTGTGTGAAGCGTGAATTAGTGGCTGGATTGGGTCAGCTTGTTTGTGAATCTGACGTGGACAGCAGACTTACCACATCTACTCTTTAGCCAAGAGATGTAAGCTTTCTGGTGACCAGTGTAGGCGGCAGTGTAGTATAATGGTTAAGGAACCGGACTTGTAACCGAAAGTTTGGGGTTTTTTTTCCCAGATAGGTCACTGCGTTTGTACCCCTTGCACAAAGGTAAACTTAACCTTGCTTCTATATATTATATCCAGATGTATAGGAATGGATAAATGTAAGAAGTTGTGTAAGTCGCTCTGGATAAGAGCGTCTGCTAAATGCCTATAATGTAATGTAATGTAATGACCACAGTGTACCAAGACCTCGGATTAAAGCCCGAAAGGTCTCCATCACTCCGCTGGGGAAGGGTTTTTGACTTGGTGCAGAGGAATGACTGCCCCCTACTGGCCAGCTAGCAGCATGTCCAGCAGTGATCTGGTTTCTCCAGGTGCTTTTACTTAAAACTTGATTTCACTGTAGTTCTGCTGATGTGTGGTGAGTGTTCTGGCGCAAAATGCCTGCCGTGAATCATCCAGGTGGGTGTTACACATTGGTGGTGGTTGAGGCGAGTTTCCCCCTCATAACTGTAAAGCGCTTTGAGAAAGGTGCTATATAAATGCACGGCATTATTATTATTATTATTATTATTATTATTAATAATAATAATAATGTGTAAAAAGACATGAGACATGATGTTCTGTGTCAGTGACTTTCTTGCAGGACCTGTGCTGACTGGCGTCACTGAATACTAGAACACCATTATGCTAAGGAAGGGCTTACAGGGGTTAAATGACTGGAATTATTACAGAGTATTATGACTGAACTATTCTACTGTATTTTGACTGGTATTCTTCCATTACATTATGTCTGAAATATCCTATTGTATTATGACTGCAATTATTCTACTGTAACTCCCTAGAGAGAAAAAAGAATTCTCCTCGTAAACCTCCTACCATAACTATATCATAACATATTTTCCTCGTGGGTATTTGTGTAACAATTCTAAACTGAATTATCCATGTTTGGCAGGCATTTATTTTGGGGCTTGTGGCTTTCCTTCATAAGATAACCGCTTAAAACGAACCGCTTTTAAACATGTACAGTGTGTCAATGCAAAGCCCCAAACTCAGCTTTTTGGCTTCCTATGTTGTTTGATGTTTTAAATAACTGTGCAGTGTTAACATTTGAGCATTTTTTTTTCAGTTCTGTTGGCTGGTTAGCCTGTTTGTTAACGTGCAGAGGAAGTGAAGTTTGCTGGATGGAAGAATGTCTGCCTACACTGTCTTATCTCTGCCAGCCTGGATGCTGGAAGCAGCTTGAATTAAATGAGTTGGAGGCTGATCTTTTGGTTTAAGTTTGAGTAGTCTAGTTCCAAATGTTAAACAACTATCTGAGCACACTGCCACTGTCACTACGAACCTCGCTCAGTTCAGAGCATGTATTTTTGCCAGTGGGTTCATTGTTGTCATTCAGGAAAAGCCAAGAATAAGGACACTAAAAATCAGATGAGAACAATCATCACTAAAGTGCGTGTGGCTTTGGTGAATAACACATTACAACAGCCAAGCCTTCTTGCATGTTGTCACAATTAAATTCACATGATGAAATGTAGCCTCTGAAATACACAATGCAAACGTAGCTAATAAATTACAATTGTAAAAAGCACATTAGCTGATGCATTAATCAATTGTAGGCTATGAACTTGTTTAATTAGACTCATAACATAATGAATGCTCCCAGTATTATTTTTCTAAATTGATAGAATTGAAATGCTACCTTATATGATGTTAATATGCTATTTAAAACATTTTACCACTTGATAATAATTAATTTTTTGTACCAACTCGTTTCGTACATAAATGTACGCGCATATTTAAGAACGCTTCATAAATGAGGCCCGATGTGTGTATGTGCATGTGTGTTTAAATATATTCTATAATACATAAATAGATGTAAGTACATCTTTTTTTTTCTTTAACTTAAGACTGAAATATACACCTTGCAGGTCGGAAAATCTGTCAAACTCGCTAAAAAGGTTTCTGTGATGCTTCGCATTATAACATGCTAAGCTTGTTAAGCCAGACAGTTCCCACCACACGGTACACTGAAACGATGTTATGTTCTCTCAGATGAAGCCGAAATTCAGAGCCAACCAGAATATACATTCTTTTTAATGGGATTGGATTTTTCCCCTTCAATTTCAATAGCTTGATAAATGTTATTATAAAAAGTAGTGTTGTGCTGCCATTAAAGTTCAGTTGCCTCATAGAAACAGTTAAGATGTTCAGCCTTTGACTCTGGGATATTATGTAAGAATTTAGAGGGAAAAAATCACAACCCACCCACAGCTGAAGAGGGTTGAGTGGAAAATGGGATAATTGCTTCCGAAAGGATCACACTGTTACTTACTGTGTCAATATGCTTTTCAGAATATGGATGTAGCTCTCGAGGGCTTTCGAGGGCATTGCTGTAATATTATTCCTAATATATATTTTCAGGTTAAATTATACTGTATATGTATATATACTGTATATATTTATATACAGACGTGCTCAAATTTTTTGGTACCCCTGGTGAAGATGAGTAAAAAGAATTTTAAAAGATTCTCCGTTTGGTGAATTAGCTTAATCTCACACTGAAAAAATGATTAAAATCCAACCTTTAATTGACGTTCATTGACTCTTGATATCTTATTTTCAGGTACTCTTACAAGCGATACGATAAGATCTCTGCATTTGAATGGATCTCTATTGGAATTGGAGGGTGGGACTAGATTAAGGTGTAAATTACATGGGAATAGTATGTTACCCATTGTAGGTTAATTGGTTGTAACTCATCAAGGGTCTGTGGTATTAAACGAGCCTCAAACCATCACTGTGCTGCCAGATATGCAGTAGATATGAATGGATCACTTGAAGGGTTGTTTCTCCTGACTTATTTTTCCATAGAGTTCAATAACAAAATGAGTCAGGCGAAACAAACCTTAAAGTCATCCATCCATATCTACTGCATATCTGGCAGCAGAGTGATGGTTTGAGGCTTGTTTGATACCTCAGACCCTTGATGACTTACAGCCATTTAGCCAACCATGGGTTCCATACTATTCCCGTGTAATTTACAGCTTAATTTAGTCCCACCCCCAAATTCCCATAGAGATCCATTCAAATGCAGAGGTTATAGTATCGCTTCTAAGAGTACCTGAGTATCTTTTTATACCCAGTCATGATAGTATCACCTGTTTACCTGTGGAATGTTTTAAACAAGTGTTTTTTGATCTTCCCAGTCTTTTTTTTTGCCCCTGTCCCAACATTTTTGGAACGTGTTGCAGGCATCGAATTTGGAATTAGCGTATATTTACAAAAAAAATCATTAAAGTTGATAAGGTAAAAAGTATATGTTCTGGAAGCCCAACTGGATGTAAAGTCTGCTTATCGCTTCATGATAAATCAGGGAGATGATGTGTTAATATTTTTTCATTACATTCCACTTTGACTTTTTAAAGTTATCTATTATGTTTTTATAGGTAATATACAAAAAATATGTGTTATGCTTGCTGGGCAGTGTTGTAATGTTTTTCTTTTCTCACCACAAAATGGGTGGTCTTTCAGGTGACCTAGTGGACCAGTTGTTTTTTTGTTATTTTATTGTTCAAATAAAGAAAAACTGCTTGAAACTGACAAATATCTTGTATGAAAACTGAAAATGGTTGGTTGTGTAGTTGTGTATACAATTTTATTTTATTTTATCTTGAGTACTGTTGCTTTTTAAGCACCTTCAACAAACAATTGCCACAAGATCTTCAACATCAGCTTCCTTCATGGCACTAAACGTTTTCTCACCAGAACCACAAAATGCAGGAGTGTTGACAATTACTTAACTCTGAAAACTCCTGTTCCAACATTCCCCTGCAGGTTTGTCACATTAAATAAGTCAAGCTAGGCTTGCCTTCCACAGTCCACCCATGTGAAGAATGCTATTACTTAATACAATAACTGAAGCAGAGTTATATTACTTTGCTCTTGCATATACTACAAAAAAGGCCATTGTAAAATACACCAGATACATTTTTTTTTCCTTAACCTTATTTGATAAGGTTTTATTTGACAAGTCAAAGAAGTATGGTATCCATTTAGTAAGCGTGTAGTCATGCGTAATGCACATTCATTATCCAAATAATATGTTTGAATATTCCACAAAGGGTTTATAATTGGTGAGGCTAGCACCTTGCAATCTGGCTGGTTGTTACAGTTCAGGAAAAAAAAGTTAATAAAAGTTTGACTAGGTAAATGACGAGCCTAGATGAGTTGAATGCTTATCCAGGGATTTGACTGCAGTGTCCACCACAGGTTTCAAATCCAGAACCCTTCTGATTACAAAACCTGCTCCGGTAGTTCCATACCTCAGTTGCATACCTCGCTTCTGTGTGTTACTGCATTACCAAAGGTGTCCTTGTGGCGATTGCCTTATCACTCACCCCAGATAATAGCGTTGGCAACGAAAGAGATGTTGAAACAATGGTGGTGGGTTTCCTCAGTATTTCCCCATTTCACCACCCATGTGGGCGCAGACCTATTTTTTACAGTCTATGGTGTAGACACGACAATATTTGAGCGCGAGAAAACACCGATCTATTTTCCGCAGTCAAATGCTGCCACCTAGGGACCAATGAAAGGATTACGCGCTCATAGCAGGAATAATTTTATGGGTCTTCGGTTTATGTGCAGCCTGCCATAGCCTACGCACATCGTTGCAAACATGTCTTCCGTAAGTAGAGACCATCCCTTCACGTCAGCATTAATGTGTAGACACCAATTTGAAATGACGATAATTGTCTATGTTTAATTATTTCTAACAGATATTTAGAAGGTTAACGTCTACTAGCTAAGAAGGGCTAATATGATTATATGTTATTTAGCCATTTTACAGAAATTTTACAAACACAGCTTTGCACCATCTGCAATCTTGTAAAGGGTATAACTCTCCTACACAATGTAACTTGTTTAGCCTTTTTATTTTAAGGGAGAATATAGGCAACATCTCGGGTTATACAGTGCTCCCACTTTAGGAGCATTTGCTCCTGGAAATTGATGTGTGCATTAATGCGCTCCAAAATATTTTAACTTAGGAGCAAATGTGCTTCTTGGAAAATATGTTTTTATGCCCTGCATCTTCAATTACAGATTTTGGTATCAAAATGAGAAGTAGGGTAAAGGTCACCTTGCACCTATGCTTGTGTTCATATCTATGGTTCGCAGTTAGATCCGGGTATGTCTATGGTTCGCAGGTAGATCCGGATATGTCTATGGTTCGCAGTTAGATCCGGGTATGTCTATGGTTCGCTGTTAGATCCGGGTATGTCTATGGTTCGCTGTTAGATCCGGGTATGTCTATGGTTCGCTGGTAGATCCGGGTATGTCTATGGTGACCTTCCTCATTTCCCCTCAAGCACGTTTGCCATGTAACGTTAGCATAGCATACTGCAAGCTGGCTAATGTTAGCCGTCCCAACGTCCGTTGCTGCTCGCTACAAGAAGAAAATGTACCGAACTCACTAATGCGGCAGCTGCTAAGGTAAGCCATTTGATGATACAATCAATGATGATTAATATTTATAATAATACCTGTTTTTCATTTGAAATGGTTTATTTTCTTCTTTTTTTTAGATTAACTGGGCGAGCGTATGCTATCTTTAGTGAATGAATTTAGTAGCTGTCTTGGTTGACAGTTATTTCCATGTTGTTAGCAACGTTATTACTAGAGATTTTCTCTATGGGCTTTGGTATTAGCCTATACGATAAGTTTGCATGTTAAATCCTGGATGCTGACTCGCTAGCTATGAGCAGAAGTCACAAACGTGACGTTTTTGCTAATTTGTCATATTTCTAAATGTGTTTTCTGCTGCAGTTAACTTAAGATACCACGGTTACGTGGTTGCAGATAGCTTGAAACCCGAACGTTACGTCGCAAGTCGAACGTTAGCTAGTTTATTCGTAGCTCAGGCTTAGCTAGCTAACCCATTTGGCAAGTTCATTATAGATGGTCAATGTTAGCCAGCTAACAGTAGATGTAGATAGATGGCTTATGTCTAGCCTACGGGCCTCTGTGGAGAAGAAAGAACGAGCTTCTCCCTTCCCTATCTCACAAATAATCTCCCTATCTGCTGCTATATTCAATGGGCTAACGTTACATTATCATGCCCTGCCCGTTTTGTTATCAACTGCCGTCGGCAAGTAAAAAGGCTACATGGCTATCGTCAAACATCTTTAATAAACTAACGTTAGCTCAAGAGTTACATTAAAATATTGCTGGACATACGTTTACCAGCGGCCATATTGGGGAGAATGTGCGTTAATCAGGGCTCTGTTCGCAAAATACATGTATTTTTAAATTTATAGTTAAGTAGAGTTGACGTTGTTCACGCAAAGTTATTAATTTAGATATAGATGCATGAGTACTGTTAACTAGTGATCGCTATTCGATTGTGTGCCACACACACACTGGCCTTGAATTAACTGACGTTAGTTGGCCTGAGCTAGGTTGTAGTTAGCATTGCTCTGTCAGCATATTAGCTGGAAGTTGAAGAGAAAAGTTCACGGCCTCACCGAGATAGCCGATCCGATGTATTGCTTTACTAGTCTAAAATGATTCAGCACTGCGATTCGTCATGTTGGATATCATAAGGACCAACAACATTAGTTGGAATAGACCAAATGGAGCAACAGGGCTCTTGCAAAACATTACCTAGGAAATGGAGAAAGCAGAGACGAGTGTAGAAGGAGGTTAACATTAGTTACGGTAATTTAGTTGCTCAGATTTCTGAGGCACTATGTGTGTGCAGTTAACGCAGTGCGATTTTATTTGTGCAGGTTTTACGTTAATTCTGCTGCAGTGTGTTACAGCCCGTTCAGTAATTTAATGTTTTTGCTATTCTTTTGGTACACATTGAATTTATCTTACTGTAATTGACTCCTAAGTTTATCTGGATACGTGTGCCTGCTGATCAGACAGAGTTGACACACACGGTTAGAAGTAAACCTCTTGCAAGCGTCCCCATTCTCACCTCTGCTAAATTGGGTGTCCCCTTTCCCACAGGAGACGGCTTATGTTGGTATTGCGGGAACAATGGTGAAGTACTTCAGCTGCATTGGGGTTCTGAAGAGCTCCTGGGACCAAGTCTTCATTGCATTCTGGCAGAGGTACCCCAACCCGTACAGGTAAATACCCCTCAGGTACTCCAATAATCAAAAGTAAAGACAGAGGACCTGATTTACTAAGACCTTTAGCATACGCTAAACTAATAACACATCCAATGATTGGTGCAAAACAAATAGCATGACCAATCATTGGTCATGTTATTGGTTTTGCACACAATAAAGGTCTTAGTAAATCAAGCCCCTAGTGCGGTCTTCAACTCTGATCTTGCGGGGGAAATCAGTGACCAGTGTGGACTCATGGAACCTGGAGAGGAAATGTTCATTGAGAGTGAGAGAGTCCCTGCGCCAAGTAGTGAGAGAGTCCCTGCGCCAAGTAGTGAGAGAGTCCCTGCGCCAAGTAGTGAGAGAGTCCCTGCGCCAAGTAGTGAGAGAGTCCCTGCGCCAAGTAGTGAGAGAGTCCCTGCGCCAAGTAGTGCGAGAGTCCCTGCGCCAAGTAGTGCGAGAGTCCCTGCGCCAAGTAGTGAGAGAGTCCCTGCGCCAAGTAGTGCGAGAGTCCCTGCGCCAAGTAGTGAGAGAGTCCCTGCGCCAAGTAGTGAGAGAGTCCCTGCGCCAAGTAGTGAGAGAGTCCCTGCGCCAAGTAGTGCGAGAGTCCCTGCGCCAAGTAGTGCGAGAGTCCCTGCGCCAAGTAGTGAGAGAGTCCCTGCGCCAAGTAGTGAGAGAGTCCCTGCGCCAAGTAGTGAGAGAGTCCCTGCGCCAAGTAGTGCGAGAGTCCCTGCGCCAAGTAGTGCGAGAGTCCCTGCGCCAAGTAGTGCGAGAGTCCCTGCGCCAAGTAGTGCGAGAGTCCCTGCGCCAAGTAGTGCGAGAGTCCCTGCGCCAAGTAGTGCGAGAGTCCCTGCGCCAAGTAGTGAGAGAGTCCCTGCGCCAAGTAGTGAGAGAGTCCCTGCGCCAAGTAGTGAGAGAGTCCCTGCGCCAAGTAGTGAGAGAGTCCCTGCGCCAAGTAGTGCGAGAGTCCCTGCGCCAAGTAGTGCGAGAGTCCCTGCGCCAAGTAGTGAGAGAGTCCCTGCGCCAAGTAGTGAGAGAGTCCCTGCGCCAAGTAGTGAGAGAGTCCCTGCGCCAAGTAGTGCGAGAGTCCCTGCGCCAAGTAGTGAGAGAGTCCCTGCGCCAAGTAGTGCGAGAGTCCCTGCGCCAAGTAGTGCGAGAGTCCCTGCGCCAAGTAGTGAGAGAGTCCCTGCGCCAAGTAGTGAGAGAGTCCCTGCGCCAAGTAGTGAGAGAGTCCCTGCGCCAAGTAGTGAGAGAGTCCCTGCGCCAAGTAGTGAGAGAGTCCCTGCGCCAAGTAGTGAGAGAGTCCCTGCGCCAAGTAGTGAGAGAGTCCCTGCGCCAAGTAGTGCGAGAGTCCCTGCGCCAAGTAGTGCGAGAGTCCCTGCGCCAAGTAGTGCGAGAGTCCCTGCGCCAAGTAGTGCGAGAGTCCCTGCGCCAAGTAGTGCGAGAGTCCCTGCGCCAAGTAGTGCGAGAGTCCCTGCGCCAAGTAGTGCGAGAGTCCCTGCGCCAAGTAGTGCGAGAGTCCCTGCGCCAAGTAGTGCGAGAGTCCCTGCGCCAAGTAGTGCGAGAGTCCCTGCGCCAAGTAGTGCGAGAGTCCCTGCGCCAAGTAGTGCGAGAGTCCCTGCGCCAAGTAGTGCGAGAGTCCCTGCGCCAAGTAGTGCGAGAGTCCCTGCGCCAAGTAGTGAGAGAGTCCCTGCGCCAAGTACTGAGAGAGTCCCTGCGCCAAGTAGTGAGAGAGCCGTTTCAGAGAACCAGGTTTGGTCAGAAGTAATTTATGGGTTTCAGTAACCATGTCATGACCAAAGACAATATACTCCCTGTGATTCAGTGACTGTGGCCTGACTGATGACTTCATGTGTTTTACTCACCATGTCCTGACCAAAGACAATATACTCCCTGTGATTCAGTGACCTTGGCCTGACTGATGACTTCATGTGTTTCAGTCACCATGTCCTGACGGAGGATATTGTGTTTCGGGAGGTGACCTCGGACAACCGGCTAATTTCCAGACGTCTCTTGACCAAGACGAGCCGGGCCCCTCGATGGGCGGAGCGATACCTGCCAGTGCAGATGTCCCGCTGCGCATACATCATGGAGGACTCCATCGTGGACCCCCAAGCGAGGACCATGACAACCATGACCTGGAACATCAGCCACGCTCGCCTCATGGTCTGTCACTGACTTTCCACCTTTGCTCATAAACCCAATAGGGGCCTTCTTATCCTATAATCCTCAACTCTTCTAGGGGTCAATTACCGTCCTATAATCCCTTACGCTTTTAGGCTGTCCTTTGCCATTTTTAGCTCTAGAAGACCCCACCATTTATGACTGATTGCTTTTTAAATTGCACTAAATATTTAACTCATAAACCCTTATGTTTACATACATATTGTTCTCTCTTAAAATAGTTAAGTCGCATATTCCAATTTACAAGGCCACCGCGATTTCTAGGTTAAAAAAGAGGTCTGAATTTGTATTCTTAATATGCATGTTTTTCGGAGCTCAATTTGGATGTGTTTAACAACGGTGAAAGTGTGTATTGTTGAAGATGAGCAGCCATTTGACAGATTAGAGGTGTTTTTTCTGAATCGGTGTGTATGATGGTAGTGACCTAGCTTCAGGTTGTGTAGGGGCCAGCCCAACTTCACCTGTGCTTCTGCACACCTGTACAGCAGCACTCTGCAGGCGCTGGTTTCAGAAAGGCACAAAGACGCCCGCTTATAGTGAATCGCTTTATCTACAGGAACTGAAACGGCCCTCCTGATTTACCATTGCATATGTCACCACGGTAACTGGGAAATTGCATTTCAGCGACGCACTTCCTCTGGAATCTCCCAGCGCCATTTATAGATCTGCGCTGAGAAACAGGCCTACGCTTCATGTTTTCTCTGTGCACATACATTGAGTTTGCGTAAATACGTTTGATATCCTTTTGCCCCCAGTCTGAGTAAGAGTAGAGTTTTTACATGGTTTTGTAAATGCATTTCATATCTTCTTGCCCCAGTCTGTGTTTATACAGGGTGTGTGTAAAATGTATTTGGTTCCTAGCTCTCTGTAGAGTCAGTGGTTGACTGTTGTAGGTGTATTGTGTTTAAATGCCTTTGGTCTCTCTCTGTCCCTAGTCTGTGGCGGAGCGGTGTGTGTATGGGGTGAATCCGGAGAACGGCATCTGGACGCAGATAAAGAGAGAAGCCTGGATCTCCTCCAGTCTGTACGGCCTCTCCAGGGCCTTCCAGGTCAGTTCTTGGGAGACCCCCTAGCCGAACGGGGGCTGCCCAACTGCCAGCCACACCCAATGCTGCTCCTGCTGTTTATTAGCCATTTTATTCATGTGCATTGACACAACCTTTTACCAGGGCAAATGAGCACATGCATTGCATCCTGTTGTCTCGATACACAATTATTATTGTGTTAAGCTAAAGAATTAAGACACTAAGCCCAAGTTTGAATGGGGAAAATGGAGAGATGTTGCGATGGAGATGGCTTCTTGATTAATGCTGCCTTCTGTTTTGTTTTTTTTTGCTTTCACATACCCCTTTTCCACCAAACAAGTTTGAGGGCCGGTTCGGAGCCGGTGCCTAATTTCAAACCAGTTCTTTGCGTTTCGACAGCAAAAGAACTGGCTCTTGGCCAGGAAAACTGGTTCCAGAGCGACACCAACACTTAGCTGGTCCAGAACCAAGAACCGCTTACGTCAGGGGCTGGGGGCGAGATTATCATGATAGGCTCAAGCTATCTTAAGACAGAGCAAAGCGTAAGAGTAAGAAATCTCGCATTGATGCATGAGACTGCTGTAACGGTAGTTCAAACTTTCAATTAGCCTTCGGTTGCTCGAAAATTTATGCCCCAATGTTAAGTCAATGGACAATTGATTTCCGGTATCGTAGAATTATAAAGGTTTAATTAAAAACTACAATAAACAGAAATTTCATCTGTCAAATGCATTAGTCCGTGTCACGCCCGACATATCGCTATGTCTACTTTAGCGATTAGAATTGTAGAATTTGAGCTAGGTCATTGGGGACAAAATCTAAATCTAAAATCTAAAGTCTTAATCTAAATGCAAATTTTTTAATGTACTTAATTATATAAAAACGGCTTAACAAATCTTTCCCATATTTGTTTTATGTTGAGATATTGATGAGATGAGTTTATCTGCCAAATGGTTTGGTAATTTGTATTAAAACGGCTGAAAAATTGACGGGCGAAATCTGGGTTTTAACATGTATGTAGGCTCGCAAAGCCAGGAGCAACACTAGAGATGCGATGTAGTCCGCCATTGTTGTTGCTGTGCTTGAAGTTGGCGCTAGCATTGCTGGGAAAGTGGAGACGTATACAGACACAGTGACGTAATGACGTGGCTCTCTAGCCCGTGGAAAAGCAAACCGGTTCTTAGAAGGTTCGCAAGTTGAACCAACTGCGAACCGGCACTAGCACCAGCCCAGAACCAGAACTAGGTTCGTGTTGGTGGAAAGGGGGTATAATGTGGGAAGGGCTATAAGCCAGAGCAGTTCATGCCAGTGTGCTGTGATAACGGTTTTTTATCCTTATGATTCGGCAGGAGTTTGGCCTGGCCAGGTTTAAGAGCAGTGTTACAAAGACCATGAAAGGGTTTGAATACGTCTTGGCCAAAATGCAAGGTAAGCTGGCAGTATTATATGGTTGGACTAATATGTGTACCTGAGCTCAACAAACGGAAGAACAAATGTTAAGTTAATCTGTGGATGTTGCTCCGTCACATTAAATGACTAACGTATTCCAGGGGAGACCCCCTCCAGGACGCTGGCGGAGACAGCTAAGGAGGCGAAGGAGAAAGCACGGGAAACTGCACTGGCGGCGACGGAGAAAGCCAAAGGCCTGGCCTCCCAGGCTCAGAAGAAGCAGTATGTGTAAGGTGTGGTGGTGGGGGAGGATGGGTGAGGAGGTGGTCGGGTCAGGTCCACACACAGCACAGACCCAACATTCACAGTGCAACCCCCCTCCGACCCCACTCCATAGTCCCCCAGCTCCCCCCACCCTCCCCTCCAGTGCCTGTGCCATTCCTTTACGCACCAGACTCCGGCTGCGTTCGGATCTGAATTTTATCTTTTCTTCCTGTCGTTCCCTTCCCTTGCTTCAAGGGAGGAATCCCGAAAATGCCAGGATGAAATATGGCAGCCACACCAAGTGGGATTCTGTTACAATTTAAGTGGAGGGAGTAATTATATAATTAGTAGGCTAATTATATTACCTCAGTTCCCTCACAATGCAATGCTCCATGCAAGTAGGAGGTCACGTTTCAACTCTATGGGATAGAATTCCTATATCGGTTGCGAGGGCCATTCAGTTCCATTTTGTTTTGTTTCTTATCTATCCTCCCTTGCAGGGCACCTGTTACGTTTGCTTGCTGCATGTAGCAAATTACGTCACAAGATAGCTCACTCGAGGGAAGAGGGCAAGGGAAGGGAACGTGTTGAGTTTGATCTGAATGCAGCCCGGGTCTTCTTCTACAGCTGAATCGCACTTAATCATTTCCTGAGTATAACGGTACCTCTCAATAGCACATAGCCAGCTAGCACGGTGGCCCAACAACAGTACATGATTTATAAAAACCATGTGTTTAAGGGTTAAATTGTAAATACTGCTTTTATTTGTTTGACATTACCTAGTGTCCCTGCTTAATTTACTTGAAGAAAGGAAGTGAACCAGCGCGGCGTCTCTGCACTTCAAACGCTTGACTATAATTTCACAAACCTTCTCCTTGTTCCGTTTTTTTTCTTCCTGTTACAAAATTGTAAATTCATTGCTTCAAATTGAAGTTATTAGTGTGACCTTTGGTCCACGTTATTTGCAGTCATAGCCTGTAAGACCTGTTGTGTGAACTTGGAACCATCGTAAGGGTGTGCCAAATTTCACCCTTCAGAGACGTTGATGTGACCACTGGATTGCAGTGCCTGGGGATGTCTCAATGTTTATTATTCCAGAAAGTGGACAAAATTTAAAATAATATACTGTAATTGCTGTGTGGATGAGGTATGGGGGGGAAAAAAGTAGTTGAAAGTTTTAGCAATCAATTTAACAGTAAACATGTTTTCTATCAAACTAAACTGTCTCATTTTTCTTATCGCTTTGGTCATCCCCCCCTTAAATATTAAAATATTTAGTGTGTCAGTATTGGGTGGGTGCATTTTCCCAGAAGTCCAGTTAGAACACATTTTCTGCAAAACCCACTTAAGATAAATTCCCTCCAGACTTAGATTTAAAAAAATAAAAATAAGCAAGTACAATTTTGGATGCATCATTATGTGTCTTCATGTGATGTTTGTCAAAATTTATATTTTTTGCTTTTTCTTTTTGGAATGCCCAATCGTTCTCATTTGGCGACCCTCATTGCAACCTCCAGGGAAATGGCGTGCTTCGAAGGAGAGTTTTGAGACGTTTGTCCGCGCTCTCTTCCAAAGCATGTGATGTCACTGCCGCTTCTTTTCACACTGCGGTCGACAAGCAGGGTCCCCATAGACGCGAGTCGGAGGAAGACATTTCATGTGCAGTTCAACTGAACCGTGAGTGCCTGGTGCGCGCGTCTACCAGGCTTTGAGGCTCATCCGTGCATTAGACCAGTGCCTTAACAGGAGGAGTCACCCAGCTGTCTGAGGTATCTTTCTACATCCGTTAAATGAAGACAATCTGAGTTAAATATATAAAATATTTATTATACAAATGCATACTAGTATAAAAGATTGCTACAACAGATTACTGGGGGAAACTTACAAGTTGCACACAAGTGATGTTTTTTTTTTTTAGCTGTTCCAATGATATGACTCATAAATCATAAGGCTTCCACTGTGGATATTTCAGACACCAAACAAGAAGGCACTGTCCTTATTTTATAACGTCGCTGTCAGTAGAGAAGTGTTGTTTCAAGAGATGCATCTTTCATTATCTACAAACGGTAAAATATGGGAAGATTGAGTCAATAGTTTTTTTTGTTGCATATTTTCATATCAGAAGTCTGTATAGCATGGAGGACAGACAAGGGGTGTCACTTTCCTGGTAGAAAACAGGAGCTCTGCCTATCGCTAAGTACGTTGCTAATTAATGGAAGACCATCGATGATTGGTGGCCAGACACTGGGGTAAGCCAGTCAAGACGCAATTTGCTTCCGTTTAAAGTAAATCAATACACAGTAATCGCTGTCAGGGCCTTCCAAAAAACGGATATTTCTTGTAAAGTAAGAGAAAAAACCTGATGCTTAAGGTCCAGTTTCACGCGGCAGTTTACATACATGGATAACACAGAGGACATGTAGATTTACACATGGGGCACAAAAGAAAAGCGAATCTCACAACAGACAAGAGTAGTAATGCATAAGTATTCATAATGAACCCTTTCAGACACTTCTATTTCACATTAATGTTAATGGTTTATTGTACCAATAATATGGCACTTGGCCAACTGTTATGTCCTTTCATTACCAAATTTAAACAAGTAGGCGGTTGTTGTTTTTCCCCCATTATATGAACAACAGGAGCTTAGCTCTCACTGAATGCTCATTGCATAAAGAAAAAGTAACACACACAAGAGATATTTAACCCTGAGGACAAAGCCACTGCCTATTGTGCATTCTCAGGAGGTCAGAATGGGCTTTTATTGGTTAGCTCCGAATGTTCTGTCAGACCTTCCTCATAACAAATTACTTTGGGTCTGTTGAAGATCACACTGTAGCCTACTTGAGCGATCGATAAGCTGTGCTTTTCAACCCATTGATGTATATTACAAAAGACTCAGGAAAAAGTTGTTGGTATAGCAATAGCACAGCTGAAAGTGGCAACTAAAACCAAGTCAATATAAGTGCGTCGATATGTTGTGCGACATTTAAAAAAAAAAAATCTTAAATGACAAAATAAACAATAGAAACAAAAATCAGCTTAAATAAGACAGATATGATATTAATCCAGGTAATATTCTGGATAGCTTTATGAAACACAGGTAGAAGTGCAAAGAACAAATGAAAGTCGCAGTGGAAACGAAGATTGCATTCAAAAAGTGGAGCAGAACTTGTGGTCCAGCTCAAATTGGACCAGAGCAAAGCTCAACGGATCCCTGTAGAGACGGATTTCTTAAAAATATGATATATTGCCATTAGGCAGAGAGGCACTCTCCTACCCAAGACTGCCGTCTTTTATTTTGGCGGTTAACCGGAATGCAGAAGTGCATGGCTACAATAGTCCTAACCTAACCCAATAATCTACAAAATGTCCGTGCGATCGCCGCAGTGTGTTTTCTGCAGTGTCTTGTCTATTGCGTTGACGGCTTTGAAACTTACCGCGAGAGTACGGTTTATGAGATCAAGGACGTAATGACGCCAAACGCCAGGCTTTTTAGTCACGCTCGGAAGCCCAGTCTGAAAGCTTCGTCTCCATGAAACAATCGCCTATAATAGAGAATCTGTCCAGTGAAAGGTGGCATGTTAACACCTGAGCTGAGACCGGTGCTATTTGGATCAGTCAGCTTTGCATTTGGCACAGAGCTGCGCTCGGACATCAAGTATGATTGTGTGTCTTTTCAGTTCTTAAAAGTTTAGTTATCGTCTCTTCTGCACCACTTCACTCTTCAAGTGCTTCTTTTTTTAATTTTTTAAAAAGATAAATAAATGCTCGTGAACGGCGTGTCAACGGAGACCTCCCCCTCCATTCGCACTGCCCGTACAAACCGGTTAATCTGCTCCCAATCTAACCCGGCACTTTGCAAAGCCTTGTGCGCTCCCTCAGATGATGATTATAATGATTATTATAATTATAAGCATAGAAACTTTCCAAAGTGCCCGTGAGGACCAGAATCTCTCGGTCTAAACTTCCTGCTTCACAGTGAGATTTAAACACTGAGGGCACTTACCCTAATCAAGCCAAACGGTCTTGCACACAGCTACTGCTCCATGGGAGAATGTCCTCTGGCTCAGTTAAAAAATAAAAAAAAAAGATTTTTAAAAACGAGCTGTATTAAAAAAAATACCTTTGATTTAAAAATGTTTTACCATGGTGTCTAAATGAACACACACACGTCACTCCAAAACCCCATTTCCTACAAGCCAGGAATTCTAGGAAGTATGCTGTCAGGTCTGAAACTGACTAAGGCGATGTTCTGGCACTTTTGTGAAATTCATCCACAGGACTGATAGCTGGCCCTTTCCTGAGAGGGTTTGAAACTGGGGAATTCCCCTTTGTGTTCTGCAGGCTGCTTGAGGCATCGATCACCCCTGACGTCTGTATGCTTACTCAACCCGACCGGCGACCTCGCTCAGAGCAAGCTCTCTAATCGCTGTTACACTGTAAAACACGGGCACAGATGTTGTAGCTGATCTGCCGTGTGCAGACGCTTTAGGAGGTCCCGGCCGCAACTTTCTTCGTTTTTTTTTTTTTTTCAACATCTACACGCCACGTTACTCAATCATTTCATTTTTTTCTTTCTTTTTTCTTCCATTTTTGCCTTTTTTTTTTTTCCCTTCTTTTTTTGGGAATGTTTTTCAATCAAAGTGCTTGACTAAGCAGGCGCTCTGTCATAGCCAGGCGCGGCCGGGCGTGGAGTAGCTGTGGTCTCCCTCCGTCTGTGTGGCCCCCAGACCGTCCGACTCCAAACACACAAAGACTGTGCTCTCTACGTCCACCTCTATGTCCTCTGCAGAGATAAGGCCCACAGGGTATTAGCACACCCCGCCCACCTGTCAATCAGCCAGGGTTGAAACTCTGTACATATTAATATAACAATACTAATAAACATCAAACACTTAATAAATAATAATGAAGATCTGCACCATTTGCAGTGCTCTATTTTGGGTTTCACCATTCTGGACATTTGCTTTACAAGAGTAAATATTGGCCCTGCATACTGCAGTCTTTCCTCCATTTAAAAACACCCCATACAGTGCCACTCACAAACAAGGGACAATCTAGGAGTCCCAGCATCTTCAATAACTCCTGTTCCAGTCAGCCAGTCTTGGCATTTTCAAATAATCATCACTTCCGCCCTCGGAAAGCAGACAGATTTTTTTTTTCCTTCATTACAACTAGACCGATATCTTTTTTACTTTACTTTTTTTTTACAATCACTTTCCAACTTAAGAGAACAGTGTTTGAAGCACTCTTGCAGTGTTTGCTTGCCATGTGAAATGTACTTTTGTAAGTCAATTTGACTAAATGCATCTTCAGTGGGGGAAAAAAAAAAAAAGTTTAAAAACGTGACCTTCTGAGAGATAATTTGTGTGTAAGTGTAAGAAAGAATGAGAGATTGAAAAATTTGCCTGTGTCTATGCACTAGTTAAGTGCTTGTAAGTTAATTTGTGTGAACGTGTGTCTATAAGAAAGAGCGTGTGTGTGCGTGCGTGCGTGCATGCTGGTCGTGTTGTCTGTATGTTACAGTATATGTGAGTAATAATGTGTACAGGTGTGTATGTTACATAATATGTGTGTGTGTGTGTGTGTGTACAGGTGTGTATGTTACAGTATATGTGCAAGTGCACATGCGTATGTGTACCTCTGTCAGAGTCGAATCGTTCTGAAGACATGGCAGACCCCAGGCTGTCGTTGCGGATCCTCTCTGCGCCCTGCAGCTGTTCCAGCCGCACGCGCAACCCCCTCTGCTCCCAGCGCAATCTGTCCTTCAGTCTCTCCGCCCGCTCGTCCTGCTCCTGCAGCTTCTGCGACATGAACACGCACTGTCATACGCACGCGCGGACACGTGAAAAGGCCTTAACCAGCGGCGCCCCCGCGCTCACCTTGATGTGCACACGAGTTCGTCTCAGCAGGTTGAGAGTGGTGTTCCTGACCGAGTCCGTGGAGAGAGGCACCTGCTGCTTCAGCTGCTCCAGACACTGCCTCAGCTGCGCCCGCCTGGACACACGTATGCGCATACATGAACCAAAGTAACATCACTGCACTGCAAAACAGAGACACTGCACCCGTGTCAACACACTTATGCATGTATCTGGCACACCTTAAAACACATACACATGTATGTGTACATGTGTGTGCATATGTGTAGCAGGGCAATACTGACTGCGCTGTGCCAGAGCATCACTGATACCCATGCTAATGAGGGAAAATATTTTGTCGAATAAAATGCTGTCGTGTAACAGGTCTCCAGATGGCACAATGGACAATATGATGAGTTTAATCATAGGTGTATAAGCAAAATGCTAAGACAATACAATTTAGATAAAAATTCTGATTTGTAGTACCTCGGTTAAATTAAAATGGGTGGTCATTGCAAAACCACGCGCAACAAAATACACAATATATAAGGCGCAAGCCTTTACCTGTGTTTCTCCAGTTCATTGTGCACCGACCTGAAAGAACATTGACTGTTAGTCAATACAAATACACTCAGAAAGTAGCCATATGCCAGATGATATTGTAACAAGAACCTATTCCCTTACAAAAGAAAACCTTCGGATCGAACTTTCAGGCGCTCAAAATAGAGTTGCGCTGATTTTGGCAAACCTGGTTGTACACGTCACATCCTTAAGAAGCTGTGCTTGAATTTCTGTGATATTTATGCCAAAACTGTAACAGATGCGGTTGACAAAAATCTCGATTAATTCACAACAGAATGGCATAGAGAAACCGCTACATTTCTAATGAGTTCTCTTCATAAATATATATATTTTTTACTTCCACATAAAACAACTTAATTTACGAGACACATAAACTACACAAGTTCTTCATAACGAATAATTTTTCAGCAGATACTTTACCTATTAAACAAGTCGACTCTACATGTAGCCTGGGCTATATGAAGCGTCAAACAGCCAACAGCCAACAGCAAGCTAATCTAGTAAACAAAAAAATTAACCGCGACCACCACCGCCCATTCACAGTAGTTATATAATCTCACCTTGTGCTGTCCGCATCATTCTTCTTGTTTTTTTGTTTGCCCCTCTTATCGGAAGCTCCTTTACTGTAGAAAGGGGGTACAGATGCATAGCCGTGCTCCGCTTCTGAGACACAAACCAAAAACAATACACGGGTCAAGCCTTTGTCCCCGCTCAACCGGGACACACAGACTGATCTAAGGCTGAGCCCATCCCGTTTCATTTGTGACAGATCACCGGCACCAGCGCAAATCTAACATTCATAGACCTGATACCGGGTGCACATCAGTTTATCTGCTTATAGCCTACATCGTGCGGTATCCGTTTCAAATAACTATAAGATTAAAACACACTTCAAGCACGTAATACTGGTCTCGGGTGGACGCAGACTGTCAATGACAGTTCCAGTTTTGGCGCCACCATCGCATTTGAAAAAAGGACCCGACAACGTATTAAATAACTATATTTAGGCATGAAAACCAGATACAATACAGGAAGAGATCTGCAAATAAAGTACCGCGATTTTATTAATTCGCTTTCATTCATTATGTGCCCAGTACGCGCTTTCAAATCAGTGACGACTTGGCGCCTTTGTGTACATTGTGTTCAAATGTAGGTCAGTGAATCAAACATCGATGCTAGCAGGCAGCCTACTAAAATTACACCGCTCTCGCTATGCGCCTGCATCGATTTTCACGCTAGAAAAAAATAAATGTAGCATTAACACTTCCCATTATTGTTGAATCTACAACTGCACCAACCAATTTAAAGACAGGAAAGGTAAACGTGGAAACGAAAATGATCTGAACAATGTAAGCTAACGTTACTGATTCTTGCAGCCTTACTGGCTGGCTGTTATTTGTTTACCGAGAACTGACATTTCATGTAGGCGTATATCAATTGCAACTTTGACAATACCTCTTTCTCTTCTTTCCAAATATTCGGCAGCTTGTAATAGAACCTGGATGTTGCATCCATTAATCTCCATTTTTGTCATGAAATGAAAATAAACGATGGTGACACCGATCTAGCTAGGTAGGGTAGCAGTTAAGCTTAGCTTAGTGAAAGCTATTGACTGTCTTGAAGTGGGTGACGTCGCCTTCACCACGCCCATCAGATCGTTGCGACCACTCCTTTGCTTTGCAACGTTGGCTCTTTTCAGGTACACGCCCATTCGAAACAATGTTACTAAATATGACCGAAGAGAAGTTGTGTGTCGTCGTGCTTTATTATTGTGTCATCCCAATAATACAACATAGGCATACACGTTCTCTGCTGAAATTATACACGTGCTTTATTTCACCAATAAATAAACAATTCCAGTATTGTTCCTCCACTGTAACCCAGAAGCCCATGGCTTTGCACCCACTGGCAAATTGCCCTGCATTTATTTTATTCCTGTTGTCGGATTTATAATTCTGGGTAGCCTATGTTTGGAACATATTGCTCATTGTCAAATATTAACACCAACGATATTTAGGCTATTGTTGCCATGTTATGTATCCAGAACTTCATAAACACATTATTTAGGATCAATAGCATACGCTTTACAAATCATCGTATTGTTCAGGCGCTGCTCAGATCTACTTAAGTTACCTAGATCGACATAGTAAACACTTTTTATTAGACATAGCCAGGTGTCCATTATAGCCTACACATAGATCAGCGATTCCACTGGGCTGTTGCAACTGCCCTTGAAGGGGGAGGAAGTGTCTGCACGGCTTGCACGTACCGCGTACCGCCCACGCTCGAGCGCCTGGGAGCACACGGATTGGTGGACATCAGAACAAATAAAGGCACGTTGACATGAGTCTGAAAAATACCTACGGGCGGGAGACCTAATATTTTAAATTCGAACGTAGCCACGGCTTGAAGGATAGGCTACAGAAGTTGTGTTGTTTTGAATCAACTTTCAGTTTCAGTATCTTGGTGTAGGCTATTTCGTGAGACTTCCAAGGTAGACATATCGCACCAACACTCAAAAAGGAGAAAAATAGTCAGGGGTAAAGGGAATCCCGGGTGTAGCGACAATAACCATCCTTGATCCCGCCCTACATTTGCAAACCAACCAAATCTAAAAACGGCAGGCTATTTCAGATTACAAACTGGCTCCTGCATGCGGCAGGGCAGACGTCATTTGTCAGAAAAATAAATTACACGGTCTTCAGCACCACTTATATTAACAATATAATAACAATATTAACGTCGCACTTAAATCAAGTTTACTATATAAATGTCTTGTTCCAAGGACCTAACATGTCAGAAAACATTCTAACTCATAATTATGTGAAATACACACACACAATTAAAAACCCCACTACATTTGTTACATTTTATATACCCGAACCATGCATTCATAGTTTATTTAATTTCACTTGGGCTACTTCTTTATAAATTAGATCCAGAATTTATTGCACCAAATGGTGTGACAGACACATATATAATTACAAAAAAATAAAATAAAACAGATCTGCCAACAAGTCCTGTAATACACCATAAAAATACACCATGATTATGACAATTTTTCATCTTGAAAAAAAAAAAAAAGATGAATAGGTTCACACCTTGCAAACTGCCTACTGTACTGACATAAAACAAAAACATTTAAATGTTAGGCGTTTATAGACTATGGTCAGTTTGCCTCATAGGCTATATATACACATTATATATATATATATAGACAAAGCAAGAATCTTAAAATGTTTTTTTTTTCTTTTCGAAACATGGCATTAATATCAAAAAGATTGTGCATACAATGATCCTATCAACCAAAAATGTCAAATTATGCAGCAATTTGGAGTTCCCAACATGAGCACTATGATATTCCCAACATGAGCACTATAACTGGTCATTTTGCTTCATAGAATCTGAATGAAATCACACATTGAGCTCATAGTTTCCAGCGATGCACTCTTGCACTCAGAAAAAAGGGTACGAAAAGTACAAATGTTTGTGACTGGGATGGTACCATATAGGTGCATAAAATTGTACCCCTAGCCAGTGATACATAATTCATTTGTACCTTTTTTTGCTTGAAAAGGTACCAATTATTACCCAAATAAAACATTATTGTACTTTCAGGGTACATTTGGGAAATTAGTTGTTTAAAGAAGAAAAAGGTACAGTACTGTGAAAAAGTCTTATATAGATTTCACCCTAGATGTATATATTCTTTGTTGTCTGCATGAGTGTGTCAGAAGAGAACATTTTTTGATTTTCAAACATTCATTTTCATTGTATTTCAGCAACAGATGGTATGGCCCCCAGAACCCTGATCTGAACATCATCGAGGCTGTCCGGGATTACCTGGACAGACAGAAGCAAGCGAGACAGCCAAAGTCTGCAGAATAACTGTGGCAAGTTCTCCTAGATGCTTGGAGCACCCTCCCAGCTGATTTTCTTATAAAACTGCACTACACTGAACCTAAGAGGATTGATGCCGTTTTAAAGGCAAAGGGTGGTCCGTAATTGTTTTACATGTGCCTAAGGCTTTTGCACAGTACCGTACCTCCACTGTACCTTTATTTCTGAGAGTGCGCGCTTATTGGTGTCAGACATGTTAAAAATGCTATTTCCCCCCCCCAGAAGCCTCCAGTTGGTGCTGGTGCTGGTCAGAACTGTGCGGTTTCACCGACGATGTGAAAGCTGAAACAGTGATTGCACACTCGCACAGGCGTCCGCTGGCCAAAGCGAAGGACGGGGGCATCGTTGGGCGAACACCGAGAGCAGAAGATCTGAGAGACGAGAGAAGAGCATGTGATTAACAGGAGCAAATTTATTTACTTATTTTTTATTATTATTATTATTATTATATATATATATTTTTAAAGTATATATGCTCAGTCAAAAAAAATTAAAAGTAAAGAGTTCTCGCTCCAGGTATGCGGACACGAGGTCTTATTTCTGCAGTGTGTCGGACAGCTGCTGTCGCCGACCCGTTTCACTCCCACACAGAGAGGTAAGACTGGACGCGGAGGCCCACGCACCTTCCCACAGCTCCGGCAGTGATGTCGGCGACGCAGCAGAGTGAACGGGGCGTGGCAGGCCGTGCAGTGGTCACAGGCGCTGTCCGGGACCCAGACCGGGGGCCCTGAGCATCATGGGATACCAAGGGGAGGAGGAACAATGAGAGAAAGACAGAGCCAGTTAAAGGGCATCCAGGAGTGTTTTCAAATGAAACGGATGGAAAAGCGTTTGAAACACAAATGGTACATTTATGGGAAATATCACACCGATTTACTCTAAAAATGAAGCGAAGGCGATTGTGAGCGTCTGACCCCTCACCTATGACATTACCCACTCTGGGTACTCCCCTGCTCTGATCCACACACAGCTCGCACCCCTCCTGCTGCAGGCTGGAGCCCTCTTCCACTGCATTCTCCTCTTCCTCCATCACTGCAGACGGACAACCAGAACGCACGCAGGTTTTTATCGTTTAAGAAAACGCTAAATGCCGAATTTAAGTCAGTGCTCCATGAAATCATGTCTACCATTTTATCATTGTTAATTTCCATGGTAATCTGTACTTTCCATATCCCCAAAGTAACACGCATTCACACATTATTATGAAGTACGCTTACTGTCATTTTGGACGTTTTCTCCCTCCAAGTCGTCTCGAGAGACTATCAGCTCAAAGACGCTTTTCAAAATCGTGCGCATATCACTGGCAAAGTTGGTCTGAAGCTGGTCGGCGACCCCTGCGGAAAGGAAGATTTGAGACTGAACTCAGACCCACAGCATTAACTCACAGGCCCATTATTCAAATACAGAATTTAAAAAAAGAGGTTATAAGACGCACATTTTCTGCTCAGCACGCTGTTTTCATAGTGCCTAGACCACATTATTGCCCCTTGCACATATATTTATGATCGTTATTATGGGCTGAGTGGCAATATGACCATAATCATCCTCATTTCATGCTGGTCGACTTAAACAGTTCACACATTACATGCTGTATATTCACACAGCCGGACATATATGGAAGAGGCTTTTAAAAACCGTATCCCCCTTCTCTCCCCAACTTGCCATTTCCAACCTCAATTCAGGTGTGTGTCGTCCTGCATGTGCTCATTTCTGAAGCCTGTACCACTGGTCAGACAGACAGACATACCCCCTCACTCCTTCTCCCTCTCTGGGAAATGCTACAACTGCCAGTCCAGTGCACGGTCCAGATTGGACACGAGACAGTGAGGCTCATCCACACACTAGGACAATGGCGTAAGAGGGTGAGCCGCCCGGCCGCCCCAAAAAGCCCTGCTCGGATGACCAGCGGCAGTGTCCAGTCAGTTACCGGAAATGCAGACGAAGAGCCGGTGGATCATGTCGTTGCTGCTGCTGTACCGCGCCCTCAGGTTCCGGTTGCCAGGGTGCCCTGCGTTGTGCCCGATGCTCAGCCTGACAGAGACAGTCATATCAACACAGTGCCGTCCACAGAACCATCAACCACCCGCCCCTACCCCGAGAACCCCAAACCCCCCCCCCCCCCCCCCCCCAATTAAGCACAGGCCCTCATTCCACCATGGAACAAGGGCCCGACGTAGGGGGTGCAGCCAGCCGTGAAGAGTTGCTTTTTGGGAGACAGGCACTTCAAAGGGCCCATCATTAAGACTTGGGAAGCAGGCCTAAAACAAGCCACTTCCCTGCCTCATTAAAGCCTCTCTCACTCACACTCACACTCACACACAGGGAACGGTGGGTTTCTCTTACATTAATAAATGTGAGTGGGGGGGGGGGGGGTTTCAGGGCCGGGTGACATACGGCATTGACAATTATCGAATGAAATAACGGCCAAATAGTCGCCACCATGTACTGCCTTTCTTTTCGTCTTTTATACCCGATATGCGGCAGTAAACACCTAAACTTCAGAGGCCACGTGAAGAGGTTCCGGGGAAAAAACATCACCGCTGATATCTATTGAATGCTGTAAGACGGCCAACCAGCAGCAAGGTCGTACAGCTTCCATGTGATGCGTTTTTGTCAATCACATAAGAGGTTCAATGCCTTTCTGCTGATTGTCCGTCTTATCAACCCCCAATAGCCGGTTATGACATTTTTTTCCCCCGGAATAATTTAACGCCGGCTTTCAAGTTTAGAGTAGTTATACCTGAAAAAAAGACAAAAATAAAGGCAATATCCCACATTGCTGTGATGGCCGTTATTGCAATTGATAAATATCGTTGCGGTATATCGCCCAGCCCTAGTGTGTTTTCCATGTGATGTGTGTGTGTGTGTGTGTGTGTTTGTGTGTGCATATGTGATGGGTGTTTTTGGTAAGGTGGTGTGTGCATACGTGATGCATGTATGGTGTGTATGTGTGTCGGGTATAAAGTATAATCCCCAGCTTACCTCCTGGTGTCTGTGCTGGGGGCTGACTGGCCACAGTGCCAGCTCTGCCTGTGGCTGGGTCGCCAGGTCCGCTCGGCGCTGCTGCCCGCTCTGGGCTCTGGCGGACTGCGGTAGTAATAGAACCGCTCCCTGACTGGGGTGTGAAGACTGGCAGCGTTCACCGCCTGCTCCCCACGGTGGGGCCTGGCCAGGCAGTCTGCCTGAGGGGACGGGGTGGAGCCAGTGGCTGTGGACGGAGTACATGGTGTGGTCGGGGGCAGGGCCTGGATTTTGGGTGGAGCTGAGGATGTGGGCGAGGCCGGCTCAGGGGGCAAAGGGGGGGACGGCGCGTGGTGAATGGTGGAGGGGCCCCCGCTCTGAGCGTCAGGGGAAATCATAGCGTCAGGCTGTGGGGGAGCGTGGATCACTATGTGATCATCGCCTAGGGCGACACTGTGGGGGCGTGGCTCACTCTCCGAGGGAGTAGTCGGGCGAAGCGGGGCCGGGAAGGCATGTGCAGTACGGAAAAGCCTGCGCCGAGACCCCCCACAGTCCCCTGCCCTCATTGGCTCATAGTCAGTAGGGGTGTGGCCAGCAGGGGGGGCGGAGCAGAGCAGACCGCTGGACTCGGCCGCACATAGACTCTTCTCCAGCACGTATAGCTCCTCCTTCGTCAGGACACGCAGCAGATCCCTGCACACAAAACTCTGTGAGACCAAATGTCCTTAAAGCTGTACTTTTAGCTGCCCAGTTAACCCTCAACATCAGATTAGCTACAAAATCCCTCCATTTCCCACTCATTCCCAACACTGTCACTGTGAGGATTGAGTTCTCAGTTAACCTCCCTGGTTAAATGAATAGAAGACAAACAAATGGAAAAAAACCAGCGAGCTCCTCAGGGATGGAGGGAGGGGAATAGGGGCGAACAAGGGCGGGGTGGGGGGTACCTTATTTTGAGCAGCAGGGTGTAGAAGGGGCTGAAGAGGCTGGACATGCCCTGAGAGCCGTGCTGCAGGTTCAGGGGCCCGTCCGGGAAGATCAGCAGGCCACTGTAGAGGGCCAGGAGCACACAGTCATCCTCATTATTCCAAACCAATTAAAAACATGGCATATAAAACTAATGACACATTCTAATTAACTGAAGCTGAACAGCCACTGCTCAAGTTGGCTGTAGCATTTTTACCAGCCTTCTAGAAGTACTAAAATGCTACTAAATCAGTCAGTGATTTTGTGAGAGAATGAGCGAGTGACATTGCCATTTGAGGGAATACTCCTGGTTAAAAAAAACAAAAACAAAAAAAACAGAGAGCACCACTTGCAGTGTGCAGGTGAGGTCAGCGAGCAGGTGAAAGGTCACAGCAGACTCACCAGATTATGGCCAGCCGTGGAATGGTGAACATGACAAGGGGCTCATAGCCATCGATCAGCTCCTGATTTAGGTAGCCCAGTTTGAGTGCTCTGTGGGACAGGAAAGAGAACTGCTTAATGAGGAGCAGGACAGTACATAGTAACTTTAGTTTGGCTCCTAACTCATGTTTACACACAGATTAGAAACCCGGGTGGGGCACTGCGGCTGGACCCCTGAGCGAGCTACTCAACATGAACGGCTTAAATAAAATATTCAGTCGTACTCCTAAATGAATGCTATGTAAAAAATGTTAAACAGACAAGGGCGTCTGCTATGCAAATGAATAATAATGCATACCTTTTACCTGGAGTCACAAGACACCTACCAAACATGTTAAACGCCTTCCACACACTCACAGACAAACCAAACGCTTTCACGACGCGTTTAAAATCTCACGACGCGAGATTGAGTGGGCCGTGGAAAAGTCACAGACAGATCAAGTGCAACACTGGACGGAACTCGAACGCGGAGTGCGAGTGTTCCCCAATCAGAGGGCGGAATGTTGCTCAATGCTCACCTGTCGACCGTCTCGCAGAAAAGCACCACGATCTCCTGCTGCCTCTGAAGCTCTTCGGCCGACTTCACCGGGATCACCGTGGAAACGTAGCTGCGCCAAACGAGACGACATTTAGCACACCTGCTCCCGTTTCTGCACACACTCCTCGGACAGCCAATTGAGTGGCGTTTACTAGCTTATAATTGTGGGTATGACCTATATATAAGTACATGCATAAGAAAACATACTTGATTCTCCTAAGGGGCCCTACTTAAAAATGCTTAAACATTATACTTGTATAAATTATATGCTGGTATCTACATAGTCCATATATCCATGAGAATCTTCAAGAAAACACATAATCATACGAAATAATATTGTACGAAATACTGGTGAAAATAAAGGCATCTTTTAAAATGGTAATCCACAGAAAATATAGTGGTATCTAAAGGATATTTTATATATCCTTTCAAAATTACAGAAATGTGTCCATTGTGCCCTGAACGAGTTCAGTTCACTGCCCGGAAAATAATGTTAGTTTAGCATTTCTGGATTACAGCTATACAATAGATGTATGCCTCCGACAGCCAAATTATCACATCAACAATGAAAGGCAATTAACTAAAGAGGCTTGAGAAGCAGATATGGCACAAGAACAGAGGAACAGACAATGCCTGTTAAGCCAGTTCAGATCAAAAAGGCATTAGCCGATTAGACCATTTCCAGAATGACCTTTCATTAGTCTGGTGAACAGCCGAGTTTTAGAAAGTCAAATAAACCATGGTCTCTAAAACATGTAATGTCTTCACTCCAGAGTTTATAGGCAAGATGGATCCAGTCAGCCGATGCATAAATGGCTGTCATGGTAACCGTTGTTTCGAAGTGGTCTGTGTGGCTTAAATTTTTATTTTAATATTTGCCAGTCTGGTCTCATCTGCCGTGGCAGTTCTGACTCGAAGCGAGATGGAGCGGTCACATGACCCAGGGTACCTGAGCTCAAACTGGGAGAAGGAGGAGTCGTAGCGCAGGAGGGCGTCGCGCAGGGGCCGAGTGTAGGCGTGGCCGTCCCCCAAGCTCTGTTCCCTCAGGCGCATCCTGGCCTCCTCCAGGCACTGCAGCATCTGCTCAGCCAGGGGGCGCAAGCGCTGTCCCTCCACCTCCCGCACCTCCAGGAAGGAGCCTGCCGACAGGCACTGCCCCCCCCAACACAGAGAGAGAAGCATAAGCATATTCTGGACCATCCATGTTCGCGCGCGCACGCACACCCCCTACCAAAACACACACCACTTACGCACACACACAAACCCACAGACTCGTAATGAATGGTTTTCTTTGTGGCTTCCTACCAAACCTGGGTCGAACACATTTTTCAAATACTTTTAAGATGCCAGTAAATTTATGAAACACTCCTGCAGGTTCCTTCAGTGAAACATGCTACTAGCCAGAACGTTCACTCGCATGAAAGAATCATTTTGTTCTTAATATGGGACTGAATGAGTGAAGATACAGGAATTTTACTAGAGTTTAAAGTACTTAAAGTAATGGCGTGTCCCAGGGCGGTTTTCTATGTTATCAGCACAGTACTTGATATTCTTGTGCTGACTGGTTGCAACAATCACAGTCCGCCTAGCAGCCGTGGGGGAAAGTGAAGTTTATGAACCAAAAAATGAGCAGAACGTACACTGATCTGAACAAATCACAGGATTTGTCTGTAGAGAAACAACTCTTGGTTGGTTCACGTGAACAGATCAACAGGGCACTGTGACATGGATCAGCATGGAACTGTTTAGATCCCATCATCCTAACATGGAAAACATTGGATGGAGGCCCAGCACTCTTAAATGACTGAAACAGAGTGTGGGCCTCTGTGTGCGTTTTTTAATTTTTCTACCAAGTTGTTATTTTGGAGAGCCTACGCACCAAAAAGGTCAAACAAAGTGCAAGATAAAGGTTTCTAGTTGACTGTTTAGATCCTGTTCATTTCTGAAACCAATTCAGAAATGAGTGGCCAATCGCTGCGTGACCTTTGACCTCACCTCTGCAGCAAACCACAGCTGCACGCCCAGGTTCTCGTGCAGGATCTCGTCAGGAAACTTGACGTGGTAATCTCGGCTCTGGCGCTGCGCTGGGATGCAGTCGTCCATCACCAGCTCAATAGAGCGCAGCATCTGATCCTGACATGCAAACAACAAACCCACAGATTTACCAGTGCCCCCTGCTGGCCTGGCATGACAGCTGAGAAAAAGCTTTCCTGGAACGGTTCAATCAGGGGTGTCAAACTACATTCCCAGGGGGCTGTGGTTTCCTTTCAATCAGCTGCCAATTAAGGCCTTGAGAACAGGTTGTGTAGATTCTTTAGCCAATCAGTGACTTAAATGAACCACTAGTGCAGACAACACCCTGAAAACCAGTAGACACTGCGGCCCCATCGGACTGCAGTTTGACACTTGTGGGTTAAACCTAGGCCATGACTGAATATGATCCCTTCACCCCTTTGAGGGCGCATATTTGAGTCAACTTCGTCAAAAAGCTTTTGAGTGGGTGACTTTTTCCTCACAAATGGGGGCACTTAAAATACAATATTAAAAAAATACAATTTCAGGAAGTGAACCGGAAGTAAAAACGGCAACTTGTAGTACAAGACATAGAGCGTATATGCATGTATATGGTACAAGAGGGGGGACATATTACAAACTACAGATTGAGCCCATAAACGGGTGACTTACCTGGCTAACTCGTAGTCGGTTAAGCAGCATCAGATACTTCTGGGGGTCCTTGCGCAGGTCGACCGTGTTGAGCTCCATCGTCACGCGGGTCACCTCCTCATCCGCGAAGAAGAAGCGAGCGAGCGGCCGGGTGTCAGACCGCTGGGGGCGGAGAAGAGGAGAGGCTGAGGCATACAAAGGACTAATCCCTACAATCAGTACTTCTTAACCTTTGACCCCCCCCCGTGAACCACCCCCTCTTTCAACCCATTGCCCACTGCAGCAGCACACTACACAACATAACGTTGCGTAACATAATGTACTCAACGTAATTAAACAATGTTTCAAATGCACCAAATCGACGCATTCATAGACCATGCTTATGAACACCAGAAATAATGTTTACAAATATGTACAAATCAAAGTGTACTGGCAGCCCATTAAACTGTAGCTCTTTCGTGGTTTCTATTCTGTGGTCGTCGTTGACGCAAACCATGAGCTGTATTTTATGCACACAGAAGCTTGCTCATCATTAATATTTTACATACAGGGGCTTGGTAAAAAGGTATATCTAAGATTCATGTTACGATCATGTGTAATTGTAACATCACTACTTTTTTCAAGCAAAACTGTGATTTTTATTAGTTCCCAACTTTGCAATTCTTCCGATAAAAATTTTTATAATTTAATTTAAGAACGAAATGACTGAAAATATTACAGAAGGCCGATTTAGTCAATTACATAATATACTGGAAACTGGAATAACAAGGATTCCCATGAAAGATGCACCCCAAAGTTTCTGGCTATGCTCTTAACCTAGGTCATTTGGCATTTTCAGTGTGATACTTTCTATACCAGCTGTCCCAAGCTTTCAAACGCAGAGTAGTGAATCATGTTAAAAACACACAAAAAGAGAAAAGACTTGTGATTTGGATGTTTTCCAGCTTTTATGAAGACGCAAACAGCACTACAGAGGCCGTATATGACGTGCACTATGACTCCAGTGTACAAACTGTACACAGTCTTCTTACACAATCGCTGAGCCCAGATATGATTCACGGTATAATAACTCCATTCTGGCCTGCACCCCAATCATCCGCAACGTCACATTTCGCTCACGAAAAGTCAGAAACAACTCGAGTTCCAACACAGTCGATGAAGCGTGTGTGCGAGAAAGAGAGAGAGGGACGGAGAGAGAGAGTGTGAATTATGGCTGGGGCCTTTCACAGGTGGAGTTCGGGGGAAAACGTGGCGTGGGGGTTCTTCTCAATGGCGCCCGCCACCTTGATGTTCGCTGCTCTCGCGGTGGGGCAAGCCCGAACGTGCCGCTAGGCAGGCTGGCAGAGGCGTCGGAATGCAATTACGCAGGCCCCGGCCCATCCCCGCGGCTGCTGCTGCTGCTGGGATCAAAAGGGGAATATTCCGGGGAGCCGCCGTAAGTGTGAACGCAGACAAGGCAGGGGGTCAGTCACATCACTCTATAATTTGGCCTCCCTTCTGGGCAGGCTGGCCCCTGCGGTCGCGGCCCCAGCTAAGCTGTGATCACTGACCGACCGTGTCATCACCACAGGTCTCCTGGTCGAAGCTCACAAGCAGTAATTACGCTTCCAAAGGGCACACTGTGGCGTGGCCAACAAAACAATGGACCCGAGCAAGCAGCAGCACACAGCTAGAGCCGGGACTGGACTCGTACTATATATTTATGGGCGCCATATCTCATCCCCCACATCTCTGTAGGCGTGTCCTTACCCAAATCGCTGATTAAAGACAATCAGCAAGAAAAAAAATGCTAATACAATCACATTCATGGGGTGAGGACTAACTTATGATACAATTGCGTCAACAGCAGACAATTTTGATTGCCTAATCCTGTCACATTGTCCACTGAAGTTCCAAGAGGTCTTAATTGATCAATGCCCTCGTTATCTTGATCTACCTGTAGAAACGGCACAAATGTAAGCTAGATAAAGGCTGAACTTTAAATCAATTTTGTCAAAACATTACCAAGTGATACAGTTGATGAACACAGCTATAGCCAGTTTTCCTGTGTAGCACATTACCAGAAATCACAACCTAGACGTAAATAGAATAATATATAATTTCAGATACTTTGTCATAATAGATATTTTACCAAAGGTTCATATTCATCTGGAGAATAGCTGTGAACACATGTAAGTATAACTGGATATTCGTTTCCACAGACTTGCGCACAACAATTGCGAGGAAATGAGTTATCAAGGCTTTATATTTTGGGCACGAAACTCAGCGATTCAATATAATGCAAAATGACAGCTGTACATCAGATCAGTTCATTGGTGTGTGGGTGAGCATACAGGGCCCGTTCACCATAACATACTCAGGCCACTCCATGTCATTCCAATAGACATGATCAACAACATAAGAGAGCCAGCCAAAGAGCAAAAGAGGTCGGTACACACAATATAAAGACCTCCTTAATCACACAGTGCGGTCCTTAAATACACCTTTGTCATCCAGGAAAGCATTGTACTAGGGAACACACAAACACTGCCGTTTGTGTACTTAGCCAAAGGTGTGAGGCCTGACTCCCTCAGCATGTATTTTTTTTCGTTGGGAGCTTTACAATTAAATAGTTCACAATGGGGAGTCTGTGAGGTTTTGACTGGGGGCAACACGTTTGCTAAAAGAAACCCAGTCACCAAGAGGGCTGTCCAAATCAAAACATGCTTACGAAGCCACGCAGACTAGACCTACCGGACAAAAGAAAAAACAAAGCAAGTATTAGCCTGACATGACCGAGACAGTCAGAAGAGAAAACTGCTTTGTGAACCACACATAAGTGACTGCCACATATAGAAGGAACCTCATATCGACAAATCACCTCTTCAGATTGCACCATGGCTGTCCAGAACCCCATTAGAGATACAATAATAATATCCTTCATTTTTTTAATGACTGTTTTTCCTTTTGGTATAAGTCTATAGGGATATAGAGCTGTGCAAAGATAGGGTCTGTCTTGTGGTACTTTTGTTACAATACAAATAGTTGCCTGTCAAGTTAAAATGACACATCGCTTTATTATTAATGGGCCTTTTGTGCCTTCTTTGTGATATTGCACTTTGTATTCCAGAGCTCTGGCTAAGAGCCTCTGCAAATTGATTGTAATGATGTAATGAACACAAAGGTAGGCTACTGTGATAATTTGGGGTTGTTGGGGAGTGTAGTCTTTTGGTTTCTCAAAAGTTTTGATTAAAAGGGCAATCGAATAGCCATCACAGCTCACACGAAGGCACTTTCATATGACACTGGGGGCCTGCAACCATCTTTAAAACGACAAAAAAAGACACGAATGAACCAGGTAAACACGGGAGTCGTCGACGCTGTTGTACAGCTTCATTAAGCCTTTAGGGGAAATGGCAAATGGCCCGATTATTCGAAAGCAATGTGCTCACAGTTCAGCTAACTCAATAAAATGCAGGAGAGTCCATCTCAATTCATCGAGGGTTTTGTGAACGCTATCGCTTCAGTTCAATTCCCCCCGCTTCAAGTGATCCGATTATTCAGGAAACTTCCCCAGCAGTAAATATTCACGTCCTGTGCGAAGGCAAACGGGCTGCAAAGAAATACTACCCCGTACACATGGGACATATCTATGTGCATATACGGTCTGTGTGGCAAGTAGCGCCACTATCGTTTACAAAGCTGACAAAAACGAATATGCTGAACCTTGTTAAACAATTATTAGACCTATACAGCCCAAAAAATAAAACGTTTAGGCTACATAATCGGGCCCTCCCGGAAATTATTTTAACACCAACGAGGTCTTCAAACAATTGGACTTCTGTCAAATGTAACTTACATAGCGAAACGATTACCATACATCCTGAAAAGCTAATGCTACACATTTAATGTTGGGAAACAATTAAAGTAGACTAGACCTACAGGTATGACAAACAATAACGATCAGATTAAAAAAAAAAAATCACATAAAAAAAAAAGCTTCTGGCAGTAGCTTATGCTACAACAAAGTCGGGTGGACTTTTGCCTCTGCGGACATAGTGCCAACAACTAGGCTCTCGCTTTAAATCACGAAGGCTAGAATACCTTCGTGTGTTCTCCAAGTTAGACCCAACTTTTGCCAGTGTTCTCAATATTACACAGTATCGTGGTCTGTTGTGTGTAGCACATTCAGAGTTTAAAGAACATGTATCAAATTCAATGCATAAACCAGAACGACAGGTTGTGCTATAGACGCGCTTGTATCGTTATACACGCAGTTCTGAAGAAGCGTTCCATCTCGCCGCAATGTTTCAAAAGGGAAAATAAATTTAGGTCACATGCGAACGAACCAGCGAAGATTAAAAGCCCCCCCGCTCCTCATCACAGTTTTTAAACAAATGCCACCGACTTGTTGGCAACTTTGTAGCTAAACATATGCTACTGTATAACGACACTTTCACACACTTCAGTCTTATATCAACTAAGTTTAAAATCTTACCTTGGGCCTGTTGAGCCATCGTCTCATAAGAGCTGACAACATTTTGTAACCAATAGCTATTTTGACAAAAGTTAGCTAGCCAGCCACAAAGTTACATGCTCTCTCGACCAGGAGGCTAGCCTACTGTATGCTATTCAAACAGACACAGACAGCATTCAAATGTTGTTGGATGAAACTTCTCTAAAAACTTCAATGTTATTTAGAGGTAAATCCTTCGATGCAAGCGTCTTAGCTTTTATGTAAGCTATAGTTTACTGTGTATTCCAGTCTTTTGAAGTTCTCAATGCGTTTTCCTGTAGATCCTATAGCTCGCTTGTCTGCTAGCCGTGTCGTCGGGCTGCATCGCCTACTTCTGCTCTGTCATTTTGGGTAAAACTTCAAGGCAGACCGCATGTCCCACGGCAGTGTGAGCCACTCCAAGTGTTCACGTCAGTTCTCAGCCGCTTTCATCGTTGGGTAGATGTTACCTTTCCACGAATTACGCAGGTAATTAATTTCTTTTTAATGGGCATTCCCATTTCTTCTTTACAAAATGAAACGCCAGCGACGTCAATGTTGCCAGCGACTTTTTAAAAAGTTGTGTCGTTTCCTCGTCCGCCTTTGAACTCCGATTGGTAACTTCACAGCACCCCACCCACATGCTCCGCACTTTTGACTTCTACGGAGCTCATGAATATTTAGGACACGGTTTTCTAAGTCACTCTGCAGAATTTCTCTATTATTGTTCAGAACTCTTTACAGGCCAGATCGGATAGCCTAAAGTTGTCACGAATATTCCACGTTGATACTGTTTTATTTTCCGCTCTTCTTCTGTCCTGTATAGTGCCGCCAGCTCTTCCACGCCTTTTCAAACCGTGACCGTGTACTACGTCACATATAACCCACACCCTTCCCACACTCCGACTCACCTGATAGTGAGAGAGACTGTATCCTCTCAGTCACTGATCCTGGATCAGTCGCCACCTCCCATTACATAAAATGGATGGCTTCAGCCGTCATACCGCAGTGGGTAGAAAGCAGGATTGCACAGTTCTCGCCTAACGGAGCGGGTTACATTTCGTATTGAGCAATAAGGCTGCTTAGACAATAGTTGTATTTTAAGCAATAACCTAGCATAATAGTGCTTTTCATCTTTGCAACTGGCTATTTTCTTTTCCCAAGTGCACTGGGTTCAGACCTTCAGACCAAGGGCAATGTGAGAATAAGAAGACTTTGACCATGAACCCAAACACAAGGCAGGCTGGCCTTATTACTGAAGCTAAGCATGGGCCTGTATGACAAAGCATGATTACTGAGTTAGCTTAACTGCACTGAACAAAACACAGAACCCTCCCAAATCTGGAACATGGACTGAAGTGAAAAAAGCTGTTCCTGATTTGACTCAGTGCAGTTACCCAGCTAACTCAGTAATCCTGCTTCATGATACAGGCCCCTGGGCTGGGCTTGATGAGTAATGGGCTTGAGGGGTGTTATACTAGGAAGCAGGATTAGTTAGCTGGATAACTGCACTGAGTAAAACCCGAAGCAGTTCTTTTTACTTCAGTCCATATTCCAGATTTGGGAGGGTTCCGGGTTTTACTCAGTGCAGTTATCCAGTTAACTCAGTAATCCTGCTTTGTACCCTCAGGACTGTAATTGGATGGAAGGAGGATAACCAGATTGGTGCTGATGGGCCAGTAGAGGGCCATTTTTGATCATTCTGTCCCAAGAAAATAATTTCCCCAGTTCACTGCAAGATAATGGATATTGGGCTGTGGGCACCACCCATCCTTTTTGTAAGATGTTTATTGAGGTCTTAATCCACAATGGCAATTAGGCTTCATATACAATAAGACTCACTTGTAAATCTGGCAACCCTCTCATTCCCAAATTTAAATAGCTACATTGTCATTTGAGTGATGATGCAAAATGGCTGTCGTGCATCATATAGGTAGGTTCTAAATATTATTGATGGTCTTTACATTGAGGAGGCCTATATCCAACAGTTAGCAGGAAAAATGGTAATTTGAAGGCATTCATTTCAATAGATTAAAATGTCATGGTCCAATCACATATATTACAATGACAAATGTATTACAATAATTAGGAATAATGTTCATACTTTGTAGCTGTGTTTTATTTTTATTTAATTTTTGTTTTAAAGATGGTCTACCTGGGGGGTATACTATGAAGCAGGAGGATTACTGAGTTAGCTGAGTAAAATCCAGAACTGTCCTTTACGTCACTCCATGTTCCAGATTCGGGAGGGTTCCAGGTTTTACTCAGTGCAGTTATCCAGCTAACTCAGTAATCCTGCCTTGTAGCATACCCACTTAAAGTAAGGCTGGCACAAAACTGGATTTTATCTGTGTGCGTGGCTTGGATTCCACAACTGTTTAGTGTAGGCTGGGAGTGCTCCGTGGCCAGGCGGGTCTGGGGCCTTGTTGTTTCCTCTGTCTCCCATAACAGGTTGCTGCCAAGGCCCTCCCTGACTGCTGAGAGTGTCATCTACGGCCCCCGGGGAGGCTGCAAAACCACCGAGCTCCAGCGTCACTGGAGGATCGCTAACACCATAAAACAGGTCCTGTGGGAGGTGATCAAGGTCTACCAAAAAACATCAGTGGACCTGGTCACTCTCAGGAGGAGGACACAGAACCTCCTCCAGGACGGCGTTATGGTGGACTTTTCAAAAAACAAACGACTGGCGAGAGAAAAATGGGGGGTGGACCATTGGAAGGAACGGATTATCATCTAGTCCACCCCCCTCCAAAAGAAAGAGAGAGAAGCCCACAATGAACATTATGCCCCACCCGACAAACCGGGAATGACTTTGTTCTTCTTTTTCATTCACTTTTTCTTCATTTTTATTTTTGTCTTGTGGGGAAAATCTCCATATGTACTGTCTTATTGTGGCGTGTTGATGTGTTAAGTGTATTTTAATAGAAGAAAAACCAAAAGGAAATTTTATCCCTGTGAATGTGAGTTTTAATATATATAATGTTTGATTTAATTAAATTAAGTGATGGATAGATGTATGGAATGATGCAATGATGATTTTATTGGAAATTTAGTAAAACCAATAAAAGACAAATGTTTAGTGTCGGCTAACTGGTTTTATTTTGTAGCTGTAATGACATTTTTCATGAAGTAGGAGGAAAAGAATAATGCTCACTAAAATATGAAATTCAATATTACAGGCTTTTTAAAATATTTTAAAAAGCAGGTTTCCAGTGACAGCAGAATGATACCTATCCTATGTAATATACTCTTGAAGAACATTAATGTTAAACCATACTCCAGACTTTAGTTACCTGAGAATACCTGCCATTATTAAATATGGACCCAGTCAGGCTTCCCTGCCTGTATTGACGCCATTTTTCCAGCACTATGTGTGTGACCTCTGAACTCCAGGGTTTGCCAGCTCTCCGCCATATTGGCTGTTGTCTTGCCGAGAAAAGGCAGGGAAGGTTTTTTTTTGGTACTGGACGAACTGAAACTGTGGCTATTTCCACTCGTAAACTTGTGCAAACTGGGCCAGAGAGATTCGCAGAAAGCTGCATCATGGCCAGAAAGAAAAGCAAACAGCAAGGCGTCGGGAATAAGGAGCTGGTCAGTGGACAGCAGAGCCTATCGAAGAGCCCCGTCTCTCCCGGCGATGCAGCTGGCGGCGGCGGCGGCGGAGATGCGGGACTGGAAAGGCTGGCTAGGGCGAATCAGGTAGCGAAAAGAGCTAACCAGCTAAGCTAACACGCAGCTAATTTATTCCCTGTGTGTTTTTTGTTGCGATTTTTTTTTATTGCTATTTAATTATTTTAATGCGCTAAATGTTGCACATTGTTCAGGGTCCAGTTTTACCCATGTAAAACCCTGTATGGGGCGGAGCAGTAGAGTAAATAAATAAATAAGATCATAGCCACACACATACACACATCAGCTAGCCAGTTAGCATGCTAGCGCGCTAATGTAAGCTACGTACAGATACTCGCGAGCCAGGTGAACGTTCCGACCCATTCGACGCAGCTAACGTTCTATCCAGGTGTAGCAACTCGCCACAGTCAATTTAATTTTTCTAATTCGCTTTAGCTAGCCATGCAACTGTGCGAGTTAGTGAAGTCACCGATCGATAGCGTTATCTCTCTCCATCGAAGCGATTGGTAGTCAGCTAGCCGACTAGCTAACCAGCTGCTGACGAAAAACTGAAACCGAAATACGAGCCGAGAAGCTAACCGTAGGGACCCTTGCGAAGCTGGCCAGTATTCGCTCGATAGCTAAGAAATTAGGTTTTGCAGAATTGCTAACAACTGGCCAGTGTGGATGTGATATTATCGAATAAACTATTTAACTAACTTAACGTTACCGTACAAAAAAAAATCCGACACACTTTGTGCATTAATGCCACAAGCATATTCTCGAATTTGGATGGGTCAGGTAACATTAGATTATTAAATTGTGCGCCCAAGGATTGGATGCAGCTAGATGGCTAACGGGTGCAATTGGATTGATGAAAGCACAGGTAGCTACCTGTATTTTGGACGTGTGTCCAGGCCGTGTGGATTTATTATCAAAACCCGGCTAAAAAAAACTTGGCTATATGTTCGTTCGAAGAATGAACGGCATTTTTGTGTATCGGGACAGAAGAAATTGTTTGCATAACGTTAACGTTGCCTGTCTGCTCAAACTGCTTTAACGTTGGACGCTAATATAGCTGTCAAGACCGTGTTAATCCAGATGACCTTGCCACACTAAATTAAATGGCTAACTAGATGGGTTTTGAGTGTAGGGGTTACTTTGAGGCTACGGAACCCATTGTCCCGGTCACATTTACTAGTATGCCGATCGTTTCAACCAGTATACTGTATGGATTGTATGGATTGAGGGAGACTGACGTCTGTCGCACGTGGCTTTCAGTATGGGTTACTAACCAATTCTCAGTCAGGTGGAAGAACCTCATCCGCCCGTCTGCATGTCTATTGAAAGCCGCAGCAGAAGCAGGTGCCCAGGTGGACGCTGCACCCTGGGTATTGTAGTATGGGGGGGGTGACTTGACCTGGGACTGCCCTCTTAAGCTTTCCATCCTTGACTGAGCCATCAGGTGCATATTTGTGGCACATTCTCAACTTAGAATTCTCTTCTTGTGCAGCATATATTTGTTGGTCTTTTGGTCCATTTGAAAGGCTGAATAATTTAAGGGGAGGCAGCCAGCAGTGAGCTGCTCCACACAGTGGGAACTTGGAAGAAGAAAAAAAAAATGAAAAATGGGTGTGCACTTCGGTGGCAGAATTGGCAAGAAGCAGTCCAGAATATATATATTTTTTTGCATTCATACCAACGCTCTGTGCAGTTTCCCAAACCAAGGCCCTTCACCGTTGTTGTTATTTATTTGGTTAGCAGACAGTCATGTCCAAGGTGACTTGAGTAGTGTTCTGTACTGTACTAGGTATTTATGGAAGCAATTCAGGTTCAGTTCAGACTTTGTCCAAGGGTATCAACTGCAGTTATTCACTTTATTATTAGATTAGAACTCACAGCCACCTGGTTACATGTATGGCCCCCCTGACCACTACACTGGCCTGCCTTCTGGCATAGTTGGCAGTTATGGAAAAAGTTAACTCAAAGTTACCATTGCAAACAACACAATGTGCCCCCCCCCTTCAGCTGTCTCCAGTGTATGTCAGTGTGAGATGGCCTCAGGGGAGCTCCTCTGTATAACTCATCGATCACTGTGTTAGTCTGTGATGCCATTCGGTTTGTGTTACGGTTACGGGGGCAGGTCTTATGCGGGTTTGAAACCACGGCCCTCGCAGGGCGCTCAGAATATACTGAACTAAAGACCAAGGTCTCCAGCCAAGGGAACCAATCGCAGTCTTATGGCTTCTTCAGGAGTGACGTCACAGTCTGTAGCGGGCACTACGCGCTAACTTCTGGTCCAACCCCTGGTGCGTCTAGTGATGACATATGACTGTCAAACAAACCCCACAGCCTTAGCCAGTTCGCAACCAGGAAACATTTAGTCAAAACCGTCGCGGCTCAATACAATACCGCTGCCTGTATTCTGTATAGGAAGTAGCTTGATGCCAAAAAATCCAGCAAAGACACTACAACCCGCCCCACCCAACCCAAATACAGAAGTAAATTGGGAAAATGGAGCCGTTTGTGACATATTCATTGTGAGAGGCCAAGTGGATCGGAGCAGCTGCATTTGCATTTCACTGCCCTCCATGGCCGGCCTCGTAATCTGGAGTGTTTGTTTGCTCTTCTCCTCCAGCAAACTTGCCCTTGTTGCACGCGTGGTGACGAAGGCCAGGGCACCGTTGCTTGGCAAAAACAGGATTTCCACTTTGAGCGACGGGAGAGCGTGAGGCTGGCGCACGTTCTCAACAGGAACGCGTCAAACCGCGCGTCCTGCGGAATTCCGCTCGGAGTCCGCGTCGTCGCGATTTAAATCCGTCTGCTGCGTCGGGGAGACGCTTTTACGCAGCTCTCGTAGGCAGAGCCTCAGCAGCGATTAATCCGGCGTACGCTTCTGATTTTCAAATAATCTTTTTGTTAAAGAGTGATATTCATGTAGTTAACCTGCACTTTTTAAAACCGGTTTTCATCCCGTGTTTATATTTTTCTCCCAAACGCCCAGTCGTAATTTTCAGCCTTCTGCATCGCTGCGGTGTCCTGTGGTGGCTGTGAAGAGTGCAGGCTTGCGTGCAAAACGCATTCTGCCAGCTGCTGTTTCTTCTCACTCCGCACTCCACCGGCTGAGCTGCGCAGTGTAGCATTGTGCTGGAGGACCATGCAACCTGCTATGGAGGTAGATTTCTATCAAAAATAACCAAGCACAAAAGTATAATCCACAATTGTATTTATCATCCACACACACACACCTCTCAATTTGTGTTTCGTAAAAATAATCCACAATCGTATTTACCATCCACACACACACACCTCTCAATTTGTGTTTCGTAAAAATAATCCACAATCGTATTTACCATCCACACACACACACCTCTCAATTTGTGTTTCGTAAAAATAATCCACAATCGTATTTACCATCCACACACACACACCTCTCAATTTGTGTTTCGTAACACTGGCGAATCTACATTTGCCGATCGAAGGACACGCTTGATGTGCTTGGATTTACGAACAGAATTTTGAGACAAATATTCCGCTGTTTTTCACCGTGTCGTTTCACGCTCGCTTAACTTGCAATTCGTAAGCTAAACTTCTTCTTCTTTGGTGCTACATAACACGGCGGTGGGTCTGTTCGGCTCATCAGCGCCACTTTTAGAACAAGTGGCCAAAATTGCACATTATCTTTAAGAAGTGGATTCATGGTAAATTTAATTAAAACAACCGAGTTGTGAGTTTATTTAGGTTGTAAAGTTAACCCCACGCTAATCTTGCGATGGCAAGTTTTTTAAACAGTCATTGCACAAAACTCCTATCAGATTGCATGTAGCTAGCTAGCTAGATTACATTACACAGGGGTAGGTCCGTAAATTTGATAGGAACTAGGAAGTACAACACTATGAGCTAAAATAAGGAGAGCACTCCATGCAATTTGAATTCTCATTTTCATTTATGTGTCTTATCTACAAGCTAGCTAGCTGAACAAATAAAATATTTCATAGGAGACATCGGTATCAGTGAGAATAGCTGTCAAATTAATTTAATTGGCTATAATACTTCACATGGTTGAGTTTGTTTTACATAATCTTTCCCATGAGGGGCGAAAGAGTTATGTAGCTACTGTGTACGGACCTACCCCTGTGTAATGTAATCTAGCTAGCTAGCTACATGCAATCTGATAGGAGTTTTGTGCAATGACTGTTTAAAAAACTTGCCATCGCAAGATTAGCGTGGGGTTAACTTTGCAACCTAAATAAACTCACAACTCGGTTGTTTTAATTAAATTTACCATGAATCCACTTCTTAAAGATAATGTGCAATTTTGGCCACTTGTTCTAAAAGTGGCGCTGATGAGCCGAACAGACCCACCGCCGTGTTATGTAGCACCAAAGAAGAAGAAGTTTAGCTTACGAATTGCAAGTTAAGCGAGCGTGAAACGACACGGTGAAAAACAGCGGAATATTTGTCTCAAAATTCTGTCCTTAAATCCAAGCACATCAAGCGTGTCCTTCGATCGGCAAATGTAGATTCGCCAGTGTTACGAAACACAAATTGAGAGGTGTGTGTGTGTGGATGGTAAATACGATTGTGGATTATTTTTACGAAACACAAATTGAGAGGTGTGTGTGTGTGGATGGTAAATACGATTGTGGATTATTTTTACGAAATACAAATTGAGAGGTGTGTGTGTGTGGATGATAAATACAATTGTGGATTATACTTTTGTGCTTGGTTATTTTTGATAGAAATCTACCCCCATAACCTGCTCGTGCAGCTGCTCCCGCACCTTGGCCATCCAGGGACGGTGCTCTCTTGTGGGGGGATCTCGTGGCTCTCCGCAGAGCTCTGGCCAGCCATCACTAGAGTACCATTCTGTGGAGCACTTCACTGCTCCATGGACTAGTGCTTTAGCTGTGTATGGGCAGCAGTGTAGAATAGTGCAGAGTATGACATTCCCTTTTTCACCCACTGGCCCGAGTGGCTTGTGGATTTTTTCAACATTTTACCAGCCACATTACCTATATTAAATTACAATATTACAAAATATCCCACAAACCACAGTCAACATTTTACCAGCTTGTGGCTGGTGTTCATTTCACACCCTGATAATGGTTAGAGAGCTGACTTCTAACTAGGGCATCAGCATGAATTGCTTCAGTAAATATCCAGCTATATAAGTGAATTGTATGTAAAGGATGTAAGCTTGAGAGCTTAAAGCGTAAAGATGTTAAGATGAGAGCTTCTGCTAAAGACCTACTATACATGTAATGCTAGCCCGTAGATCTATTTCCAGGTGTCTTGTACAAAGCTTTGAAGTGGCTGCGATGCAGCTGATTCAGTGAGCCCTGACTGTGGATGCACCTGCTGCTCGATCTGTAACGGCTGCTGGTGCACAACCCGCTGACGATGTGGTCAGAGGCGTGAAGGCGTCGGTGTCGAGGCAGAGGAAGCGATCAAACCGTGCCACTTTCTGAAGACTGCTCCACCTGCCAGAACATGGGAACTGCAGGGCTTCTCACTCCACTGGCTTTTTCTTGTTCTGAAGACCTGCCTGTTTACTTATGGCTGAGAGTACTGTGGGTGGAGGAAGGCCTTTCATTGTAATGGGTCCTGGGAAAGTGTGATTGTTATCTAAAGTTGTTTTCTTTGGAAGGCTCATGCGATGCTATCTGGTGTCATCCCTTGAGCTGTGACTCTTGTTGCTGTAGACTCGTGCTTTTTGGTGCTATGACACTGTTGCAGACTTGTGCTTATCGGTGCTATGACTCGGGAGCTGCAGATTCATGCTTATCGGTGCTATCTGCTATGACTGTTGCTGTAGCCTTGTACTTATCGGTGCTATGACTCGGAAGCTGCAGATTCATGCTTATCGGTGCTATCTGCTATGACTCTTTTGCTGTAGCCTTGTGCTTATCGGTGCTATGACACTGTTGCAGACTTGTGCTTATCGGTGCTATGACTGTTGCTGTAGACTTGTACTTATCGGTGCTATGACTCGTAAGCTGCAGATTCATGCTTATCGGTGCTATCTGCTATGATTCGGTTGCTGGAGACTTGTGTGTCGGTGCGGTGGCGTCATGTGTATCGGTTTTTTGAGGTTGTTGTGGGAGTTTTGTGGTAGGTGGAGGGAGTATGGCGAAGTTCAGTGTTTATGATGGTTCTACAGGCAGTGACATAGCTCTGTGGAGACAGTGGAAGAGCAGGTGTTTTTTTTGGTAACAAAAAAGTGTTTTCCTGTGTGGTTGTTTATTTAAGACCAGTTCAGACCACACTGTTTTTCGGTACTATGACTCGGCTACTGTAGACTCGTGCTTATTGGTGTTTTGACTCTTGTTGCTGTAGACTTGTGCTTACCGGTGCTATGACTCTGTTCCTGTAGACTTGTGCTTATCGGTGCTATAATTTGTTGCAGTAGACTTGTGCTTATTGGTGCTATGACTCTGTTCCTGTAGACCTGTGCTTATCAGTGCTATGACTCTGTTCCTGTAGACTTGTGCTTATTGGCGCTATGGCTCGGGTGCTGTAGACTCGGTGCTGTAGTCTTGTGTATGCGGTGGACTCGTGTGTATCGGTATTTTGAGGTTGTTGTGTGAGTTTTGTGGTAGGTGGAGGGATTATGGTGAAGTTCAGTGCTTATGATGGTTCTACGGTCAGTGACGTAGCTCTGTGGAGACTGAGGAAGAGCAGGTGTTTTTTTGTGCGCTGAGCTAACTGAGTCTCTGAACAGGGTGTTTTGCTGTGTGGTTACGGTTACGTATTTAAGACCAGTTAAAACCACACTGGTCAGGTTATGCGTTCCGAGGTGTGCTAGTGGTGTAATAAACTCCCTGAAAACAGGCTCACTTACTCAAGAATAACTGAAGTACATGCATGCAATACGACTCGTTGATACTTGACATGTATGCTTGAGGCCTGTATTTCAGAATAACAGATTCCACTTAATGGAACCCCCTCCCGCACCAAAATGCCCGCTACATGGTTAACTTGTTACTTCTCTGGAAGTATTTTATTATTAAATTTTTTTAAGCTTCGCATTCTGGGCTTTCCTTTATTATGCCTTTTTTAAGTGGCCTTGTGCTGCACGTTTGCTCTTTTATGCTGCACAATCATCCGCCTCTTCAGAGAAGAAACGGCTGATTGCGTGCGCATGTAATGGGCTTAGAAGGGTGCGAAATTTCCCCGTGACCGGCTGCAGATTGAGCGGGAAACGCAGCCCAATGAAAGGCTTCCGAGCCGAGCGGGGCCGCGGAGCCCGGTTACACCTGGCCTCTCCGCGCACAGAAAGCTAGAGCCGGCGATGTGTTTGCAGTACCGACCAAAACGGATGTGGCGAGGATTTTTTTATAAATAAAAAAAAAGAAAACAAAGAAAAAACTTCCTGTCTGCTCGTCGTTGACGCCGTCACTTTGCTTGGCTAATTAAGCGAGGTGAAGAGATGGAGAGATCTGCTCTGTGCCCCCCCCCCCCCCCCTCTTTTTGTGTTGCAGTTTACCTCAGACACGTTACCCTCTTACCGCATTTTCTCAAGCTTCTCCCACGAGGGCTCTGCACAGGGGCACAGCGACGAGCTGTTTAATCACCGCGCGCCACCCCCCGCCAGTTAGCGCAAACGGTTTTAACAACCTTCCGCTATCGCACATGTTTGGTTACCCTGACGACAGCCAAAACCCAGTCGTGATAATGCGAATCCCAAAACCGAAACTATCGTGTGTTAAGAGTGCCTTGCTGGTTCTTGCCAGTCATAATGCACGAGCTGTGAAGGGAATGGCCTTTTTATTGACAGCAAAACACTTGTTTCTTGTAGTCACAGGGATGGAAATGATATTTGAGCAGTATTAGCCAGTTTTACTAGGGTTTTGCACTGCCTGGAAACATCCTGTCAGTGGTATGCTAAACACTAAGCTGCTTATGTTAAGAATGGCTAAATCTACTATGCCTTAGGAGTGTTATTTCAATGAAAGCCTCAGATTCCCATCACTAATGTAGTGTAACATTTTATTGTAGTGTAATATTTTGCTTGTGATTGTCCTGCAACCTTGGGGGGGGGGTATTTGCTACTGTCCAATGTTGCCCCCCTGACCTTTGACCTGTGTGCGTGTGCTTGCAGCCCCTCCCTTTGTCGTCAGGCCAGCCCATGCACACCTGCTGTCTGCTGTGTCACCGTGAGTTCAAGGACTGGGGGGCAGGACCAGCCAACGGACTCCCCTCCCACGGGGCCAAGATGGCCGACAGCGTGCCGGCGCTGTCACAAGCCCTGCTGCGCGAGGTGCCGGGACGCAAGCTGGCCGACGCCGTGCCGTCGCTCTCCCAGTCACTGCTGGGCGAGGTGCCGCTCTGGATCTGCCAGAGCTGCCGCAAGAGTGTGGAGGAAGAGGAGCGCCAGGCAACACAGGAACAGAACCTACCGGTGAGAATGTGTGCATGTGCATGTGCGTGTGCGAGAGAGATACTTTGTGTAAATATATGTGGACAAAACAATTGCCCATATTCCCAAACCTTATAACAGGCACAGAGCATTTCATCTTGCCACTGAAACTATTAATATCCAGTCACTACCGTGTACTATGTATATTCTGTACTGTGTACTTGTGTTTTTTTTTCCAGTAATATAGCCCCATTTCCTAAGGACCAGCAGGGTCCAGAAAGCTCAGGTTTAGTAATTTGAGCTAATTGCGTCTTTAATGATTAACTGATTCAGGCCAGTAAAAGTGCTCCTGATCAGTTAGAATCACTCCGGCGTTCATGAAGCCACCGGCTAAAACACTTACAACAGATACGGTTCTCACAAACAGAACTTTTGGTTCAGGTATTAACGATTGCCTTAATAACGTATGCGTAGCTGGCTAAAGTGGATGTTAGTTACGTTAACGTTATCAGCTTACCTCGTTTCTTTGAAGCTATCATAAATAAAGGTTTGCAGTTGACGGCTAGTTGTGAAATTATTCTATATCCTATTTCATTCCATACTAAGGTCCCTCTGTGAAAGTTAGTGTAGCTGATTGCACCCCTTCCGTAACTCTCTTTACTGTGGCAACAGGTAGAACTAAGCTGAAGAACAAAAAAAGATGAACGGCCCCGTGCTGTAACCACCGAATATAGTTTGGTGGCTGTAACTCGCTTTGCTGTAAAGAGGTTGCATCCTTTCAATACAGTTGAATCACCAAAATGGATATCCTGATGTTTTGGAATTGCACACTTTCTTCTGTTCCTATTCTATCATTTTACAAAATTGCATGATTGAAATTCATTATTTTCTTATGTTGCGGTTATTTTGTCATTTTACAGTGACATGATGTTTACAGAATAATAACCTACTTATCTGTCATTTTACAATGACATAATGTTAACAGAATGAAAATGTTTACAAATAGTAAAGATATCAGTTATAATCATTTATAGAAACATAGTTGGCCAATAAATACATACATTTTTCATATATAAAGCAGGGCTGCCCAACCCTCTTCCTGGAGATCTACTGTCCTGTAGGTTTTTACTCTAACCCTAACAAAGCACACCTCATTCAATCGCTATAGAGAGCTTGTTGAGCTGCTCATTAGTAGAATCAGGTGTGCCAAATTAGGGTTGACATGAAAACCCACAGGACGGTAGATCTCCAGGAACAGGGTCGGGCAGCCCTGATATATAGTATGGAAAAAAGTATTGTGCAGGTATCGTATCAAATTAAGGGTATTGGTTTAGGTATCAATATTGAAAAATTTCAAACGATACCCAACCCTAGTTGCGGGAGGATATATCACACGGATTTTGTGCAAATTTACCAATGCATATCTTACCTGGATGTCAGCCCATCCATCTTCCATGACGATCTATGCAACATCTGCACCTAAAAAGTGGTGGGAAGAATGAGGCTTCAAACTCTACTTTAGGTGGAGCTACTGCATGCTGTCGATCTCTGTTTGAACCAATCAAAAGAGTCTTCTACAGCAAAATAGTTCAGATCAGTGAGTCACTATAACACATGGCTCCACAACCTCTTCAGACCCACCAGATACCAGATCATGTATTTTGAGGGGCTTTGTTCTGTCCACTAACCATTGATGCTGAAATATTTAAATTCAATATAGCCTTTAAAAATTAATCACGACATGACCAAGTACAATATTTAACATTCTGTACTGTATCATAGCACCAGAAGCTCCTGTTGTTAAGGAAACAGAAGGAACATAGGAGTTGCACATCTGGTGCATGTAGATAGTCTGTGGTAGCTCTTCCCATGCTCGAGTTTGTGTGGCCTTGCTCACACTGAAGACTGACCCTGGTGAGTTACCTTTATTGATCACTGGCATGTGATCGGTGCAGGTTCCGCTGTCGCACGCCTCGTCCTGTAAGGCGCAGGGCTGTGGGAATGGCTACCCTGAGCCCAGTGCGGTGGAGTGGGACCCCAGCTCCTTCCTCTCTGCCCACAAACTCTCCGGCCTCTGGAACTCCGCCCACTCCAATGGAGGCGGGCACTGTAACCACGGCGCGGGCTCACACTCACAGCAAGGTCAGTGACTCGGGCTAACCCGCCTGTCGGTAAAAAACACTTCCGCTCCTGCCTCTGCGGTCCTCTCTGGTTGTTGGCTGTATAAGAGGCCAATCTAAATTTAGTATTTACAGTGTATACATGACAAAGAAAGTCACTACATACAATTCCAAGGCAAGTTGCATTCAGGAATTAAGTTTGTTTCTCATAATTCACACCATTTGTCTGGGGAGAGATATGAAAATCTACAAAGAAATGTATGTTGCATCCATACTACATAAGGATGAAATGCAGTATTGATGTGAATATGGGTGAGATTTTCACGGGGTGCCGCAGCGTTAGCTGGTCCACCTATGTTAAAGTGTTGGCCATGTTTTTGGGGTTCGCTCTGGCGGAAACAGGTCCTGCGTGTTTTCTGGTGCTTCTGCTTCCTGTGGTGCTTCTGACAGCCGTGACAGGGCTCTGTCTGAACTCTGAAGGACTTCATTGTGACTGCGTGCACAGACCGGTGTGACAGGATTCAGTGGAGGAGGAAGAATGGCTCCAGTCTGTAATAAAACCGATGACATCACTGCCTGTTTAAACAGCTGGCCCAGGACAGCCTGGGATGCCATCGCTAAAGCCTGCTAACGCTCGCGTCATTGTACCGAGATCTCACAAGAAAACCACTCAAAATCTGAAGTTGAATATCTGAACAAACAGTTAAAAACTTTCTGGGTGATCTTGATTTTTCAACATAAAATTTTGATTCCAAACAGAAAGATTTCTTACTGTATTTATTATGGATGTTAAAGTTAAGGTAACTGTACATCCCTGAGCCTCTAAATTCAATGATAGGGACTATTTAACGAGTCGATAGCGGAGTTCAGGTCTCACTTGGCCGTTTCTCCTACTCTTCCTCCAGGTGGTTTGGTGGGACCCACCTGCATGGACAAACGGGGGACCCATGAGGCTCCTGGGAAGTCGGCTAAACCCTCAGGGGCCAAAGTGTGTCCCTACAGCCACCCGTCGTCCCAGAACCCCAGTGGGATGTCCGCAGGCTCCTCGCTGTCCCCTGGCAGCGCCGACCTCTGCAAGACCACGCCCAAGCACTTCAAAACCATGTGCCGACGCCCCACTCCTCCAGGTGAGCCGCAATTTCTATTATTAATCTTCCTCCTCTTCCTCCTCCTGACTTTCATCCTGCTCTGTGCTCTTCAGACTTACGAGTCTCTTTTAAAAGCAGGAAGTTAATTCTAGGCTGCATTCCTTTGCTTCAAGGGGGGAAATCCCCAAAATGCCAGGATGAAATATGGCAGCCACATGAAGTGGGATTCAGTTCACAAAGATGGTTCACTCGAGGGAAGAGAGCAAGGGAAGGGAATGTGTTAAATTGGGTCCGAATGCAGCCTCAGTCTGAATCTGTGTATCCTGTCTCTGGTGTTGATGATGTCACATTTTTCTGCGGTGTTGATGATGTCATGTTTCTCTGCGTTGCTGACGATGTCACATTCCTCTGCCAGGCGAGGCGTTTCACTCCAGCGATCATCACCAACACTCAGACCTGGCGGCCCCGCCCAACAGTCCCACGGGGCTGTCCTCGCACCATTCCTCTCTGCTGCCCCCCAGCCAGCACGTACACGCAGCCCCGCCCGGCCCCGCCCTGTCAAGCCACGCCCCCTTCACCCCCCTAGCGTCCAAGCTGAGCGCGGGGCCAGACAGCCCCGTCTCCCTGCACAAACCCACCGCCTGCAAGAACTCCCACATTCCCACCGTTAACACGCAACACGCCAAGCTGGGCACGGCGCCCATGGGCTGCAGCCATCCCTGCAACGGGCACAGCAACGGGGCGGTCAGCTCCTCCAACACGGGTCACCTACCCGCCCCCACCTGCAGGTCAGCGCAGCGCCCCCCCGGGGAATTAAATAAAAAGCCACGCTAACATTAAAAAACTTCCTGTCGTGCACATCAATAATATAACAGCAGGATTTGTATTTGTCCAGCGTATTTGGTGTAGATTTGTTTTTAAGCTGTTTTTTATTACTTATGAGGGTGACCTGGTTCATTTTATTTCTCACTGAAGCATTGGCTGGGCTATTTTACTGCAGTGAGAGGGTTTGTGGGTGAGGTATGAAAATTGGGAGTTGCTCCCAATATGCTGAAACCTAATTGGCGTGTCCGGTGATTGGACGGTTAGGGTTTGTGAGGCATGATGAACCACGAGACTGATGTAAAGGTTGCGATGTTAGCGGTCAGGCCTGCCGTTTTCCTACAGTGGACATGGTCAACCGCTACGGGATGTGTGAAGCCTCAGGTCCCCAGCAGTTTGGACCGTGGCCAGGACTGGACTCCTCACTCACTTTACTCACGTGTGTCTGCAGGGACCAGGCCTGTAAAGGGCACAAGCTGGCGAACGGGACGGTGTGCCACCCGCCCTGCGAGCTGGAGGAGGGCGAGGATGAGGACAGCAGCTCGGAGCGCAGCTCCTGCGCCTCCTCGACCAATCAGAAGGACGGGAAGTACTGCGACTGCTGCTACTGCGAATTCTTCGGCCACAACGCGGTATGCAGCAACCGGGGAACGGCTAGCCACTCCCGAGTACATATTACTACACCCAAACTCACTTTATTGTACAATAGCACAGCTACAGCTTGGTGTACTACACCTAAGCTCACCCAACTACACCCAATTACGTATTGCTACACCCAAACGAGTCAGTATAAGTTTCCATTTGATCTTCCTGGTTATAAGGTTAAGTTAATGAAGTAGTCGACCTCGGTCATTACATTACATTACAGGCATTTAGCATATGTTCTTACCAGTGGCGGCTGGTGATCTAAATATAGGTTGGGGCGCTAGCATTTCTAAAAAAAACCAAATACATCTGACTTTGACTTTAAACAGAAAAAACAAGCTACCGTGTGTCTCAGTTGCATAAGACAGTTTGATTGGCAACAGTGGAGGACAGTTTTTCAAGTAAGACATCACTGAACTAGAGTGCGGATCGGGCCGCATATTTCTGTCCGAACCCGACCGAGCCCGAGATAGTAGTAACCGAGCCCGACCCGAACCCGACAGGAATTCTGCTTTTTATGTCCGAACCCGACCCGAGCCCGACGCAGTTAAGGCACTGAAGCGCTGACATTGTGTTTCCCTGTCACGCAGTTGTTGTTACCATGGTTACAGCTTCTCTGTTTAGTGGTCACTGGGCACCTAAATGACCGTCAAAAGGCATTGTTTTATTGGTAGATAACAGACACACACAATATTCGGTATCATTTTTATTTATTTCACACTATATTTTCACCAAAAACAACTTGAAGCACCATGTGAAGTAAGCTAACCCATCCCAATTAGTACAGTAATACCTTGACATACAAGTTTAATTCGTTCCGTGACCGAGCTCGTTACTCGGTTTACTCGTATATCAAATCAATTTTCCCCATTGAAATTAATTTAAATACCATTAATCCGATCCAGCCCCCCAAAAAACACCCTAATTTCTTTGTTACGTTGTTATAAAAATGAGAAATGTATTTATAAATAATAAATAATTAATACAAAATATAATACAAAGATAATAAAATAGAATATAAAGAAATAAACTGGTTCTAAACTTAATTGCTACATTATTATTCTTCACTTACACTTAATCTTCATCAGTGACGTTTGCATCTTTTTCATAGATTTTTGGCTTTTTCGTCACGCTTTTCTGACTGATCTGCAGGGCGTTTCGATAAAAACCTATCCATGGTGGTTTGTTTCTTCCTTCCCTTCAGAATTTTTCGGAAATGCGAATGCAATTTCCGAAATTGCATTCGCATTCGCAATGCTCCGCTTGCTCGGCTCGTAACTCGGGTCTAGGCTCGTAAGGCGAAGCAAGAAATTGCTCGGAATACTCGTAAGTCAAGGTTTTACTGTAGTTCAAAAGTAAAATGTTCGCTAGTTGTTCGGCCGCCGTGACCGAGCCCGACCCGTTTCTCCCAATGAACGCCTTGAGAAAGGTTCTTTTTGCAAAGAAATAACCGAATTTTCTTTGCTTTCTGTTCCACTTGAAGAAGCCATTTCGAATTATCTCTCTCGCTTGGTCTAGCTCTACTTGAATGAATGAGTAGCAGCCGACTGAACCTATCCGTAGTACTTGCGCACTCGCAGTGATATCCTGCTAGATGCCGGCTGGGCGTGATAAACATGCCTTAAATCCAATCCAATAATATCATAAACCATGAGGACTAATCAGAAAAGGGTAGGATAGTCCGGGGCGCACAGGCCTGCGCCCGGGGACCTCCTTTTTTGGCCGCGAATCAGGCAGCAGTATAAGGGGGCTCGCCTGAAAATGAATGAGTGCTCTGATTCACCATAACGTTACCGGCGCCCCGCAGTCCCCTGAACATACATATGTAATGTATTAAACTTTAGACAACGCAAGGCCAACATATAACATGTTTAAGCTACTAAAAAATTAAATAATAATAAAAAATAATAATAAAAAATAATAATAAAAAATAATAATTTTAAGCTACTAAAAAAATTAAATAATAATAAAAAATAATAATTTTTTTAAAACTTTTTTTAAAATTTGTATGTGGGGGAGGGGGGGCGGCGCCCCAGCGCCCTCTATAGGCCGGCCGCCACTGGTTCTTACCCAGAGCGACATGGTATTCGTTTTTACAGCTGGATAGAGAGTGAAGCAATTCAGGTTAAGTACCTTGCTCATGAACGGACCTGCAACCTATGGGTTACAAGCCCAGTTCCCTAACCATTATGCTACACTGCCCTCGTCCCCCCTAGCCCCCGGCCGCTCCCACGAGCCGGAACTACGCTGAGATCCGCGAGAAGCTGCGCACCCGCCTCACCCGCCGTAAGGAGGAGCTGCCGCAGCGCCAGGACTCGGACCCGGCGGCGCCCAGCGCCATCGACCACCGCAACGTGGACGAGCTGCTCGACTTCATCAACAGCACAGAGCCCAAACCCGTCAACAGCGCCAAGGCCGCCAAGCGCGCCCGCCACAAACAGAAGAAGAAGGTAGAGCAGCTTCACGCCGCGTGACCGCAGGGTGGCTGTTGCGTTGCCCAGGGAGGGAGCGAGCGAGCGATTGCCCTGCTGAGTTGATCGTCTTTTACACAGACAAAAAAAGGCTGTCTTGCCACATTTTTTTGTCTTATAATAAGACTGACAATCTTTTTTTAGAAGAAAATATTTGCTTGTTTTAAGTTACTGTTTGCTTGACAGGTGAAATTTTCTTGCCCCATTTGCAAATCTTGAAATATCTCACCTCATTGGCAATATTTTTGTCTTAAAAAAAAGTAATGGAAGTGAGATTTTAAGTCTGTATGGACTCAAAAATAGAGATTGGCTTAATTTTTGGTTTTGCAGTGTATGTTTTAAAACCTCTTATGTTGCTCAATGTGATTACATTTTTAACATAATAGTGTTTTTCTTCTTCCATTTCATTCATATTGATGAGCTCTTTGTTCTTGCCTCCTGTATCATTCTCTGTTAATTCCTGGCTCAGTGTTTCAGTCGTGATGTCTAAACTGAAGCGTTTTAGCAACAGAGACTTTGTTCCTTACACAAAAAAAACATTCTAATGTAATGAGACAGGAAGTGAGTGGGCTGTTTGTAGACATATTTAGCAACATGGCAAAGAGATATTAATTTGAATATTTATATTTCTGTAAGGGTGAATTGGCGAAAGTGTGACTTTTGGTAAGTGGAAAGTAAGGCAGGCTCAGGGGGAGTTTTGGTTTTGGGGTGTCTCATCTGGCCCCCCCCCCTGTATTGCAGGAGAAGGAGAAGGCGGCGCAGGGCAGTTCAGAGGCCCCCGGTGATGACCCTCGCGATTCGCCCACCGATCCCCTGGATGATGTGGGCGGAGCAGCGGAGGGGGACGGAGGCCGTCTGCTGGAATGGCCGCAGCTGGAGCTGGAGCGAGTCAACAGCTTCCTGACGAGCCGGCTGGAGGAGATCAAGAACACCATCAAGGACTCGATCCGCGCCTCCTTCAGCATGTACGACCTCAACCTGGACGTCAACGACTTCCCAAAGAAGGCGGCCACGCTGGAGGGCAACCACCTGCTGTCCCACCTGAACGGCTCGGCTGACCTGCAGCAGATCGACCTGGACCTCGCCCCGCTCTCCCTCAGCAACTTCAAGAGCCACCTGGAGCTGGTGAACGGCTGGGAGGACCGCAAACGTGACCGCGCCCCCAGCCCCGTTCCTTCCCCCTGCCCCGCCCCCGCACCTGCCCCCCCCGGCCAGGACGTGCAGCGGCTGCAGGCCACGCCCAGCCTCTCCAAGCTGATCCGCGTGCGGTCGTCCCCCGAGCGGGGACCCCCGGCCCACCCCGCCCCCACGATACAGGCGCACGCCCCCAAGGCCCAGGAGGACGTGGAGGCCAGAGCCCCGCCCCCTCCCGGCGGTAAGGCCAGGAAGGGGAAGAAGCAGCCGCAGCAGCAGCAGCACCAGCAGCCGCAGGAACCCCCTCAGCTCCAAGAATCCCAGCAGGCCAAGCTGCAGAGGGCCCCCCCGGGGAGCGAGCCCCATAGGAACAGGGAGAGCCAGGCCAAGCCAGCTGGCTCCAAACCCGGCTCCAAACCGCACCCCCAGTGCCAGACCCCCGCGGCAGGGAAGAGGCCGGAGGAGTGTCACGGAGGGGACAGGGGCGAGCATGCCCCCGGGGGTCCCAGACACAGCAGGGCGGACCCGGAGCCTGAAGGCAGGGCCCCTCACCCCGCCCACGCCAGCTCCCAGCAGCCCAAGGGGAAGAACAAGAAGAACAAGAACAAAGCGGACAAGGCCAAACCGTCTATCGGTAAGGCCAGTCAGCCCCGCTCTTCTCACCTGTATACACACACAGCCCCGCTCTTTACACCCCTTAAATACCCCAACCCTGCCCTTCTCATCTGTATACACACCGCAGCCCCGCCCTTCACACTTCACACTTCCACCTCTCAAGATAAAACCCCATAGAAAGCGGTAAAATCACATGCCACGGCTCTCGTCTTCCACAATCGGTCTGTTGTGGGCATGTGTTCTATTTTTTAAAACACTGTTAAATTATATCGATCGCATTCTATGGGAAATCCCCACACAGCAATAATTGACAGGTCTTCCATGGCAGAACTAGGAATAGGGAAATATAATTTGAAAAGGGGAACAATTTCAGTCAGATATTTAATCTGATTGATTGGTTATTGCACCATGTTCCCCGTCTCTTCCGGTCGCTTTGCGTGCTTGCCCCACATTGCTAGCAATTCCAAACTGCCTTGCCGAAGGGAAATCCGCACTTTCTGTGTTGCTTCAGGGTCAGCCCCGCCCTTCACACCTGTATAGACACCCAGCCCCGCCCTTCACACCTGTGTACACACCCAGCCCTGCCCTTCACACCTGTGTACACACCCAGCCCTGCCCTTCACACCTGTATACACACCCAGCCCCGCCCTTAACACCTGTATTTACACCCAGCCCGCCCTTCACACCTGTATACACACCCAGCCCCGCCCTTCACACATGTATTCACACCCAGCCCCACCCTTCACATGTGTATACATAGCCCAACTTGCCCTTCACACCTATATACACACACACCACAGCCCCATTTTTCACACCTGTATACACATCCCAGCCCCGCCCTTCACACGTGTATACACAGCCCAGCCCCGCCCTTCACACTTGTATACACAGCCCAGCCCCTCCCTTCACACGTGTATACACAGCCCAGCCCCGCCCTTCACACGTGTATACACAGCCCAGCCCCGCCCTTCACACGTGTATACACAGCCCTGACCCCGCCCTTCACACTCATCTTCCCTCTTTCCCAGCATGCTTTGTAGCGCCACTTATTCAGCATGGGCCCACAGCTACCAGACTTCCATTTTCATAACTCAGTGAACCTATTTCACTGTGAGATAAATACCGCCCTGGAGTGACCTGGCTTTGCTCAGCTTCTGTGGATTGTTAACGGAGCACTTCTGAAGTGACCAGTGTTTGATTAATGCCGTGCCTTTTGTTTTTCCTCTTCATAGACGACGTGTTTCTCCCCAAAGACCAGGATCCAACAGAAATGGATGAAATCGACAGAGAGGTTGAGTACTTCAAGAGGTAAATGGGCTTACTTGTTAAACGAGTCTCTCTTGTATGTGGCAGTTCGTCATAATTGTTTCTTTCTTGTGCGAGATGGCTGGTGTCAGCATCACAAGCTAATTAGTTTTTTTATGAAACATTATTAGACTTTATCATAATCCTCATGAATGAACAATAATTAATGTACTTGTCTGTGCATGTAGATCCATCGCCCTGTTCACACCCCTTATGTACTCACGTGTAATCTGTACCTGTTTGTTTATTTGAAGTAACAGTACTACTTATTTAGTTAATTTATACAATGGTGGTAAATAACTGAGTCAATTTGATTTGTTAATTAATTTACACGTGGCCTGGTACATCTTGTGAAATCTAGACTCACATGCCAGACTGCAGATCCCATCTGTGTTCTGCAGGGGGTGCTAGTCAAAAGCATGTTAGTCAAAAGCAAAGTGACTGCACATCTGAACCTGATTCTTTTGGCAAAAATCTGACGTCCTCCAGGATATCCCACTGCTGTTTCACTGCAACAGGCGTGACCCTGTGCTCGCATGGCTACCGACGCAATCCTCTTCATCTCTCCTCCATCTTTCTCACTCTCCTCCTCCCCCCTTTCCCCCTCTTCAGATTTTGCCTGGATTCCGCTAAACAGACTCGTCAAAAGGTTGCAGTGAACTGGTCCAACTTCAGCCTGAAAAAGATTCCTTCCAACGCAGCGCAGTAGTGGACAGGATCACAGAGCCCCCTCTCTGTTCTGCCCAAAACCAGAACTGGCCTCAAGGGGCCTCAACCCTGATACAACCCCCTCCCCGCCCATGAAGACCACCCACACCACACCTCCAGGCACCCACAGCGACCTTTGCCCCTATCATGGGGTTGACTTTTCTCTGGCCTGTCTGGTGCTGGTAACCCACCTGCTCATAACCAGAGACCAGAGACCAGAGACCACCTGCTGCCCCCGCCCCCCCCCCCCCCCCTGGCCCCAGCTACCTGTCAGGCTTTTTGTCCAGAGCTGACCATTAGATAACCTCACATAAAGTACCTGTCTGTGGCTGCAGACCTGCCTCCATGCTCACGCCCTATGTATACTCTGTAAATCAATTTCTTTACTATTAAAATTCTCATTTTTATTGCCAGTGTGGCATATTTTTAACAACCCAGTTGGCTGACGGTTACCTTGTTCTAAATATGTGGTTCTCCCCCACATCTTTCCATGTGCTGTGTTTCTTTCGTTCTTTTTTTCATTTTTTCATTTTCTGGCCCCGCCCCCTGCCATGCCCTGTGTCGAGACAAGTCCTCGAGGTATATTTTACTTAAGAAAGCCAAGGAAACGGTGCGCGTACATACGCGCCAGTTGTTTCAACGGCTGTGCAAACCTATGTGGTTTGCTAGTTGTCGGAGCGCCGAGCTGGATTGATTAGCTGAGGGCCACGCTGACAAATTCACTGTCAAGTCAGTAAAACTTAATGCTATGCGTTCGATGGGAGGTTGTTCAATCGCTCACGAAAGGTGGCTAGGTGGGCTCATTCAGGCTTCATTTGGAGAACGATATCCACAAGTGTTTGGGAACCAGTGGCGGAATGCGTGATACAAGAATTGTAAACACCGTTATCCCATCTGGTGTTCTGAACATTTGATTGTTCTTCTCGTCAAATTTTTTTGTTTGTTTATTTTGTGGAGACTGAAGAAGGCAGCTCTAGAGGCCTAGAAAGTGAGGCGTGGCTACCCAGCCCTCTGTAGTGATAATGGTGTATTTCACAACTCGACGGCAAAACTCAAAAAAACAAAATAGACCATGAAGTAGTCGCAGCTACTAAGCAGTGCCTCTGCGTTTTTTATGTATTTTTCCATAAATATGATCACTCACCAAACAACACAACACTAATATGAACTTTTCATTTTAGAAATAAGAATGAAATGGTGTTAAAACACTTTTAAATTAAGCATCTTCAAAAGATGTCATTGAAATCAAACTGAATCTTTCGCTCCCTAACCCCTCCCTGTTGCATGGCTTCTTAAAATGACAAGTGTATTTTTAATCAAAGCTTTTCCACCTTGCTTTTCCCGTTATCGTCATTCCTGGAAATCCAGTACTCGGTATAAATCACGTTGACTGTGTGCAATCTAATTAAACCTCAGAAATCTGTGTTCAGGAAACTGAACACTGCTCTGCACAACCTTCACGTGCTGAGCACTGTCTCTGTTGCGTTGGACACTTAAGTTCAATGCCACGATCCGACTGTTTTTTATTACTGCGCAGCCACCACAAACCGCCCCCCCCAGCACTTGAAGGAGCATATCCTTCACAGTTATGGTACGCTCCTTCCCTCCCTGTTCGTGTCACTCTGGTTTCTGTGTGTCTGCACAAAATCCACCATTAAGGCTTGGAGGGCATCCAAAACTCATGTTATATGATGTGGGAGTTTTTTTAAAATTTTTATTTTTTAAAATTTTTGTTATTTTTGTTGTTGCAATAATGGTACAGCCTTGACAACACATCCCCCTGTCCTTGGTATCCTTGAAACTGTCATCAGCTTTACTGTGAAGAAGTGAGGTTTATCCCCTTCTGAGAGGAAACCAGAATTACATGCATTTGTGGAAGTTAGGGTGGGGTTTTGGGTTCGTTCACACAAAATTATTTCTGAGTCTGACATGAATGATGTTTTTTTTTTTGTTCGTTTTTTTTTTTTTTTAAATCTATTTTGAACTTTTTCATATTTTGCAAGATCTCTGATGCTATCCAGGTTATATTAAACAATGAGACATTATCTTTAAAGTTTGGAATGTAGATTTATACTATACCATTAAGAGCCAAGTGTATGTTGGCTGCTCTGTTTTTTATTATTCACTTTTGATACTGTGAAAAATCTTTCATCCTGAAAGATTAAAACAATACAGTTTTGACAAAAGACAAAAGTGTGGCGTTTGCTTTCTCACTTGGTGCATTTAACCTGGACTCTTGACTTGTTTGACTCTTAATAGTAACCATTTCTCAATACATGAAATGCAAGTCATTGTTCAGATAATTAATATAATTATAATTTTGACTTATATGTGTGGTTTCAGTTTATTAAACGTCAATATTATACATTATCGTATGCATATTAAATGCAAATGATTTGTACCACATTTTGCATTTCATAAAAAAGAAAACTCCTAATGTCAGCTCTGTTATGTCGGTGAGTAAAGAATGGCCTGCGTGTTTAAGACTGGCTTGTACCTCCTCAGCCACCGTACCACTGTCGGAAAAGAAACGTGACGGCGACAATGCTGTTTGTTTGCCAATGTGGAGCTTGTGATCGTTGAGCATTTTTATCAAATGTAACATTAAAATTGAAGGGATAATACTGAAATTCTGCCAACTCACAGCCTACTGAATATAACAATGGAATCAGAAAACAAATCGAGAAAGGTAAATGTGTATCTACGTCTAGTCGCTCATTTGGGTTGCTGGGGAAAATATAGCATTGTCTAACGTTAGCCAAAACAGGCTAGCAAGAGCTCGTTTGTGTTAAGTAACGTTAGGTAGCTAATGTTGGGTACATTTAAGTGGCTTTAGTATACATAGGCACATTGGCTAGCTAGTTTTCACAACCGTTTTAACATGATGATCCCCATTTGGCCGAATTTAACGTGGGCTAAGGTATGGCGGTAGAGAAGTTACCTAAATTAGCTAGCGAATGCTTGCACAGACACTGAAAGATGGCAAGCTACTTTAGCTCACTAAATTAGCTTAAGTCGTACGTATAACGTTACGTTCAGCGGTTGTATTTCTCTTCAGTAATACAATAATTACCATAGCTGAATAGCTAGCTAATTAAAACATTCCTTCCATCTATGAACGGACATTTAATCCAGCGAGCGAATGTAACGTTAATCCGTTAGAATCAGCATTCAGGATTGTGAATAAGCTAAACATGCAACAAGTTGGGCCGTTTGCTGATAGGAACGCAAGACCGGACATGAACTACAATTTGTAATTTTTTTAGTCTGTGATTATAACTTCATGACGAATGTTGCTTAGACTCGTCCATGGTTAATTACGCGTGTGTAAGGTCACAAGAACAACATCCAAACTATCACCAGGACACGGGTATGCAACCCTGATCCTGAAGCGCCAGTGATGTTTCTTGTTTCATCTGCGCTTGATCGCAATAATTTGATTGATTATTAAGAACTCGAGCCTGAATGGTGAAAGTTAAACGCAGAGTCCATTGTCACCTGCAATCATTAAGCCTAATGATTAATACCATAATGTAGGCTAGTTGTAAGTTTTGTAGGCCATTATCTCTGGCACTCCAGGACCAGGGGGGTTGCCTACCCCTGCCTGCCTTACGACCGGGGTTCTCAAACTTGGTCTTTGGTGTTTACATTTTTCAGTATTTTTTCTTTAAACCTATCTTGACAGATTTGTCTCACCAATTTAATTTAATTGACAACATGTACACACTTCTAGTAATTTAGTTAACATCTGAGTCTATGATGTAGGCCTAATAATTAAAAAGGTAACCCTTTTCTAATGGAATTTACTTTATCCTCCTAAGACCTCGCGTCCACATGTGTGGACATCACATTTTGGGTTGTGATGTCCACGCATGTGGACGCGAGGTCTTAGGAGGTTAAATGACATTGTAGAAAATCCTGGCATTAGTTCACCTGACTGATTAAAGTCCTGGCCTGGGACATTTAGCCTGTTCTTCAGGCGAAGCTATTTCTGACAAGTCCTTATTCTGGGTTTTTACTTTATTACCGTGTTCATGAAAAAAATAATCGACACAATAAATGCATAGAGTAATAATAACAAGATGGCGGTTGTCTACAGAGGATACACCAGGAGGAAGAGGAGGTGCCGGGCGCAGAGGGATCTGATGAAGACGAGTATGTGCCGTATGTTCCTGTCAAACAGAGGAAACAGCTGATGGTATGTAACACCTCTTCCCTCCAGTTAGAAGTGTTGTATCAGCTGCATAGATGACTGTGTCTGTGCTATGATTGGTTGATCAGCAACATGTTCTGATGCTGCAGATGTGGCTCTGTGCAGAGACTTCTGTGTCTGTTCTATCACTGGCTGATTTAGTACTGTGACAGTGTGACTGCGCAGATGTTGTGTAGTAATGTGTCCAGCTGCACAAGCTGCTCTGTACTGGGACAGTGTGACTGCGCAGAAGTTGTGTAGTAATGTGTCCAGCTGCACAAGCTGCTCTGTACTGGGACAGTGTGACTGCGCAGAAGTTGTGTAGTAATGTGTCCAGCTGCACAAGCTGCTCTGTACTGAGACAGTGTGACTGTGCAGATGTTGTGTAGTAATGTGTCCAGCTGCACAAGCTGCTCTGTACTGAGACAGTGTGACTGTGCAGATGTTGTGTAGTAATGTGTCCAGCTGCACAAGCTGCTCTGTACTGAGACAGTGTGACTGCACAGATGTTGTGTAGTAATGTGTCCAGCTGCACAAGCTGCTCTGTACTGAGACAGTGTGACTGTGCAGATGTTGGGTAGTAATGTGTCCAGCTGCACACGCTGCTCTGTACTGAGACAGTGTGACTGTGCAGATGTTGGGTAGTAATGTGTCCAGCTGCACACGCTGCTCTGTACTGAGACAGTGTAACTGTGCAGATGTTGGGTAGTAATGTGTCCAGCTGCACACGCTGCTCTGTACTGAGACAGTGTGACTGTGCAGATGTTGTGTAGTAATGTGTCCAGCTGCACAAGCTGCTCTGTACTGAGACAGTGTGACTGTGCAGATGTTGGGTAGTAATGTGTCCAGCTGCACACGCTGCTCTGTACTGAGACAGTGTGACTGCGCAGATGTTGGGTAGTAATGTGTCCAGCTGCACAAGCTGCTCTGTACTGAGACAGTGTGACTGTGCAGATGTTGGGTAGTAATGTGTCCAGCTGCACAAGCTGCTCTGTACTGAGACAGTGTGACTGTGCAGATGTTGGGTAGTAATGTGTCCAGCTGCACAAGCTGCTCTGTACTGAGACAGTGTGACTGTGCAGATGTTGTGTAGTAATGTGTCCAGCTGCACACGCTGCTCTGTACTGAGACAGTGTGACTGCGCAGATGTAGTAGTAATGTGTCCAGCTGCACAAGCTGCTCTGTACTGAGACAGTGTGACTGCGCAGATGTAGTAGTAATGTGTCCTGCGTGTCCAGCTGCAGAAGATACTCCGGCTGCGGGGGAAGGGTCTGACGGACGAGGAGCTGAGGGAGCTTGCCGGCGAGCAGAGAGACGATGAGGAGGGCGTCGGCCCGCGCTCTACCATCAGTCTCCTCGACCAGCACCAGCACCTGAAGGAGAAGGCAGAGGGTGAGAAGCCTCGCCCACTTTACCATCACTGCACCCACCTAGCCAACCCCGCCCTCTACTTACTTATTCATAAATTCATTTAAATATCTGGATCTGACTCATCTGACAATGTTTATTTGCTCATTTATTAATTTTGTTATTTATTTGACGGAGACTTATAAGGCTGTCGGGGCATCATACACTTCATACATCTCACAAAACGAGCAGGAACTAAATCAGCAGTCATCTGCAGAGTCGTGGTGAATAGCCTGACATTGATTGGTTGATTGATGAAACATGGACAGCACATATTTAGTTTATATTTGTGTGTGTTTGTGTGCATGTTCACATGTTTGTGTCCCGTGCAGCGCGAAAGGAGTCGGCGAAGGAAAAACAGCTTAAGGAAGAGGAGAAGATCTTGGAGAGCGTCGCTGAGGGAAGAGGTGAGAGAACTGTTCCTCTCTCTTTATCTCTGTCTCTGTATGTCCGTCTCCCTCGTTTTTTGCTGTATGTGCCCGTTTTCTTGTGTTTCAATTTTATTTTTCTACCTTCATTAATTCAGTTACAGATCTATGACACGCACGCACGCACGCCCTTCCCTTTTTCTCTACTAGGGTGGGCAGAATGGCTTTAGAGGGGCAAAAGCAGTTTCTCATTTTATCCCTGTGCTCGGCCCAGACACCACCAGCATGCAGCCCCACTCACCTAACAGTATCTGCCTGGTTGTGAAACCTCAGGCAAAAGGCTGCAGTCCACAGCGTCTTATTTAAAAATATGTTTCATAGTTCACAAATTAACTAAAATACCACCAGGTGTTTGATTGACTTGAAGTTCGGCCCATCTCGCATGACGATTAACAACACACTGCTAACACAATATCGAAAGACAATACTGTTTCGTGTTTCATAGCGTACCTAGACGTGGAGCTTCAGTTCCAAACACCTTATACGTCATTCTGGCTGTACAGCCACACTTGACTACGTGTGTATATATACAGTCCCAGAAAAGGTAATGGAGATAATCACTCTCTTCTCTTTGGTAGCGCTGATGTCTGTGAAGGAGATGGCCAAGGGAATCACATACGAGGATCCAATCAAAACCAGGTGAGAACAGCAGAGCGGCTTTTACTCCAGGCTACCGGCATCTGGCTGTGATGCGGTCGGATGTGGTTGAATGTTGAAGTAAGGCAGACGAATGTTACTCCTGTCCTGCCTCCTCTGACTGTAATGAGGGGGATGTGGTGGGATGTGATGTTGATCAGATTTTTTGTGAACCTGCCACACCCCCACCTTGTATAAGCTCTTCCATGGACAGTGAACAAGCAGTCTATCCTTAACCATTACTGTGGGGAAGTTATTAAGCCAAGTTGGCTTCGCTTTTAGTGGTTGCAGGTTCAAATCCCAGGTGGGGGAACTGCTGATGTTACTTGGAGTTCATGCTTAACCCATATTGCTGCTAGCAATATTACGCTGGATCAGGGGTAGGCAACCCCTGGTCCTGGAGTGCCAGAGACGGCCCTGCTTTTTGATCCATCCAAACCTTTAACTACATAACTGGATTAATTTTAATTAATCATGCTTAATGAATGCAGGTGACCATGTGCTGGAGGCACTCAACGTTATACCATTCATAATATTCAACTTTAATTCTCCATATGAAATCCTGGCCTTTCAGGCAAGGGTTTAAACTCATATGGCATAACCCAGTTTTGGGTGGTGCATATAATCTGCTACAGCAAGGGTGTCAAACTCAATTATTTTCAATAAGCTGACAATTAAGGCCTTTGAGAACAAGATGTGTGGAATCCAGCCAATCAATCGCTTAAATGAACCAACGGGGTTCGAGAACAACCCGGAAACCAGCAGACACCGTGGCCCTCCAGGACTGGAGTTTGACACCTGTGTGCTACAGAAATGTGTTCTCATGGTGCAGTTCTCTCTCCCCACAGCTGGAGGGCGCCTCACTACATCCTGAACATGCCTTCAGCTCGACATGACCGCGTGAGGAAGAAATACCACATCCTGGTGGATGGAGAAGGAATCCCACCTCCCATCAAGACTTTCAGGGAGATGAAGTTCCCACAAGGTAGCGTCCGAACACCCTGCTCATCATAGTGTGTGTGTGTGTGTGTGTGTGTGTGTGCACGCATTTGAGTGTGTGCATGTGTCTATCTTACTTGACTTTCAATGTAGAGACTTCCAGTCATGAATTAATTGCTGACTATGATTTGGCAACACATGCTGTAAGTGCATTGAGAAAGAAATGAAAAAACGGGAGTGTTTCAGTAGAGCAATCTCAGTTCCTGCAAACCCCTTAAATGAATGATTAATCAGACAGGTGTATTATTTAATTGAATTAGAATAATTGGCCTTTCAACAGTGCCTAGAACAATTAATTGAACAGCCGATTCAATTTGAGCCAGCTACCCAAATTTTCTTTCCTGCAGGCAAATATTACCAAATGTATTTAATTAAAACCTTTAGATTTAAGTCATGATTTATATCTTGATAGCACAAACAGTTCCAATCATGAAGCTCTTCCCCCAGTGAGCTTATAGCAGATTAATTGCACAAATCTGAAATAAATCAGGATTCCTCTAACTGCTCAATCAAACCTAATTAACAGAATTAATTTAGAGAAAACCCGGCACTCAGCCAGTCTCCGCAACTGTGTTAGAGGAACACTGATCTGCTGTTGCTCGTTCCCTTTCTGTAAAGACCCATGTAGCAGTTTACCAGTTTACTGACATTGCAGGAGATTAGTGACCGATTTCCACGTTTTGTTTCGACTAGTAGAATATCTGCCATGGTTCATATATTGTTTGAGCCTTTGTGTTTGTAGGGGAAATATTACACGGAATACACATGCACGGAATGTGTGTGCGTGCAGAGACCGCAACTGCAGCAGCATTCACACACACACACCCACACAAACACACTCTCTGTCTGTTTGTCTGCAGCGATATTAAAGGGTTTGAAAAAGAAAGGCATCATTCACCCGACGCCCATTCAGATTCAAGGAATCCCAACCACGTGAGTACGAGGGGTGGGAGTGGGTGTGAGGGTGGGGTTGGCTTCTGGCAGGAGTCTGGTGATGATGCAATCTGGGATTCCTCACATGATGGTAAAACTGAAATATGTGTAAGAATTGTCACTCATGGAAGTAAAATGAATGTAGGACTGAAGTTTCACCCTGTGAGAAAGTAGAGAAACTCCAGCAACCATTGTGTAAATGGAATAATGCACATAATCTTCAGCACACTCCAGGAATCAAGATGTGAAACATCAATCACTGTTGCATTGTGCGTGTGCGTGTGTGTATGTGTAGCCTTTCAGGACGAGACATGATCGGGATTGCCTTCACGGGTTCGGGGAAGACTCTGGTGTTCACTCTGCCCATTATCATGTTCGCCCTGGAGCAGGAGAAGAGGCTACCCTTCAACCAGAGAGAGGGCCCCTACGGGCTCATCATCTGCCCTTCTGTAAGCCTGCTGCCCCCTGGTGCCTGCTGGCTGCCATTACACCACACTACACTAACGACACCACTCAGTCAGCACTCAAGTGCTAAAGGTGTCACATCAGGGTGTGTTTTGGGGTATTGTATAAAGGTGTTGAATGTTACCCATGTTATTGAGCGGGGGGTCCTCAGCCAGACATTGGCCATTTTAAGGTACTTAACGACTGCACAGCAATGTTTCTGAAGCTTTGGGTGGTTATAGGGGTCACGCTTATAAAGTTGTGGGTAGTTATATGGGGACACGTATGAAGGTTTGGGTTGTTATAGGGGCCCTGTAATGAAGGTTTGGGTTGTTATAGGGGCCCTGTAATGAAGGTTTGGGTTGTTATAGGGGCCCTGTAATGAAGGTGTGGGTGGTTATATAGAGGTAGTGTAATGAAGGTTTGGGTGGTTATAGGGGCACTGTAATGAAGGTTTGGGTTGTTATAGGGGCAGTGTTTTGAAGGTTTGGGTGGTTATAGGTGGTTATAGGGGTAGTGTAAGGAAGGTTTGGGTGGTTATAGGGGCCCTGTAATTAAGATGTGGGTGGTTATATAGAGGTAGTGTAATGAAGGTTTGGGTGGTTATAGGGGCACTGTAATGAAGGTTTGGGTTGTTATAGGGGCAGTGTTTTGAAGGTTTGGGTGGTTGTAGGGGTAGTGTAAGGAAGGTTTGGGTGGTTATAGGGGCCCTGTAATTAAGATGTGGGTGGTTATATAGAGGTAGTGTAATGAAGGTTTGGGTGGTTATAGGGGCACTGTAATGAAGGTTTGGGTTGTTATAGGGGCAGTGTTTTGAAGGTTTGGGTGGTTGTAGGGGTAGTGTAAGGAAGGTTTGGGTGGTTATAGGGGCCCTGTAATGAAGGTTTGGGTTGTTATAGGGGCAGTGTTTTGAAGGTTTGGGTGGTTATAGGGATAGTGTAAGGAAGGTTTGGGTTGTTATAGGGGTAGTGTTATGAAGGTTTGGGTGCTTATAGGGGCCCTGTAATGAAGGTTTGGGTGCTTATAGCGGCCCTGTAATGAAGGTTTGGGTGGTTATAGGGGCCCTGTAATGAAGGTTTGGGTAGTTATAGGGGCAGTGTTATGACGGTTTGGGTGATTATATGCGGGCAGTGTTATGAAGGTTTGGGTGATTATATGCGGGCAGTGTTATGAATGTTTGGGTTGTTATAGGGGCACTGTAATGAAGGTTTGGGTGGTTATACAGGGTGCTCTGATGGTTTGGGTGATCATATGGGCTGCTGTTGTGTGTTCACAGAGAGAGCTGGCGAGACAGACCCACAGCATCATCGAGCATTACTGCAAGCTTCTGGAGGACGAGGGGGCCCCTCCCTTGCGCTGTGCCCTCTGCATTGGGGGCATGTCCGTGAAGGATCAGATGGAGGTGGTCAAACAGTGAGTACGCTGCATCACGGGAAGGGGGCGGGGCAGGGGTGTGGCCGTCACCTCCCGAACTCACACTCAGCTGGCCAATGCGTGGTAACGAAAGCTATAGACTCTCCCAGATTACACAATTTCCTCTGTAAAAAACTGATCTGCAGCCGTGAATATCACAATCACTGCTGTTCTTTAAATGTGTATTAAAGCAGGGCTGCCCAACCCTGTTCCTGGAGATCTACCTTTCTGTAGGTTTTCATTTCAACCCTAATTTGGCACACCTGATTCTACTGATTAGCAGCTCAACTAGATCTCTAGCAGTTAAATGAGGTGTGCTTTGTTCGGAGTGAAAACCTACAGGGCGGTAGATCTCCAAGAATAGGGTTGCACAGCCTTGTATTAAAGTCTGCATTGGGACAAGCAGACAGAAGCAAACCAGGGGGGTCAGACAGTGAGTGCAATGCATTGGGGGAATAGGGCAGGCGTGGTGCAGGGAGTAACTTCCCGGCAAGGCTAACTTCTGTTTCTATGACAGCGGCGTGCACACGATGGTGGCCACGCCCGGTCGGTTGATGGATCTCCTGCAGAAGAAAATGGTGAGCCTGGATATCTGCCGCTACCTGGCGCTAGACGAGGCAGATCGTATGATCGACATGGGCTTCGAGGAGGACATCCGAACCATCTTCTCCTACTTCAAGGTCACCTTCACAAACTCAGCCCCCTCATTCTGTCATGTGTGCTCCCCTACTACAAGGTCACCTATGACTGTGTTACTAAAAGCACTGTATTATGGGTCTGCAGTGTGGAATGTTTGTGATTGGCTGCACGGTGTGGAGGGGCGGGACTTAAGGTTGGATGCTCTCTGTCTATAGGGCCAGAGGCAGACGCTGCTGTTTAGCGCCACCATGCCGAAGAAGATTCAGAACTTCGCCAAGAGCGCCCTGGTGAAGCCCATCACCATTAACGTCGGGCGCGCAGGTGCGGCCAGTCTGGACGTCATTCAGGTGAGACAGCTGATTTCTGAATGCCGTGTAATCCGTATGGACTGTTATTAACCCATAGAGTTGAGACAGACCGTCCACTTTGTTATTTGTGATTCTGTGTAGTGGCCGCTGACACAGAAGAAAAGCAAATCTGAACAAAAGATGGGGGAATCTACTATTATTTATTATGATTATTATTTATTAGCTTAGCTGACGCTATACATCAAATATAATAATAATAATAATAATAAGCAGCAGTTTTTGTGATGGCTGATGCTCTCCATGTCAAACCGAACACCCAGGAGAATTGTGTACGCCATCCGTCTGAATGGCAGGACGTGTCTTTAACCCCGGGAGAAACCCGCAGTGGTGGAGACAGCCGGCTCTGAATCATCCAATGACTGCCGGCGGCAGATTAGTGCCCGTGCCAGTCGCGCTGTCAGCTGTGAAGTCACAGTACGATATAAAGGATCAAATTATAGATTTGGAGCAGCGTTAAACTGCAGTGCTGAGGTCGGGCGTGGGTTGGGGGGAATTAGGGAGGGGCTTCCTATAGCGGTCCTGTGTTTGGAGGATTGGGGCAGGCGTGACGTGCGGCTGTGGAAGCATCAGGGCGGAAGCCTATTTCTGAGCACACCACATGCACCTGGAAGAGTGTGATGATGCTCTTTTAGATGTCGGTAAAATTTTAAAAGGGGATCCCTGAGAAATTTCAAATAACATTGCTCTGACGGAAAGTATAAATATATGAGAATTTTGTTCTGAATAATTTTTAAAATGTCTTGTTGAAAATTGGCACTAATCTACAGAAAAGGTTCTGGTCTCCCAACGGGTGGAAGTTTGTTAATTAATTATTTGCCGCAGGTCTGCATGTGGCATGTTGATGAAGACGACATCTGTCCTTTTCCTAAAATGGAATCTCTGAAGGAATCTTATTAGGAGTTATTTTTGATGAAGTACAAGACTCTATTCTTGTTTTGTTGTTGGAGAACCCTATGTTCTCCTGTTGTGGTTTCTGCAGGTTGACGTCACTGTTCTCACTGTTTCCGTTCATTCAGGAAGTGGAGTACGTGAAAGAGGAAGCTAAAATGGTGTACCTCCTGGAGTGCCTGCAGAAGACCCCGCCCCCCGTACGTACACGTCTTCTTGTACTGCCGTTACATTCCTCATCCGTGCTGGGCATAAATATCCAAAAACACAGTGCCAAGTTACAGAAGTGAGTGTAGCACAGTGTTTATTTTGTAACTTGCCATACATTTGACATGAGTAGTTTTGTCAGTATTTTATTGAAATACGCCTTTCTGTAAGAACACAGAGATATTAGATGATGTGAATGGGACATTCTGCCCATCCAGACTGGTCTTCTCTATAGTGAAGTAAGCATATTCTCACCTCTGACTGAGACTACACGACACAAGCCTATTTTTATGAATGTCTGAACTGTATCAGGGATGAGCCTTGGGTTTTGCTTTTGGAGCGTGCTCAGTAATAGCATGGAGTCCAAAGCCATCAACCTGTAAATGCATCGCAGGCTTAAACATGTCTCTCTCCTCTCAGGTACTGATGTTTGCAGAGAAGAAGGCGGATGTGGACGCCATCCATGAGTACCTTTTGCTGAAGGGTGTGGAGGCGGTGGCCATTCATGGAGGGAAAGGTGTGTGTGTGTGTGTGTGCGTGCATGCGTGCGTGCGCTCACTCCCCAGGTGTATCACCAAGGCTTGATTCAGTAAAACCAGTCTGCTTTGTTCTTACTAATCGAAGCATGTGCTACATTTAAATTTTTGCCCAGAGCATATATCAGGGTCCCCCCCCCCCCCTTGTTTTTTTTAGACATGGGCAGAGCTTGTGCATTGTAGCAGAAACCTGACCTCTGGTGGATTTAGTGTGTTACTGCACTCTTTTTCAGTGTCAAGTCCACAGCTTTGATCAGGAGGAATATGGTATATGGTATTTCCTGAGATGAGTGTGCCTGTGTGGTGTGTTTCAGACCAAGAGGAAAGGACGAAGGCTATTGAAGCCTTTAAGGAGGGTAAGAAGGATGTGCTGGTGGCCACAGATGTGGCCTCCAAGGGACTGGATTTTCCCGCCATCCAGCACGTGGTGAACTATGACATGCCCGAGGAGATCGAGAACTACGGTACGAGCTAACCATCCCCACCAATCAGACCGCGTGTCACCCATCCTCACATATCAGACCGCTTAATATTATACTCCCCCACCAATCAGACTACATTTATGTACATTAAGAAGTTGTGTAAGTCTGTTAAAGTCTGTTGTGGAAGTCTGTTAAATGCCTGTAATGTAATGTCTCTCACCCCCTACCAAATCGGCCATGTGACGTCAACCGTCCCCCACCAATCGGACAGCACATCGCCCATCCCCACCAATCAGACAGTGTGATTTTGAGATTGTGTACTGTGTGTAACGTTGCTCTGTGTCTGTGTGTTCAGTCCACAGGATTGGACGTACGGGAAGATCTGGGAAGACTGGGATCGCCACCACCTTCATTAACAAGGGCTGCGGTGAGAACCCCAAATACATACCCACAATCCTCTCTGTTCTGCTACAGCTGTACGACGCTTGTAACGAAAATGCCCGCAATACCCTCTAGTAACCCCAGGGCCCATTTGCGGTTTCTAACGCGAGTAATACCCACAACCACATCCCGCATTGCTTCGACCATTAGTTTCCCTCAGCCTGGAAAATTCCCGCTTAAATGAAGATTCTCTCGTGCGGTGCACAGATTTCACACCCTCTCCTCTTTCCGCTGGTCTCATCTTCTCTCCTCTCCTCCCTACTCACTTCAATACAATTTTATTTGTATAGCACTTTTTCCAGAGAACTGTCACAGACGCTGTGCAGAGAAACAAAAGGACAGACTGGGAAAGGCTACAGGAGACGGCTGACACTGCTGTCGTGTAATAGCCCGCTCAGCAGTGAGTCCAATTAACTGGCTAGCCGAGTGCACCTCCCTACTCACTTTTTTTTTTCTCTCTCCTCCTCCTCCCATCCTTTCCTCTCCAGACGAGTCAGTTCTGATGGACCTGAGGGCTCTGCTGATCGAGGCCAAGCAGAAGGTCCCGCCCGTACTGCAGGTGCTGCAGACCGGGGATGAAACCATGCTGGACATTGGAGGTAAGAGCGCCCCCTGCTGCCCCGGGGGGGACGTGGATACCTGCGCTGTGGTGTTCCACAGACGTTAATAACCCTGCAGGTGTGCACTGTGCGCATGCACTCGCCCCTCTGCTCAGGGCGGAATACGCAACTGTGAAAGTACAGCCCTCACAGTCTAAAAGCAGAAGCAGGCTGGAGTGCCTCGCGGCTTCCTTCAGGGCAGGTACACTGCCGGCCTCAGACAGAAAGCCACATCTGATGCCACATCTTTGAGGCTTATTCTTTGGGGTGTATGCACACTGTAGTGATGTTCATTCAGTTGTGACTTGGTACATGCCTATGATGGGTTACACTGAAACCCTGAACGTTAACGATTGTTTGTTTTGTGTGTGTGTGCATACAGGCGAGAGAGGCTGTACGTTTTGCGGGGGTCTGGGCCACCGAATCACGGACTGCCCCAAACTGGAAGCCATGCAGACCAAGCAGGTCACCAACATCGGACGCAAGGACTACCTGGCACACAGCTCCATGGACTTCTGAGCTTCTCTCTATCAGTTCCTCTCTCTGTTCCTCTCTCTCTCTCTCTCTCTCTCTCTCTCTCTCTCTCTCCCTCTCCCTCTCCCTCTCCCTCTCCCCCTCCCCCTCTCCCTCTCCCTCTCCCTCTCCCTCTCCTGCCCTTTCTCTCTCAGTGGAAAAGGTTGCCCTGTTTTGAATATTTTTATCTGGGCGCCTCTTTTAAAGTTCCCGTATCCCGATGATTGCTGAGGGGTGGGGGATGTAGCCTATGCTGAACTCCAGAATGTATTTCTGTATGTAAATGGCCTGAGTGTGTATTCCCTGCTCTTCCTCATCACACTGCTGTAAAAACCCACGCGCTTCTCCAAGGCTTTGTTTTGTATGGATTTTCTGAAGTAAAACTCCTATGCAGATGTAATGTAAATAAAGTTGCAAACGGAGCTCAGGTCTGGCGTGTGTGACTGTGTGCGTGCGTATGTGAGTGTGCGTGCGCGTGCCTCGCGTGGGTTGCGTTTTGGTCAGGTCTGAAAGTGACGCGAGTGAGTGAGTGGGTGTGTGCGTGCGTGTATTTGAGAGAGTGTGTGTGTGTGTGCGCGTGTGCATGCCTTGTGTGGGCTGCAACAGCCTAGCATTGGGGATGGGGAAGTGAGATGTGATGGTGCATAGATTCGGTGTCTGGAAAGTCCTGTTCAAGGTGGAGAGCTTTGCAAAGGCCACTGCACAGTATTATGAGGTGCAGCGTTATCTGTGGTCCGTGAGCAGTTGTCTTGCACTCTTGGGAATTGGGGGGGCGTACCACAAAGCGGGATTACTGAGTTAGCTGGGTAACTGCCGAGTAAAACCCGGAACAGCTTTTTTTATTTCACTCCGTGTTCCAGATTTGGGAGGGCTAAGTCCGTATTCCTGCTTCGTGGTATACCCCCCCCCTACACACAGTACAGCACACAACTATATCAAATCAACTGTACTCATTCAGATCAACGACACAGTGCAGAGTCAGACTGACTTTAAGAAGGATGGCTTTCCCTGTCCAGCTTCAGCACTGAGTTCTCCAAACCCCAAAACGGTTTTTAATATGACTGCACAATGGCGTTTGGGTTTAATATGACTGCACAATGGCGTTTGGGTTTAATATGACTGCACAATGGCGTTTGGGTTTAATATGACTGCACTATGGTGTTTGGGGAGGCAGAGTGATCAGAGAACAGAGCTTGCATTCATAAAATCTGAAGTTCGTATTAATGTAGTTTGACCCTGGAGTGTGGCTGTTAGCTGTACAGTAGATGCTCAGTTGCTTATGTGGATAATGTGTTTAGAGAATGCAAGTTCCCCCGTTGAAGTGTATCTGCTGATCACTGAGTTCATAATCTTTCATCGTTTTAGCCTTTTTCCGTCCGCTCCTGGCACTGCTGTTTTCGCGTGCTAATTATTTTAGTTTATTACTCCGGCTAGCAGCGCTCACTGTTAATTAGTTGTCATTTATTAATGTCTGTGTAATTATGTGTAAGAGTTTTAGTTTGGTTCTTAGACAGAGCTTCTCTCTTAATTACTGCAGTTCACCCTCCAAGTATTTAGTAGTTCATTCACAGCTGGGCCTTTCAGAGAGCTGAGATGGGGTCAGTTCTCACAGTGACCACCAGGGAGCACCACGGAGTCCTGCCCTCAGGGCTGCCTTGACCACTTATTTCCTCCTCATGGCCTTAATGACTTCTAATGACTCTGGGTCTCAAAGAATAACACCCCCAAAACAATCACATGCACACACGTGGAAACAGTGAAATGCATAGATCCACATACACTATGTGCATGCATGTAATCAAACGCACGCATATACAGAAGAACACGCATGCTTGCTCGCATACACCTTCCCACCCCGCCAAAGGTCCTGAGGTCACGATTACTGACAATGTTTCACTGATTATATCAATGTACTGTTAGCATCATAGGAAAATTATGTAAGTGAGCCCTTCCCCTTTGCTGGGTCACGTGACTGTGGCTTTATACCGTGAAGCAGAACCACAGCTTCTTCAGACCTTCGCTCTGCTTGCGAAAGTGTAGCCAGCCTGCCGCAGGAGCACCTCTGCCGCTGACACAGACGACGGATCTACCCCCAGGTCGCAGTTGTGCGTGCCTGCGCGGAACAAGGCCATGGAGATTCCTGCCAAGGAGGGCACGCTGTACCTGCAGGTGGCCAAATTTGGGAAGGTGAGTTTCTCCTGAAGTTAGAAACGCTGGTCAGCTTTATCGCCGTACTCGCGCTGAGGCAAGGAGGCAGGCAGTTTCGGGCTGCGCTGAGTCACGGTGTATCTGTAATGTGTTTGGGCTTCAGGTAAATGTTGTCATTCTCAGATCTCATACTCACAGTTGTACTGTTGACTCATTCACCACATTTTAAATGTAGTGGAGTCCATACTGCTGATGGGAATCCATCATAATGGGAGGTGGGGTTGAGGGGGAGGGGGGTATTTTGCTGCGACGATCAAAATAATATTTACGCTTCTAAGCGATACAATGTCATCAGATGCTATCTGACAGCCAAGAAGAAGGAAAAGGCCAACTGTTGTTGACCCGAGTGTTTAATCCAACTGTAACTCAAAAGCCTCTACTGCAGTGTTTTTACTGAAGTATTTTCAGTGTGGCATTGAGTGGGGAAGGTGTCGTATTATGGAAACTAGCCTGTTTGCACTGTTCTTGTTTTTAGAGAATGGTAACTGGCCTAACCCAAAAATAAGAAAATGTTAATAAAAAAAACGGACAAACTTTACGTCTGCTAAATGAACAGTATGCACAACAGATCTATTTATCAGAACAGGATGAGGCAGTTTGTACGATGTCATAATTCCAAAAAAAGATTCCAAAATATTGTCTGCATGTAGACATCTAAGTGTCTGTGGATAAATAAATCTGGTACACAAACAGGTAATGGACGGTGTGTGTCAGTGTGGTCGCAGTGCAAGTTGTTAGTTTTGAACGCTTGAGCAGGTATGTTTTGGGAAGAGCGACACACTACTGGAGTGACACGGTTGCCTCGCCCCTTCCTTCTCAGACGTCGTGGAAGCGCATCTGGACGATGCTGTTTGCGCCCAGCTTGCATGGTATTGGCAGGGTGGAGCTGTACAACATGCGGGACTGTGGGGTTGGGGGCACGGTCCTAACCCCGGCCAAACAAGGGCTGAAGGGGGTGGATAAGCGTGTGATTCGGCTGGATGACTGCCTCAGCATTTGCCCCGACCCTGCGGTGGCCTGCCCACAGGACTGTTCAGCCTTCTATCTGAGCACCACCCAACGCACCTACACCCTGGCCACCCCGCCCGCCGAAGACTGGATGTCCGTAATCTGCCAGCTGGCCTTCCAGGTACAACCCTGATAAATCTTACTGTGAGGATAGTTGGAGAGGGATGTGACAGGCTGTGGGCTGGTTAGGGGGATATGACAGACTGTGGGCTGGTTAGGGGGATGTGACAGGCTGTGGGCTGGTTAGGGGGATATGACAGACTGTGGGCTGGTTAGGGGGATATGACAGACTGTGGGATGGTTCGATGGCCATGTGACAGACTGGGATGGTTCGATGGCCATGTGACAGACTGTGGGAATGATAACTGGGGGATGTGACAGGCTGTGGGGTTGGTTAGAGGAGAATGTGACAGGCTGTGGGTTTGGTTAGAGGAGAATGTGACAGGTTGTGGGCTGGTTAGAGGGGGATATGACAGACTGGGGTTGGTTAGAGGGGTATGTGACAGGCTGTGAGCTGGTTAGAGGGGGATGTGACAGGCTGTGGGGTTGGTTAGAGGGCGATGTGACAAGCTGTGGCGTTGGCTAGAGGAGGATATGGCAGGCTGTGGGGACGGTTAGAGGAGGATGTGGCAGGCTGTGGGGATGGTTAGAGGGGGATGTGACAAGCTGTGGGGTTAGTTAGAGGGGGATGTGACAGGCTGTGGGCTGGTTAGAGGGGGATGTGACAGGCTGTGGGGATGGGTAGAGGAGGATGTGGCAGGCTGTGGGGATGGTTAGAGGGGGATGTGACAAGCTGTGGGGTTAGTTAGAGGGGGATGTGACAGGCTGTGGACTGGTTAGAGGGGGATGTGACAGGCTGTGGGGATGGGTAGAGGAGCATATGGCAGGCTGTGGGGACGGTTAGAGGAGGATGTGGCAGGGTGTGGGGATGGTTAGAGGGGGATGTGACAAGCTGTGGGGTTGGTTAGAGGGGGATGTGACAGGCTCCTTTAATGCATCTCTTTTCTGTATTATTTGTAAAGTGTATTGGGACCATGCTGCATGGTGATTCTGCACTTTAAATAAAAATTGATTGATCGATTGAGATGTGACTGGCTTTGGGGATAGTAACAGTGTTGTGGGCATGGTAACAGGATGTGATGTTTCTACTGCTTCTGCTCACTGTTTTTAGAGGAACGACGGAAAGCTAGCCTTAAAGAACAGGGGGCAGTGGGAAGAGGTGCCCATGTTGGAGAATGAGCTGTACTCCTCCTGGAAATCAGGTATGTGAAGGTCAAGGCATTGTTGTACCTTTTGAGGAAGGTGCTTTACCCTTCATTTTACAGCATCTTGTGCTGAAATTTGATAATATGATTCAAAATAAAAATTTTGACTATAGACGTTTCTCTGAATAAGGGCATCATTTAAAAAAACAGATAATGTTTTTATTTATTTATTTATTTTTTGGTTGAGCACAGTCGGCATTGGCAGAGGCAGGATCCGTTACAAGAATATCTGCTGCCTAACTGCACTGAAGCCCACAGTGTTACCTGCAGGGTGTTCCACCAAACAGCGCAATTTGTCCCGTAGCACATTTGTCACGAGGGAACATCCGATCATTTTTTTTACAGCTCAGTATTTAATGAAGTAATCCAGGTTAAGTACCTTGTAAACGGCAGATGCACACATGGGTTTGAATCCTATAACCCTCTGGTTACGATGGCAGGTCTCGTGCCGCTGTTCTAGATGTTGGGCTGAGAACCAGATGAGGGAGTCTCATACCCTCGGCACACTTCATCTGGGTTACGTCCTAGTAACCAGCAGCTATTGTGTAAAAGGATATAGCCTAACAACTGATGGTTGATAAGCTGCCACTACCAGATAGCAAAATGCTTCCATCATCTTAAGGAATATAAGTTGCTACCTCCAATTCAAACTTATCATACAAAAGTTATGGTAATTAAAAAGAAATCATATATTTTTAAATATATGTTTTTTTATGGGGGGTGAGAGTCATTTCTGTTGCACTTGATGTAAATTTTCCATTCGCTGAGGGTGTATGTGGCTTCGGTAGCATCGTAAAAAGGATTGTACGCAGCTGTAGTATACAGGGCAGGAAATGGGGCTTATTATTTTAGTACCTCAGGGGCCTTCAAATAGCCCGACTGCAGCCGCGGTCACAGCTGTAACCTAGTAGCCATCAGGCAAAAACGCGCCTGCCGGCTTTGACTTCTCCTTTTTCACCCGGCAGCAACAGCAGAAATTCTTCGATATTCATTGCTATGCAGTGCATCTGACTGCAGAAGCTCTTGGCTGCTTCTTATGTTTGGTCTGCGGTGGTTATGTATAACTACTGCTGGGCAGGGGATGGGGGGGCATATATTTTCATAAATATATGAAAATAAATACAAATTTGATCACAAAAAAAGAAAAAGAAAGTATCACTACTGCTTCTACTTAGGGTTGCAAAAGGATGGAATTTTCCAGGTAACTTTTGGTCATTTTCTGATATTTTCCAGGGTAAATCACCAATCACTGTAACAATCTCATGCTTAAACAAAGCTAATAAAAAGCAAAAAGGTGAAGAAAGCCGTAAATGCAAAAGAGATGTGCTGAACAGGCCCAGGTCCTTTCTGGAGAGCAGGTTTCAGCGACATACGGTACCGTCACTGCCATTGCACAGCACCGTAATCTAGATCAGGGGAAAGTTCTTATAAGTTGCGGGTACATTTTCCTGCAAGGAATGGATGTGGAGAGCTGATGCCATCTGGAAGACAGCCAAACGCATCGAGGCAGCAACCTGGTGGAAGGGATTCTAAGTGTGAAGAGCCATGTCCCCTGTTGCTTCAATTATTATCCAGATCCTTCAAACATCTGCTTCATCAGAGCGGAACTGGTGCCTGTTTGGTGGAACATACAGCAGAGTGTGCAGCAGGCTGACGGACTAAAGAGTTGAGACGCTGGTGGCTATTCAGCAGTGTTAATTTAGTCAACCCCCAAAAAATAAAAGCATTTTAGTCAATGGCATTTTTTTTATGAATACGAGAAGATTTTCCATGAGGAAATTGATTTTAGTGAATACAAACTGTGACTAAATCCCTTCCTAATATTGTTGACAGAAAAGAACACGATTAAAACATATATTTCAAAATAAAAACGTGACTAAATCTGTTTGTTATCATTGAAGTAAAAATAGATAAAAATGTATATTTCTAAATAAAAACAGGAACAAAGTCTAATATTTATTAGACCTCAAAAGAGAGAGGTGACGCCAAATGACGCAGGCAGGACGAATATGCATTCTCACATTGATTAGATTCATTTAAACTTCTCTTTCTGCCTACCTGGGCAACATCCTATTCGTGCAAACTTCAAAAAAGCAAAGCTAACTAACGTGAGGGGGTGACAGATACTAGCATAGGCCTGTACTAGTATGTCGAAAGTTGGAAAGAAAAAAAGGATGGATATATGGACTCACTTCATATACAATGAGAGGGAACGGGAAACCAAATGTAGGCCTACTGTTGTTGTAGCAGTAGAATAAATATGCGGTCATAAACCAGGTAGGAAAATATCATCAATAGGCCTACATTTTAGGCCGAAATTTTAGTTTGCATTTGAACTTTATTTTTGCACAGTATCCCACCTGCTGTTTCACTCAACGCATTACAAATTGATTTCGAGATATGATAGTGAGTCGATTGGTATGGAAGACCAAATGTATAAGCCAAGCCAGAAACAAGAGAAAATAGTTAGCCCTATCCCTTAGTCTGTAATGGTGTGAACTTTCTCAATGGGAGCTGAACCTTTGAACATTTACATCCATATTACCTTCATTTACTAGATCAATGTGTAAGCAGTGTAAGAAATAAAGTTAATTTGGGTTTAAATGTGTGGACAAATATTATAGGAGAACATAAAATATAATATAATGTAATATAATATTTACCATTTGGTTGGCACAGGGGGCAAGGCTAACTATTGGCTGTATGGAGAAAGTAGCAAATATTTATTTAAACTGTCCATGGTGATATAAGTAACACATTTTAATTATTAAAATGAGTGGTATCCCCCTTCACTGAAAAATAGTGTACCTGATCATACAACCTACCTACCAACTTTTTTGCCAACTAAAAGAAACTACAACTATGAAAGATAGAATTTATCACATGACTAAAACAAAAAAAGTCAGTTTAAAACTCTGCCAAAATTAACTGCTATTCAGTGAATCTTGAAACTCTTTGAGCCCATCAAAGATGACACCACAAATTTAATATGAGGAAGATTGTCCAGAGTCTCTGTGGTTGAGATACATAATTAGCCTAGATTGAGCAAGTCAAGTAAAACAATGTATTTAACCTTACTTTAGTCAAAGGATTAAGTTATTCCTACTAGGACAAATTTGTTTTATCCTATTTTGACTAAAATAAGGTTAAATAAGGCCTATATAATTTTCTGTCTTAGATGGGGGAACAAATTATTTTAAAATTTATGTTTTCTGATTTACATTACATTACATTACAGTCATTTAGCAGACGCTTTTATCCAAAGCGACGTACAGTAAGTGCATATAGAAAGGTCATCGAATATGCTTTTTGTAAAACATTCCCATTGTGGTAAACCAACATTATGTTTGTTTGACATTTCTTTAACCCAGTGTTTCTCAAACTGTGGGGCGCGCCCCCCTAGGGGGGCGCAGTGGTATTACAGGGGGGGCGCAGGGGGAAATGCAGAAATGCAGCGCGGAACCAATTTCTTTATTTTATTTGTTTTATATAAATCTGACGCGTGTATCTACGTGGCTGGTTAACGGGGATTAACTTTTACGATATAACAGACGCGGACGCACACCCGTGGTACAGACGTTAAATAAACCGCTAAATGAAGCTTGTATAAAAAAAAAATAATAATAAATCTTGATTGCACCCCCCCGTCAACAATAACAATCGAGATCCGCGAAAAACCTTGATAATAAAAAGGGCGGTGGGGCATGAACATTTTTCTTCCTCCAAAGTGGGGCGTGACAGAAAAAGTTTGAGAACCACTGCTTTAACCCCATGGTTTTCTGCCTAACAACGGGCCTCATTCATGAAACATGAGCAGAACGCATTTGTACGTAAATAGTTTACAAACTTTACACCTGCTCAGCACCACGCGCGCCTCATATATAAATTCAAAATCCCACTAAATGTTGCTTCTGATTATCAATTCGAACATTCATTCATTTTTATTTTCTGTTAAATTCACATGGCAAAATGTAGCCTCTGAAATACACAATGCAAACATAGATAATAAATTGCGATTGTAAAAAGCAAACACATTCGATGATGCCTATTAATCAATAGGTTATGAGCTTGTTTAATTAGACTCATAACGTAATGAATGCTCCCAGTAGGCTACTATTCTTCTGAATTGATTAAATTGAAATGTTATATGATGTTAAATATGCTAATTAGAACACACAGTTAACCATTGAACATCTGCTGTTAACGTTTTGGCATCTGCCAAATAATTGTAATGTAATTTGCTATAAAATTACCTACAGGTCTGTATAGCCTGTGCTGCAATGGCTGACCTTTTGCTGTTGGAGGAGTTGCTGCTTAGGAGAGAAGCTATATGTTGGCTGAGAGTGATGTAAAGCTGGTTAGTTTTCGGGTTTTTATTAAATTGCCAACCTGCCCAATGTTATTGGTGCTGTAATTATACTGCACAAGCGTAGCCTGAAGGCTCCATCCGAATATACGTTTTGCAAAATATGCATAGAAAGGGCTGTCACATCTGTGCAGCTCATATGTCATGCAAAATGTATTGCTCAACGTCCTGGCCCGGTTGCCTGGTGGGACCATAGACGGGTGGGACCCACGACAGCTTCAGTTGGCACTCGTTTGCAGAACGCTGTGGTGAGAGACTTATCGGTGTAGCTAGGTCAAATTTCTGTTTACTGTGTCAGAGTATAGATTCCTAACTACCTCTTTCCATCACTAGGGGATATGGGATTTCAAACCACCTCTCGCACGCACAGAACACCAACAAAATTAATAAATTAATAATATTATTTATTTCCAGGCTTCGAGAAAGACCGCAGCCTAGTGCTTGGCAGATGGAGGCAATGCGTTGCAGATAGACTTGAATGTTAACAGCTTGTGTGACAAGCAGATTCTGCACTTCCTGCATGTTATATCCCGAACATCTGCTAATAAAGCTTTGATTTCGGTGTCGGAATAATTATTTCTTTTGCTTTTTCTGGGCCATTTCGACTTCGTATGGACCTTTAAATGGAAGTGACAACCTCCATATACGTAAGGCAATTCATGGGCGTAGATTTATGCTAATCACAAGACAACGTGAACCCGCTTGTATGAACATACGTATGTGAAAATACGAAACAAATCGACCTTACCCAGTTTGATGAATCTAGTGTAAATTTTTCGTACATAAATGTACGCGCATATTTAGGAACGCTTCATGAATCATGAATGAGGCGTAATGTGTGCAAAGTATTTGTAGTGACCCTAAGTAGGCTCAATATGTAAAAAAGTGTGCAGTCCCCCCCCCAGTGTAATTATGGGGGCATCAGAACACTCCCCACAGATATCTAAGGGTGAGAGAGAAGGGATTAATTACACATACTTATGATTTATCAAAGATATTAACAGCATAAATCCTGAAAATTACCTCGAAATTTCCAAAATTACAAGCCCAGTACTAATACTAAAAAATATTGTTTGGCTATACTAATATAGCCAATGTAACCTCATCTTTAAGGCCAGGTAATGTAAACAGTGCTTAATCTGTGCAGTGGTAGCCGGTCTGGTTATGGCTAATGTAGACAGTGCTTGCTCAGTGCGCTGTTAACACAGTGCTTGTTCAGTGCGCTGTTAACCGCTCTGGTTTTGTCTAATGTCTGGTTTTGTCTAATGTAGACAGTGCTTGTTCAGTGCGCTGTTAACCGGTCTGGTTATGTCTAATGTAGACAGTGCTTGGTCAGTACGCTGTTAACCGGTCTGGTTTTGTCTAATGTAGACAGTGCTTGTTCAGTACGCTGTTAACCGCTCTGGTTTTGTCTAATGTAGACAGTGCTTGATCAGTGCGCTGTTAACCGGTCTGGTTATGTCTAATGTAGACAGTGCTTGTTCAGTACGCTGTTAACCGGTCTGGTTATGTCTAATGTAGACAGTGCTTGTTCAGTGCGCTGTTAACCGCTCTGGTTTTGTCTAATGTAGACAGTGCTTGCTCAGTGCGCTGTTAACCGGTCTGGTTATGTCTAATGTAGACAGTGCTTGTTCAGTATGCTGTTAACCGGTCTGGTTATGTCTAATGTAGACAGTGCTTGTTCAGTGCGCTGTTAACCGCTCTGGTTTTGTCTAATGTAGACAGTGCTTGATCAGTACGCTATGGTAACCGCTCTGGTTTTGTCTAATGTAGACAGTGCTTGTTCAGTGCGCTGTTAACCGGTCTGGTTATGTCTAATGTAGACAGTGCTTGTTCAGTGCGCTGTTAACCGCTCTGGTTTTGTCTAATGTAGACAGTGCTTGATCAGTGCGCTGTTAACCGGTCTGGTTATGTCTAATGTAGACAGTGCTTGTTCAGTGCGCTGTTAACCGCTCTGGTTTTGTCTAATGTAGACAGTGCTTGATCAGTGCTCTGTTAACCGGTCTGGTTTTGTCTGATGTAGACAGTGCTTGATCAGTGCGCTGTTAACCGGTCTGGTTTTGTCTAATGTAGGCAGTGCTTGCTCAGTGCGCTGTTAACCGGTCTGGTTTTGTCTGATGTAGACAGTGCTTGATCAGTGCGCTGTTAACCGCTCTGGTTTTGTCTAATGTAGACAGTGCTCGTTCAGTGCGCTGTTAACCGGTCTGGTTATGTCTAATGTAGACAGTGCTTGTTCAGTGCGCTGTTAACCGGTTTGGTTATGTCTAATGTAGACAGTGCTTGATCAGTGCGCTTTTAACCGGTGTGGTTATGTCTAATGTAGGCAGTGCTTGCTCAGTGCGCTGTTAACCGGTCTGGTTTTGTCTAATGTAGACAGTGCTTGATCAGTGCTCTGTTAACCGCTCTGGTTATGTCTAATGCACAGTGCTTGATCAGTGTGATTTGATAATCATGTGCCTCTCCTAGGTGAGTACCAGGTGACTGTGCAGAGAACAGAGGCAGCAGTAAGGTGTAACCTCGCTGGGTCCTACCTGCTATCACCCACCACAGAGGCACTCACTCTGCGTGACCCTCAGACAGCCGCCCCGCTCTACTGCTGGCCCTATCGGCTGCTCCGACGCTTCGGCAATGACAAGGTTAGCCCAGCCCCCCACACACCCCAAGCCTCAGATCATTAGCCACCCTCCTGCATTAACTATGACCTCATGAATTCATTTACCTATTTTTTTTATTCTTTGCTTCAAAAAAAAAAAAAAGACCCAATTACCAGTTGCCTGTCATACTTCATATCACGCTGGCTCCTGCTCCTCATCGCTAGACTGCAGGACTGTAGCCTTGACGTTGTTAAGTCTCAGTCCTGCCATTGAATGACTCTGGCCTGGATGCAATATAAATTTGGCTTTAACATTGTCTCACAATTAACAAGTTTGTTTCTATGTTCCCCACGTTGGCAGATTCAGCAAACAGTAAAATTATTTTGCCAAACTTTGATGTGGAGACAAATATAGTAATTTGGGTTTTTGCAAGTCAGAATTAAGGATTAAAATTAGCTGTCTGAAAATACTACGGTTAATATTTCAATGCAAAAGAGGATTCCATACTACTTTTAGGCACTAGCTGGAGGCATTGGGCTCAGCTTCCATAAGCTGAAGAGTTAATAATAATTATTGAGCAACTATAACAGCCTACACTATTTTCAGTATGGCATAAATGAATGTGCAAGCTTTTCTCCGTTTAGAGTTATTGCAGTTAATGATCTCAGTTCCATGGACATGGAATTGTAGATTATGGCCAATGTAAACACTTGCCTTCGTTCTTGTTCTTGAGTTCATGTTAATTTTAACAGTATTGTCTACCCATTTTCTACCCATTAAAGACTTATAACCAAGAGATAGTGATTGGGAAGCCTTGTGTGTTTGTGTTTTGCAAATATCCACTGTTAATTGAAAGGACAACAGATAGTTTTATAAGCATGGTTTATTATTCATTATGCTCCTGTTCCAAAGAAATATTATCACTGAAAAATGCCTCTGCCAAATTGTAAATAGCGTTGTGCCGGCTCTCTAGGCTGTCATTTCCCTTTTGGATTTAACAGCGGATGCCTCCAGTTATTGCTTTTGTTTCAAATTTGAAATTCCAGTCTATTGTTGTCTTTTGAGTGTGGTCCAAAGATAAATTGCACATTGGACAAAACAAATGACATACATTGGTGTGCAGTAAACCGGGTGGATATTGTTGCGCACAATCTCTCATCGTTTTTATAGTCTTTCATGCATCCACGTTTCACTTCAACACGTTCTTTTAACCGTGTCAATATTGACTTGTGCTTGTAATCTTCTTCGAATGAATGCTTGATTGTATAATTGGTCGCACTTGTGCGATTCATTACCTTGATATTCAAGAGGTTAGTGTGCTTACAGTGAGGTCCTTGAGGATGAGGGTTAAAACACCTGAGGTCACGCACGTTTCAAATCACATGGTCAACATCGACATTCTCAGCCCTAATGATCAATGAGATGTACTTCCTGGATCAAATCTGCCCCTCATGTAGAAAACTAGGCACTAGCTTGTGGTGACACTACAATTTTTTGGCATTAGCTGCTAAACGTGAACTGTCTCTGTCAGCTTTATGTTAAGTTAGATTTTTAAATGTATGTATTCGTTGATCATGCCACAGCGATAGTAGAGTTGAAAGTATGTGCTGCCGGAGGTATGCATGGAACTGTATTGTATAATAAAAATGATGGGAATGAATTGAGGATTATACTCGTTTCGTCTGTCCCGCTATACTGACTCTTACAGGACACGGTGAGTTTTGAGGCGGGCCGTCGATGTGACTCTGGGGAAGGTCATTTCACCTTCCTGTCCCGGGATGCAGCACAGATCTACAAGGCTATCGAAGAGGGCATCAGGCTTAAAACCGGCCCGGTTCCACAAACCAGTGCCAGGACTGTCCCAGGGGGTATCTCTGCTCCCTGCAGCAAAGGGCCCTTTGACGACGGAAACGCAGCGTCGTCCCCGGTGTATTACAACATGACCCATTGCGTGGAGGAGGAGAGGAGGAGCCACGAAGCGGAAGAGGGCGGTGTGGGTCGAGAGGTGCGAGCCAAGCCGAACAGCCCCGCCCCTGAGTGCATCTACACCCTGGTGAGCGTAAACCAGGGAACGGGGCAGCCTACCGGGGGGAGGTCCGACCCCCCCGGCCCCGCTTCCTCTGTCGTCAGCACCTCCGAAACCCGCGGGCACAAGTCCTTCAGACAGAAGCTCTCCAAACTCCTCTCCAAAGAGGCGGCCAAAACACCGCCCCTTCCACACCAGGAGTACTGAGAGGTTTAAAAGAAGCCGCCGTTCTCCCCAATATCCAGGACAATTTCTTCTTTTATATGACTGTCTGTTTCAGTTGGTAACATTTTCACTTGAAAATTCAAACTCAAATATGTATTTGACAGGATTCAACTCTTTGTACGCTGGTCAAATGTTCTACAGGACCCTCAGTATTTCCCTGTGAAAACTGGGAAAAACACTCATTTTAAAAATAGAAGTAATCTCCGGGAATTCTACTGGTTTTTAAAAGTATATTTCAGAGGGAATATTCGACACTGGTCTAGTACTGACATGCACAAGGTGGTGTCCAAGACTGGACGGCCCAAAAGCCATCAGAGCTGTGAAACACATTAGAGTCTGGGTTTTCAACAGGGGGGTCTGTGGACCCCAGGGGGGTCCGTGGAGGTATTGTAGAGGGTCCCTGCTCTGATTTGATATGGAATGACTATATAAAGATTTTGGAAATTATTCCCAAAATATTACTTTTTTTATTTATTTATTTTTTAATATAACCCTTTTTAAATTATAATGGAGGTCCCCTGGATGCTTTTGAGCCTGGGTGGGGTCCCTGGATCAGAAAAGTTTGGAAACCCCTGCATCAAGAAGAACACTATTTATTATACATGCTGTGACTCCCAGAACACTGTTAATCTGTCCCATCCAAGATAATGCAGATATCACACAGTAGGATTTGCTCTTTTGACAGGATATTAACTTTTATGAGTGCAATAGTTTGTATCCAATTGGTGTCATAATCTTTGGCTTTGATATTTGCGTGGATGCATGCATCTAGACAGCAAATCTAATATTGAAAAAAAAGATCTGTTATAAAAATAATAATTCCCATTTTCAATGGGAAACATTGATGAGCTCATTTGAATTGACCATCCATTAAACTAAATTTTTAAATACTGGACGTATTTGGGGGGGAAAGTTTAATTATAATTAATTGTAGGAGCCATCCATTGCCATCAGAACAAAACATATTAATGTTATACTGTTGTGAAATGTTTATATTTCATAGTGTATTGTATTTGAAGGTGCATTATTATTTCAACTGTGATATAAACATTTATAAGCATAATATTATATTTGCCATTTGTCCTTATCGCCTTGCCCCCTGATGTAAAGGCCTGTGTCAGGTCTGAGAGAACATACAGTGAGCACCATAATTCATTGGACAGACACTTTTTTTGTTATTTTGGTTCTGTACTCTAGCACTGAGTTTGAAAGGATACACTGACAAGTGCAGACTGTCAGCTCTATTTTGAGGGTATTTTCATCCATATCGGATGGACCGTTTAGAAATGATAGAACCCTTTGTACATAGTCCCCACCATTTTCGGGCATCAAAAAATATTGGACAGTTTGACATAATGTAGAATAAAGTAATAATTTTAAATATTTGGTCGCGTATTCCTAGCATGCCATGACTTCCTGATGTCTGTGACCCAACAACATCAAAAGACTCCTGATATCTTACTTTCTGGTACTCTTACAAGCAATACTATAACTTATATGCATTTGAATGGATCTCTATGGGAATTTGGGGGGTGGGACTATATTTAGCTGTAAATTACGCTGGAACAATATGGAATACATGGTTGGCGAAATGGCTGTAATGTGAACATTAATGTGTAATGTGTAATACTTTCTTCTTTTTCTTCACATTTCCCAAATAAAGGCCTACACTGAAAGTACAATAATGTTCTCTTTGGGTAGCCTACTAATAAGTACATTTTACAAGCCAAAAAAGGTAGGCTACAAATGAATTATGCTCGGCTGGCTAGGGGTACAAATGTATGTGCCTATAGGGTACCACCCCAGTGGCCAGCGTTTGTGTAGCCTACCCGAGAGTGTATAATAATAATAATTCGTAAAATGGCCTTAATCTCTACGTGGATCATGCAGCCTTTTTTCCATAGGCTCCACCGTAACACTTGAAATCTTAAAACATTAGGAACAGATTGAAACGTGAAATAAGTTTGAAAATAAATGACTTTCATTAGACGGGTATAATAGGTAACTACACTGGTAAAACCTCATGCGTCTGTGAAGTACACGTAAATGTATCCAGCGATAGATTTTCAAAAACAGCGATAAAATCGACAGATATTTTAAAATGTCGTGTCAGACCTACCGAGAACATCCTCCATTTTGCCGATAAACCTTTAAGAACATGTTTCATTCAGGAAAATAGATTAACATTGCACAAGACATAGTGGACACAAAAAACGTAGAAACCCTTTATTCATAATCAACAACTCCAGAATTGTTGACATTGAATGGCAATATTGGCAAATAAAATGCATAAATACCAAAATAATATATCAATTATTTATTTTCTTTTTACAAATCTAAAGCTTATTACGTAAAAAAAACAACTCTAAGAACATATTCAATAAAAAGTTTAACCTATGCTTTATCAATAAAGTGCAACTAATGGACCGGCGCTGAATTATCCTACAATAAATTATTTATACGAATCACTTAAATATATTTTTAAATCCATGGTGAATTTTAAGGTACTTTTCTATAGTCTTCCTATGTTATTGTATGTGGCTTCCTCAACAATACATGGAAATGAATAGCTGGTAATGGTTAGGCATATGTATGGCTACCTATAAAACTAATGTTAGGCCTGTGTTTCAAAATTTACCAAAGGTAGGCCTATTTCATGTAGGTTGACAATGGATGCATACGATCATTTGGTCAGTACTGCAGCTACTCAGCTATTTGGCTTCTATCATGCCTAGTTAAACACGGAGCTTCAACGTGTCCACGTTTTGCGCACAGCGTCTCGGCGTCACTGTGTGTTGAAGACCTGCCCTGGTGTCCGACCAGTTTTATACAGACTCAATGGGTCCAGAGAAGGCCGTCTCCAGCGGCCCTTCACCGCGGTTAGTTTCTGTCTGACTGGCCGTCCTCACAGTCGCTGAAATGTGAGGATTCGCCGTCACTGCCGTTAGATGAAACGGCATTCTTGTTTTCCACTCCCATATCAGTTTTGGGGGTCGACAGAATGATCAGGTGTCCGAGCGAGGCATTCGGGTCTTCAGTCTCGCTCAGAAACCTGACCGATGATTGCGTTGAGCCAACTGGATAATCAGACATACCCTCTAAGGAGGGCTGCCTTTGACTCCGTCTCCCGTGGGCGCTCGTGGTGCTACCACTCCCGTTTAAGTCCCTGCACTCAGGTTGGCCGAAACCCACCAGTAACTCGGACAGTTCTGTGATGTATATCTGTGCCAGCTGGAGAGTGTCATATTTGGAAAGCTTCTTCTCATTTTCCAGGGAGGGGATGACGCTCCTCAGCTTGTCGAAGGCTCGGTTCAGCCCATGCATTCTGCGCCTCTCCCTGGCATTGGCTGCCACGCGCCTGTGCCTCGGCGGACCAGACTGTTTGGGGCACTCGCCCTTCGGCTTATCGATGTCATTTTCTGCCACGATAGAACTGTCGAGCAATTTGCTCCTTGGTATGAACTTTTCAAGGTCCACCTCCATGGACCCTTGTGCGTATCGGCTGGAGACGGAGACCCCCGTGGATGGATATGTGTGGACCAAACTTGATGTTTCCAGAGCTTGGTTCAACCATCCGCGTGGGTCACTGCGTGCAAGTCTAGAAATTTCAGGAAAAGGAAGTTCGTCTGTGCCACAGTCCTGAATGTTTCCGTCAGACCAATTTATCAAAGCAAGTTTTTCGGCTGTCATATCTTTGTTTTTAGCTGATGGAACGGCAATGCAGTTTTGTTCTAAAATGCAAATAGTCGACAGATAATTACTTTCCCTAAACGCAATCCTTCTGGCAACGGGTAGCCCACTGGCAAGAAAATCCCCACAGATGAAGTTGTGTGGTATCTGCAGAAGTCGGTGCCGTGACTTTACGACATCACACCTCATCCCCTGCGCGTGCTGAGCTTTTTACTCCCTCAGACCCGGTCCCCGCCCCAGAGAAATACAAGTCGCGTGTTTATAGCCAATAGCAAATGATCCACACACTCCCCATTAATGCAAAGCTTTCACATGCAAAGAAAGTGCAGACCTCCAAAAAGTTAGGTCCGTAAAATACATTTTAATTTGATGTATGCAAGGAGGCTACTGGAAATACAAATGTGTGAATGGTAGGCTGCTCACGCATGAGTGTAATCCAAATGGTCAATTTCACTTTTGATGCTGACATTATTTTCGACTAACACCGATTTATAATAATTACATTTCACTACAAAATAAAACACACAACTAAGGCGTTTCTTACTAAACGTATCAATGCATGTATAAAGCATCACTGGTCTTCCAATGATAGTAGCTATATTTTGTAATGCTTAAAAATTAAAGTGAATAGCTCACACAGCGTGTGGAATTGAACAATGCGTGATCTTTTTTAAAACGCAAGTTTATGCGCAAGTGCAATCTATGAAATAGCGCGTATATATGAGCCTGTTCTAATGAGTTCACAAATATGTTTGTTCTCTAAAGTGATTATCAAAGTATAGTGGTAAAAAAACTACACGGAAAATAACACTTGCTTAATGAAAGCTATATACACACACACACATATATATATATATATATAAATATATATATAAAATGCAAATTTTTTAAGTATAAGTCTGCTGTAGGCTATTATATCATATATTAGCCTACTCATGGCGAGTGCTGCATACCACAAGACAAAATGCAGATCTGTTATGGCTATATTAGTATGAGGTAAGATTTATTTCAATCATGGGTGCGCACCGTTCGATTAATAATGGAGTATTTTCACATTCATCCGTGTATGAAATATACCATGAAGGAATGTACTGATAAAGGAATGGGATAAATCATGCACAAGCAAAACATTACTGGCCCTTAACGCCTTTATCAAACAAAATGAGAAGGTTGTCTATAGCCTCTCAGCTGAGCAAACGCTCATCCTGCAAGTCCGGGAGAAGTTGATTTTCGTCCCCTGCGTCTTTACTACGCGCAGTTTGTCATATAGATAAGCAACGGAACTGGCTGAGGATCAAACTTGAATGGATATTGGCATAGCTATGTAATATGGGTGTAGGGCCGTTCTCAAATAAACTGTAAGCGAGAACAATCTCTAGGGGCGTTATTAGCAACTATAAAACGAACAGGTGGGAGACAAGTCGTGATACACACCTGTCGCCAAGGAGTGCACACACAATCTGCTCTGATAAGCGGCGCTGGAGACGGAGCTTTTACTGTAATCAGGAAACAGTGACTGTCATGCGTAAAAATGATGAAGCGATCATGACTATGATAATAAATAGCAACAATAACAAAAAATAATAACAATACTTGTCGTAGTACTATAGTCATTGTAGGCCTACTTCTACAAAATAATAACAATACAACTATTAACAGCAATAACATCATCATCCTCATCATACCCAATACTTCCTACTCAATAATATATAGGCATATAATAACAATAATAATAACAATAATAATAATATAATAATGATAATAATAATAATTATTATTATTATAGTAGCCTAATCGTTCAGAGTTTGAGAAGTTTTCAACATTCATATATAACCGTGCAGAGAGAGAACTCCTGGAGTCTAGATATCATGGGTCAGGTTAACCCCCCTCATCAGCTGCTGTCTTCCAGCAGTCGCCTCACAGTCAGAAACCGACACAAGCGTCTCCCATATGCTGCTTGCAGGGATACTTTAACTCTGACACTTTTTGTTTGCCGGGACGTGCAACAAAAAGTTCGCCGCTCGGTACAATAGCAGCGTCAATGTTCATTACCACACTTGCTCTTCACCCCCGTCATTAAAATACTCGAGAGAGAAGAACATTGTTGATCAGACTATAGTCCCTCGTGTCCTGATTGATTTAAACCAAGAGAGTCCCATTGGGCCGCCAGACACGCATCAAATCTCTAAATAATTAAACTATAGTTCGTAGCAGCAAGATGCTTCCTTTCTGTTTCGCACAATGAACCTCACCAAGATTAAAGTTTTCAGACTTGGGTGTCCTTTTTCTGCCACCACAAATTAATTGTCAACTTAAATAACTAAGTAAATAATACATATGATATAAAGTTTTAAGCAAAGTTTATAGGTCCATGCGGCCAGTTTTAATGGACCGATAAAGATATGCTTTGTATTGCTGCATTGTCACCCTAGTCATTTGAAAAGGGGGTTTTCCTTCATCCAAATGAAGCGCCTAAGCCGACAATAAATCATAAACTAGTCTAATGTGTTTCTGCATTCGGAAGAGGAACAACAATATCGCAATCGTAACGTACGTATAGGGCCAGATAAGAATGTTAGTTAGCCACTTAGCTATCTGAGTCATGGGGAACAGGGTCACGACTAAATTGTGTGAGAAAACCCTAATAAAGTTTCAAATAAACGATTACTTTTTATTGCCACCCCCCCCACACACATACACATTTTTATTTTATTACCAGCAATTAATTCGACCTGACTTCAAGTAGAAAGTCGTCAATTTGCTTTTAAAAATAAGATAAAACGAACAGGGCTCTCTAGTTCCCCATTTGCCTAGGTATTTTGAAAGTATGTTTGTATATTTTGAAAGTATAGCCTATACGCGCGCGTATTCGTCTCTGAGTGTATCCATGCGTTTTTGCTTTGTGTGTTGCGTGAGCGTAGTGTTTTCTTGTGTATGTATGTGTGTGTTTTGCTTGTGTGATGTGATTGGGGGTGGGAGCTGTTTTTAAGGCGTTTTAAGTTGCAAGTCGGGCCGACCCCACAGTGGAGACAGGCGGTAGATGTTAAATGTTGGTTTGGAAATCACCGTGACTTGCCCTCCCGTCAGCGAGTTAATGAGCCCTGCCGCGGTTGAATAAACGGGCACACTCTCCAAGCAGGGGTATCCATTCATTCTTTCATGAATATTTAATTATTGGCCCCCCCACTACCGCCGCGACAGACTGTAGCCCTGCAGAATGTAGAACGAGGATACCCGGCTTCACTTCCCATCTGCTGCGGGGTGTGAGTGGGGAGTGTCGGACGGGATGATGTGAGGTGTGAGGTGTATTATTGGGGTCACTAGATGTCTCTGAAGCGGCCGTCCTGAAAGGCGCCCAGTTTTTGATGCACGCGACTCATTTTGTCCGCATGACCTACTATGACCGAATTATTTTCTATAGCCTACCTAAATTAATAGATTAACAAAAATGGTCATGAACGATAATCCTACAAAAACAAACATACAAGCAACCCCACATTTTAAAACAGCTGACAGCCATAGATATGATTAATCTATTTAACCCATTTGCTTTGCTCATCCGACCTTCACTATTTGTTTGGCCTACACTAATCTGAGTTAGGAACTAGCCCGCCTCACAAGTGGTTAATAATATGCAGTACAGTAGCCTACTGTTATTAGATCACATGTGGTTTTGGCGAAGAAAATGACAGAAAATGTGTAGTCGACTAAATTATCCCAATCATTCAAGAAATGGACCAGTGCGTCACAACTCAAGAGGCCTATGCGTATTGCGCTATAGTGTGTATTACGGCTAGTGGTAAGTGGTTCTTTGGTAAGTGGTAAGTGCCAATTCATTGACGTCCTCTGAAGTCGCTGGAAGAAGCCTGGATACAGTGGGCCTGACTTCTTGGCTCAGTGGATTAGATCTAAATGCCCCTCTTGCCAACCACACAGGGATGAGTAGGCTACTCATAGCCTTACTTTTTGTGTCCTGCGCGGCATAATTAAAGACCTTTTAAAAGAAGGCGGGATGCCTTCAGTCTTTACACAATTGACAATGTCAGAAGGCCAGTGTAAAAACAACCAGGGAGACTAACGAAGAAAAAAGGCAGCCCTTGATGTTCCGGGCTATATAATTATCCAAATTTTCCCGTAGCTACAGGGGCAAAGCGGGACCTTATGAGTGATCAACCAGAGTTGCTAATTGGGTTCTCAACCGCAAATAGGGGAAATTGGGAATACAATTGGGGAAGGGAAGTGATTTTCCAGTTGGAATACGATATAATTTAGATAGAGGTGAATGCTAATGGGTTCTAATGAGGTATTACCGTTTAGCTGCTAGGGCAATTTGCTCTGTGAAATCACTATTAAAACGGCGTAGGCCACATTTGAATATCAAACACGCGTTTGACGGACATCGGAATCCGTGCCTTGTATTAAAAACGGTACAACTGTATTTCTATTTTTAATGTTATTCTAATTTATTTGTGAGTATCCTACATATAGGCATACGTAGCTTATATGTCGGGTAATTGGATATGCTAACATGTATAGCCTAAACACTGGACATTTTCAGTGCAGTTTTTATTTATATCGACTATGATGTCGTCTGATGGTCTTTGTTCACATAGCCGTACTAACTTGTGGTTACATTTCGCCTACTGCAATAGCCTAGGCTACAGCTTGCACTATGGAATGTGTTTTAATACCAATATTTATCATATTAATTAATTTAACATTAGTTAATTCATTATTAGTTGTATCAACCTCAAGCGTGCCATTTTGGTAGGCTAGGTTATATCGGCTAGAAATAAAAGTTGCATTATAGTGGAGAAAAACACGTGATCGGATGTTTGAAGACGTGTCTCCAGCCCCCAAAGCGATGACAGTTAACCACTTGACTCGCTGGGATTCATTGTATTAAGGTTGGCCTACTGTATGGATCGGATCACAAGAGAAGTTTCATGCTTCCATAATCAAAGACAGCTTAACCGTGCCTGGATTGTTCTTGTGGTTCCAGCTGCCCCCGTGCATGGTGGTGAAATCCGAATCTTGTTACAGAAACTCTACCCGTTCAACAAAATGAGTCCTTTCAGTTTCAAAAAGAAACATCCGTTGACACTCCTGAACGTAGGAAATTTACCAGATTATTATGTCATAGTACTGTAGCTACTGTGTACGGTTCACACATTAGATGCACGGTGTTGTCCTAGAAAATGGGGTTGTTCCAAATCTTTGCAGTAAGTTAAATAATTTTGGCGTATGACTGTGAAAAACATAGCGACATAATATAACATTTTATTTAAAATATGGGATTCAGATATTAACCATTAATACAGGCATAGCCTAAGCTATCGCACTACTAAACAACAGTGATTGTGACCGCATATGAACACAGGCAGCCTTAAGACAAAACAAACAACTTATGAGTATAGGCCTGCATTAAAAAAAAAGTTATTTTACTTAAGATTTATATTGTAATCGAAGGGTTACTTGAAAAAATAACCTGTAGGCTACAATGAACATAAGAATGTGTTCAGTAGCTACGATTTCGATGGGTAGGAGAGAACAAGGGTTGCTATTGAATGTAGTAACGCCTACAAAATGTAGGCAATGCAGTCTAACGTGGAACTATAACACATTTTATGTAATAAATGTACCTGCTTATTAACATATATCCATAAGTGAACCCATCACCCAGTTTGGTGCTAGCAGATAAACGAAATGCACGTAGGCCAACATATTACAATCCAACTAATTTGTTTGTCACTGAAACAAGAAATATCGATCTCAGTCTCACCAAAAGCACTGGGAGAAACTTAACACACTTAATATTCGGTGTGTGTTAGTTAGAGCCTACTTGGTCAAACATGATTCATGGATATAGGCTGCTATGGACAGATAGGGTGGTCGCGAGACAGACAGGCTCACTCCTACCTTCCTCTTCAATGGGAATGTCGCGGCAATTATGCGGCGCTGTTCATGGTTCATTAGCCGCACAATGGCTGCTGGGGTTGATGATTTCTTACGGAGGTCGCGGGCCCGTGTCGGAGCTGTTGTTCCCGGCAGGGGGCTGGTGACTGTGCAGTCTCTGCATGAAGACTAACCCAGTGGGGTCGTCTCCACCGAACGCCTGTGAAACGTGTCCGGCTCCATCATACCAAAGAGCTTGGTAACGACACCAGCCCACCCCCGTGGTTTATTTATTTATTTACACCAATGGGTTGCAATGGTAGGCAGTATAAAACTATGTTTAGATTGCTTACCATTTAAACAGTATTTTCACCTGTAATACCATTTCTCATCACATATTCATCCTATCACATTTCCAGGTTACATTGCTTTTACCCTGTAGCCTGGGGGACAGCACCAGCCATGGTAGGCCGTAAACTGGATGGAGTGCAGTGCTGTGTGATTGTAAAAAAAAATCTGAATATTACACTGTCATGATGTGCACACTATCATCCGCTCTACTGTTTCCATACTGTTGCACGTGAAGAAAATTGCTCTATGAGTTGCACCTGTGGCCTGCCAAGTAGAGAGTGAACAGCAGAACTCAGTAGAGAGTGAACAGCGTATGTATGTGCATGTGTGTTTGAACTTGAGTGTGCGTTTGTGTGTGTATTGAATGAATGTGAGTAATATGTGACTCCTCTATTGTCTGTGGAGAACATGTGGCAGATAGAGAAGTGTTGCCTGGCTCTGTGACCTTGAGCGTGACGGGGTGGGGGGGGGGGTTGCCTCTGTACAACCCCCCCCCTCATGCCCATCAGCAGATATATGTCATGTGGAATGAAAACAGTGCCCCCGCCCCACACACACACCAGCAGACGCCTGTCTGCTTTGCACATGCTGAGAGGTGAAATGCTTTAGTGCAGCAGTGCAGTAAAGGAGAGGAAGATCACATCGACACACAGGAGAACCGTACTGAATCCTACATCACTCCTTACTGGCTGAGTGCACTTTATTCTGGCCTCTTTGCCCTCTAGTGACGGAATCTCGTTACTGCATGTATTTTGGCGAGGACTGAGTGGGTGAGCGAATGACCAATAGCTTGTTTCTAGGGTGACCTCCTCCAGGCCAAGTAAAACAAATAATAAAATATCTATCTGTCTGTCTGTCAAACTTAATTCATACATCCATACCACTTTCCAACAGATTTTACCACAATGCTTTATAGTGGATTTTTTTTTAGAGAGAATGCAATAATATAAGCAACCTGAACTCAGGGGAACTGAGGTTTCAGCCAATTAGAACACTTCCAAACAAAACAAAGGTATTCAAAAGGTTCAGACAGGTAAGTGCAGTGAATGCACATTACAGCTCAACCAGGTGTTGACTTCCCAGAAGGCTTTCTCACCCACAGGTACTGACTCCTCCATTTTGATTCCTGGTTTTAATCGTGCACTGTAACGATATAAGCTGAGGACTGAAAAGGCTTTCAAGTGCTCATAGTTTCCAGGTTTTGAGAGGTGACTGAATGGAAAAGAGTTTCTGTTCACTGTTAAAAATCGATCTAATGCTGAGGGGCATTTTACAAATTAGGTTTTGCACAGTTGAGTAATATTCATTTATTGTTATGCAAATCTACGCAATTTTGTTTTGTGTTCTGAATAAGGTAGTGCAAAGATCAGAGAGGTTTAGTCCGGAAGGTAATGAATGATAATGAGGGGAACAGTGGAATAGTACGACAGACACTATGTCATACTTCAGCCTTCCACTAGATGGCAACCACACATCTCTTTTTCCAAGTCTGCCGAGAAATGGGGTGATATGAGCAAATGGGAACATTTAAAAGAAATAAGAAGCGACAAATTCTGTGAATCCACCACATGGAAAGATGAAAAACATAAACACTTATTTCTCGGGAACGTCTGGAGCATTGGGTAACGTTAGGTGTGCTTTATTTGTGGAGACAGAGAGTCTCGGGGCTTGATTTGAAAGCTGAAGTATCAGAGGGGGATGTGTGACATGCAGAGAATGCTGACTGGCAGACATTGTTTCACTTGACAGTACATTCAGGATTTATCTGGAAGGAAATTGCAAACAGTGGCAACCATTTACGAAACGTTGAGCGGCGTTGGGAGATAAGACTGTTATCACGATTGGGGTCTTTTGTTGCTCCTTATCATTAGAGATTAAGTTCCAAAGCCCCCCCTGCACCCTGTCTTGGCAACATTAATTTATCTCTGGAACAAGATCTGATGTGAAAAATACAAGCCCCTTTGTTGAAAGTATGTGTTTATTTATTTATTATTTGCTACGATGATAAACGCTGAGCTTAAATATGTATTGAAATATGCTTTTCTTGAAGATAAGATTGACATTGGGCTGTACATCACAGATACCAACTCATGGCCTTCAGCACTTAGTATCTAAGCAGCCGTGTTCCTGTGTTCAGACCGCAGTGTGTTGCAGTTGCGTATTCCCTCGCCTGCGTGCTTGTGTTTCCCTCGATGGCCAGTAGGGGGCAATAGCGTATTTTCTCACCTGGTCTCAGATCTGCAGCCTTAATTGTCCTCTGACTGCCTCCGAGCAGTCCTTTAATTACTCCTCTTTATTCATCATCCATTTCTCCACCCCATAACCAGATCTTCACTGGAAGAAAAAAACACATATGCAAAGTTAATAAAGTATGATGACATCACCAAATTTGGCTCCCAAAACAACTACAAAAAAAAAGATTTAAAAAAACAAGCATTCAGAAATGTATTATTTAAACTTTCAAAACTGACAATGTGCCACAAGTCTCACATATTTTGCAAGAATACTAATATAGGCGCAGGCTGTTTCTAGAGTTTTTGCTACATGTTTAATTTTCATTAAATTGATATTTTTTTTATGGCAGCAAATTCGGTTGTTTTGAAAACATAATTTTTTGGCATCTGTTCTTAGCTATTGTATCTCAGGAGACTGGAAGAATCAAGGATTAGCCTACATTCACAATCGATTGTTTTTGTGTTCTTGGTCAACATTGTGTTCAAGATTGTTGAGAAATCACACAGCATTTTGACATAGCTCTTGTGTTGTAAAAATCCTTTTGTGTTTCAGTCAATAGCAGTAAGATATCTGACATGATCAAGCCTTGAGTTACAGCTCTCAAAGGCTCCATCTTTGTGTTTCTTGTCTCCATAACCTTTTTTGAGCAGACATTACATAAACAAAGAAACATTATGAGTTGCAGACAAAATTCCTTCTTTTGTGTGTCGGTCTGAGTGTGTGTGTTTGTGTGTATTTGTATGTGTGTGAGAGTATCTGTGTGTATGAGAGTGTGTTTGTGTGTATGTGAGAGAGAGTGTGTGTGTGTGTGTGGGCATGCGTGAAAGAGAGTTAGAGAGTGTGTGTATGTGTGTGTGTCTGAGAGAGAGAGAGAGAGTATGTATGCGAGAGAGCAAGAGTGTAGGCTAGGCTATGTGTGTGAGAGAGAGTGCGTTTGTGTGTGTGAAAAAAATATAGAGAGAGTGTAGGCCATGTGTGTGAGAGAGAGAGTGCGTTTGTGTGTGTGAAAAAAAAGAGAGAGAGAGAGAGAGTAGGCTATGTGTGTGTGTGTGTGTGAGAGAGAGAGTGTTTGTGGGTGTGAAAGAAAGAGAGAGAGAGTGTAGGCTATGTGTGTGTGAAAGAGAGAGAGAGAGTGTAGGCTATGTGTGTGTGTGAGAGAGAGAGTGTGTTTGTGTGTGTGAAAGAAAGAGAGAGAGAGAGTGTAGGCTATGTGTGTGTGTGTGAGAGAGAGTGTGTTTGTGTGTGTGAAAGAAAGAGAAAGAGAGAGAGAGAGAGAGTGTAGGCTATGTGTGTGTGTGTGTGTGTGAGAGAGACAGAGCGTGTGACCATGTGTGGTGATAATGGATAAAGAGCCACTAGGAGATGCAATGTAAATACTCCCATGAATGATGGTATTTGTTGCCGGTGTCTGTAAGGATATGGGTCTGATGGCTTAATCGCAGAAGCTGCTACAGGCACAGCAGGCTTCAATTATTCTTATTAGGTTTTTAATTGGCAATCGACAATTGTTCATCAGCCCGTCTCATCAGGGGCGTCCCGTGGGAAATGTGAAGGAGAGGGGGAAAGTGACATTTGGCGTGTAGGCGCTCGGCGCGGTGCCGATCCTGGCGGCGTTAGTCCCGTGACCTTTACTGACCTCTGCCGCTGATGGACAGTAGCCATGAACAGTGGATAGTAGTGGGGGGGGGTGGGGGTGTGATGTAGGTGGCATATAGTCAGTTGTGTGGTGTGATGTAGGTTTGGGGGGGGGGGGGGGTGGCACTGGAGGTTGTAGTCTTTTGAGGGAAGATCTTTGGATGTGCAGAGACGCCTCTAACTGTACCTGCATTGGTATCTATTCAACCGACAGGACCTATGTGTATATCCGTATCTGTGCCTGAGCGGGGGCTGGGTGTCGTCAAACTGACCACCTTGGGGAGTGGGTGGGGGCGGGAGTTTGGGTTGCTGGAAAACTGTTGAATGGATGAGGGGGGCTCTTTGTGGAGAAATAAATGGATTCAAATGTGTGCCTCAATGTGTGCGACAAATTACCGTTGTTTCATTTTCTGCTTAACGCTCACTTTTTCTGCTCCTGTCATCTTCAGAATATCTTCCGAATATCATTGGTTGACTTTGGAAAAAAGAAGCCTGCACACAACGTATCATCTGTGCATTTTCAAACACACCCCCTAATATAATTTATAAAGCAATGTGTAATATGGATGAAAGCAACTTACAATGACTTGTACACTGAACTTACTGAAGTGTCGTTCCTTTTTCCATTCCGCATGTCATAAGAAATGGAGTCAAGCAGCTGAGAGAGAAAGAAGGATAGAGGTGAGTGTACACCTTGGCATGATGCCTCTGAAGCATGGAGCTGCCGCACCCTGCCCCGCCCGACCCGGCCATGGCCCCGTAAATTCTGCGAAGCGAGCCGTGTTTCGTAGCATAAACAGCTTTAATTACAGAGCGCAGGTTTCCCACAACTGTCCGCTAATGAGCTCTTCTCCGCTCCTCTCTGCTCCTCTCCTCCCCGCTCCTCTCCTCTCCTCCCTGCTCCTCTCCTCTCCTCCCCGCTCCTCTCCTCTCCTCTCTTCTCCTCTCCTCCCCGCTCTTCTCCTCTCTTCTCCTCTCCTCCCCGCTCTTCTCCTCTCCGCTCCTCTCCTCTCCTCCCCGCTCCTCTCTTCTCCTCTCCTCTCCTCCCCGTCCTCTCCTCTCCTCCCCGCTCCTCTCTTCTCCTCTCCGCTCCTCCCCTCTCCACTGCTCGGCCACAGAAAATAAGCTGCTTCGGATGATGGAGCTGTTCTAATCATTACCCATCATGCCGCATTATCTGTGATGACCTGCCGTACATACGGTGGGCAGGTCACTTCTCCAAGTATTAAAAAAACCTCCAGTGAAAGTTTTCGAGCCGGCAAATTCTTGAACGCGTTTATAAATCCATCCGACGTGGGTCTCATAGTGCTTGTATGATTTAGGTCGACCAAAGACACTCCACTGAAGAATATCATTCTGTACTATCTGACTCTCACACTGGGAAATGTACAACTAATCCACAACAATAATCAGGCCGCACCCTGCCCCGCCCCATACCGCCCTGGCCCGCCCCATAAATCCTGCGAAGCGAGACTGGTTGCTCGGTTGCTTGGGCTGTCAATTGTCATTGTCCCCAAAATGTATTTAGAATATTCTTTCTGTGAAAATGTAGCTTTAAAATACATAAAAAATAACATTATTGTTGCATATAAATTTGCCAACGCATTCATCCAGTATGCACACATTTACAGTATGCATGGATATGTGACACATTTACAGTATGCATGGATATGTGACACATTTACAGTATGCATGGATATGTGACACATTTACAGTACGCATGGATACGTGACACATTTACAGTATGCATGGATACGTGACACATTTACAGTATGCATGGATATGTGACACATTTACAGTATGCATGGATACGTGATGGCCTCTTAGCGGGTAATAATGCGGGCGGATGAGGGGGATAAATAAGTGTCCTGCGTGGCTGTGTGTGTGTGCAGGTGCTTGTGACTCAATCATCTGCACACTCAGATTCCGATCAGATTGCTAGTTGTCACATGACATCTAAGCTCAATTTTGCGAAGTCTGCAAACTGCCGTGCCCTGTTGAGTCCTCTCTTGAGCTGCACCAGACACCCAGAAGGAGAGGGGGTGGATGTCCATTCCCCATCCTGGGTAAGAGGTGTATGTCCATTCCCCATCCTGGGTAAGAGGTGGATGTCCATTCCCCATCCTGGGTAAGGGGTGGATGTCCATTCCCCATCCTGGGTAAGGGGTGGATGTCCATTCCCCATCCTGGGTAAGAGGTGGATGTCCATTCCCCATCCTGGGTAAGGGGTGGATGTCCATTCCCCATCCTGGGTAAGAGGTGGATGTCCATTCCCCATCCTGGGTAAGAGGTGTATGTCCATTCCCCATCCTGGGTAAGAGGTGGATGTCCATTCCCCATCCTGGGTAAGGGGTGGATGTCCATTCCCCATCCTGGGTAAGAGGTGGATGTCCATTCCCCATCCTGGGTAAGGGGTGGATGTCCATTCCCCATCCTGGGTAAGAGGTGGATGTCCATTCCCAATCCTGGGTAAGAGGTGGATGTCCATTCCCCATCCTGGGTAAGAGGTGGATGTCCATTCCCCATCCTGGGTAAGAGGTGGATGTCCATTCCCTATCCTGGGTAAAGGGTGGATGTCCATTCCCCATCCTGGGTAAGAGGTGGATGTCCATTCCCCATCCTGGGTAAAGGGTGGATGTCCATTCCCCATCCTGGGTAAGAGGTGGATGTCCATTCCCCATCCTGGGTAAGGGGTGGATGTCCATTCCCCATCCTGGGTAAGGGGTGGATGTCCATTCCCCATCCTGGGTAAGAGGTGGATGTCCATTCCCCATCCTGGGTAAGAGGTGGATGTCCATTCCCTATCCTGGGTAAAGGGTGGATGTCCATTCCCTATTCTGGATAAGGGGTGCATGTCCCTTTCCCATTCTGGGTAAGGGGTGGTTCCTCAGGGCAGATAAAATGACCCCCTCCTCCTTCCCACCTGCGTCTCCCCCCCTGCACCTCCTTATATGTGCAGCAAGTGAACAGCCTTTGGCCCCTGGAGCGGGGCTTGGGTCACTAGGTAGCAGCTGCGCCTGCCACTCACCTCACCTGCAAATTAGCGACACACCTTATTATTTGTTGCTCATGCGACCTTTCCGCCCTTTGAACCCATGAAAATTAAACTAAGCCTGAGTTATTCTCTTCCGGAGAGAGAGATTCTGTGTGGGTGTGTGGTGATAATGGATAAAGAGCGAGTGTGTCGGCATTTTTGCGGTTATTGCAATAATTTTTTTTATTATTGTTACTTTTGTTTGCTATTTTGTTTACTATGTCGTTTTTGCTGATTACCCATCAGTGTTAAAAATGCATTGCTGAGTATTTAATGTTTAAACTGTATGCTTTGGCAATATTTACAACCGTGTTTCCTGCCAATAAAACCTCTTGTATTTTAATGTGAGAAGGATGGGGTAGGGGGGAGGGGAGATCTGGGAAGATGCTTGGCAGAAGTATTTATTTATTTATCTATCTATTTATTTTTAGTGCGTATATTTAGCAGAATCTGGTCAGAAACTCATCCGATGTCCTGTGTGTAGAGGCTGATTAGCACACGCATCCCTTTATTTACCTGTGCGAGCTATTGCGCGGGGTAGTTCGTTAGCATTGGCACGTCACGGGCAGCTGCAGAGGTCCGTAGAGATAAGGCTGTGGTTACAATCCTCCGGTGGTGTGGATCTGAACGAGGCGGGCTTCAATTAGTCACGACGCTCTGCAAATATTTGGAAATGTTATATTTCGTCCGCGGCGCCGACCGCCCTTTAACCGCTCTCCACAAACACAGTGACATCCTGGTTCGGCGTGGATAAACACCTAGAAAGCGACGCAGGCCGACATGGCCGCACCATGACTGTTTCACTGCGTCACAGCTGTGTTGTCGCTGAATTCTGACTGCGTCACTAGAAACGTTTTAGTCACCCTGAAGACCCAGCCATTTTATGATGGAAAGTTTCTCTAAGTACTCCCCCCCCCGTTCTTCAAATGAAACCATGCCTGCGTCACTTCAGTCGACACTGCTCAGACACTTAATTTAAAATAAAAATAACCTCAAAGTTCAGGCGTCGATGGATGGTGCCCTTTTCTTGTCTTGGAAAAGTAAGACGTGGCTTTTCTAGCGCCGCGACTCTAACTGAACTAATTGAACGCCTTTGCATTTTGACGAGAGGAGTTTAAGCAGACCCTTGGGACTAGTGAAGATGGAACTGCTCGCACCTTATGCCAGAACCCCCTGAGACCAAACTGCAGAAGCTTTAAATCCTGTAACCACATTAAACACACATTAATGCTCAATGTTCCTTATTTATGTTTACTTGATTAGCAGAGGCTGTTATCTGAGGCAATTTACACAGTTTAAATATTCTCTGTGTATATGGTTGCGTATTTAACTCAAGTAATTCCGGGTAGGTGCCTTGCGTAAGGGTGAAGTGACTGTGCCCTACAAACGCAGCTTATTAATGACTGCTACATTGATGGCCATTCATTGTCCAAGATAAAGTCAGGGACGCTATACTTGTTTACCTCAGCCAGGTATGTGTTTCCTAGCTGTAGCTTTAGCCTGTCTTCCTCACGTCTAAATGAGAACAGTTATTTACCAAGTTTGGTCTTTTTTTTTTAAAGACAGTGACTCATTATGGCTGCAGGTTGTACAAGTCCTCCACGCTCAGATGTTTCTGCCAATTGCATCCTGTTCAAAAAGAGTAACGCATTGCGTTCTCCTGGCTTGACAAATTGGTTTGTCAGGTGCGCGTAGTCGAAAACCATTCAAGATAAGTAGGGATGGGTCCGCACTGTAAACATTTGCAATAATTTATTGATCCTTGGGGAAATAAAACAAAACATAAATAAAAGATTGGCAGTTGCATCCTGTCATGCAAATGTCTGTTCGGTGGAAGTGATAGAGCAGGGGTCAAGGGGAGGTCAGCTATGGTCGCGTGCTGCTGGCGTATCTTCTCCTCTTTGGGCACATATGTCATATGGTGCTCTTGCACTGAACCCAGACCAGTTCCATCCGGCCGCATCTCCCCTCAGGCCAGCTGCAGGTGAGGGGCCACCTGACCTCAGGTCTCCTGTAGCCTTTTATTTTCAGAACGCAGTCAGCGGCTCAGGGGCACTGGCAGAACAGCGCTGAACCCTGTAGATCCCCCAGGCTGTGTGCTAACCCTGTAGATCCCCCGGGCTGTGTGCTAACCCTGTAGATCCCCCGGGCTGTGTGCTAACCCTGTAGATCCCCCGGGCTGTGTGCTAACCCTGTAGATCCCCCGGGCTGTGTGCTAACCCTGTAGATCCCCCGGGCTGTGTGCTAACCCTGTAGATCCCCCGGGCTGTGTGCTAACCCTGTAGATCCCCCGGGCTGTGTGCTAACCCTGTAGATCCCCCGGGCTGTGTGCTAACCCTGTAGATCCCCCGGGCTGTGTGCTAACCCTGTAGATCCCCCGGGCTGTCTGCTAACCCTGTAGATCCCCCGGGCTGTGTGCTAACCCTGTAGATCCCCCGGGCTGTGTGCTAACCCTGTTGATTCTGCCATTTAGTGAGGACAGGAATCTTGCCACTGCTTCAAACCTTTGACCCAGTGATGCGTGTTAACCCTTTAGATGGTTTAGTTCTGTCTAGATGCCGGAGTTTGTGTGTTGGACTTATGACACTGGACAGTCATAATCTTGGGACAGCGGGGGCTGTTTCTAATCATGGCTATTCCACTTTAATTCACTTAAGTCACTTGATTAATGCAATGATTCTATTGTATGTCTTAATTTGATATGTTTGTTTGTGTGTTGTGGGTCTGCCTCACTGTCTATGTCTTTTTTGTTGTTACTGGGGCTACAACTGAAGTTCCCGAACGGGAAATAAAAGTTATTCTATTCTATTCTATTCTATTCTATTCTATTAACATGTGGATGCACTATGGAAAAGGCCATACTGCACACTGACCGAGGCGGTGAAAGTAAGCCTGATGTGTCCAGGTTCCTGGGCATTCTGAAACGGACCTCTACAAAAATGTTTGAACTTCCCAAGACTAAATATAGCTATGCCACAAAGAAAGCAAGCAATGTTCAGGCTAATAAAGCATCAAACAAGGAAAATAAATTAATTGCATTTTGAGTATAATGCCTTTTTAACACGCCACCTAGCGTAACATGCTTGCCAGTTTAATTAGATTCTCGGTCCTTAATGCCTCAGTAAATACCATGCCGTATAAATGAAAGATCTGTACAATGTCTCCAAAGTAGGCAGAAGCGTGATTAAGCACAGATGTGTCTGCAAAGAGCAGTTAGAAATCGTGATTAAGCATAGACACCTCTACAGTTCAGAGAACTTACCGTCTGCAATACATTCTCCTTACACATGCACACCATTCAGATCAATCACTGCACTCGATGCATGCACTGTCTTAGTGATTGTGTGGTGAGCATTCTGGCGCAAAATGGCTGCCGCTGCATCACCCAGGTGGGTGCTACACATTGGTGGTGGTTGAGGCGAGTTTCCCCCTCATCATTGTAAGCGCTTTGAGTATCGAGAAAGGCGCTATATAAATGTCAGGTATTATTATTATTATTATTATTAATAATATAAATTACATTTTTCTTGACTGCATCTAAGGAAACCCAAAGATGATGCCGGCATTTTTAATGAGTCATAAAAGGACAGATCACACCACGTGCATGCTGTGCTCACGTGGTTTGACCCTAGTCCTGGTGTGGCTCTTCCATAAAGGTAGGCTGTAAAGTAGTGTGACAGTCTTATTTAAGAAATATGCTCAATCTCATGCATTGCATCGCCGGGCACGGTTGCCATAGTTCCACACGACGATGGAGCCGGGGCTTGATCAGGGCCGATCCCTCACTGTCACACAGTCCATCAGGAGCTCACACCTCCATTTACTTTATTGTGTTATAAGGGTTTTTTCATCTCTTTCTTTTTTTTTCTCGCTCCAATCTCTGTCAGAGATGATTCGTGCAGTAAAAAATAAAATCAAAGCACAATGAAATAATTCACGAAACGCAATTGAAAATACAGACATGTCTTTAATACATAAATCTTGTGTGTTCTTCTTTCCTTTTTGAAATTTGGTTACGAAAGGCGTGATTCAGCAATTTCACAAAGCGATTCTTAAATGTTCCGTGTCAGCACAAAGCGGCGACGCTCTCCCCAGACACCACCGCGTTGTTCTGCGAGAGCAGGGTCAGGCTTGACTTCTTACAGGGAAATGATCAAAAGCATTGAATGGGAGGCCGATATGACTTTCCACTTCTCTGACTTAAACCTTTCTAAATGCTTTCAGGATAAACGCAAAACACGCACAGCTTATTAAACTGAATCAGCCACAGCCTGGCCATGTCATTCCAACAGAACTAAATTAAAGATCGATTGAATGTCAACCTACCCTGTTCTGTATGTTCTGTAGCATGTTGAACGTTGAGCTATTGTGTATAAGGTATAAGTATGTATAATTGTACGCATCAGTAGAATTTGTGAAGTGGCTCACAATTGAAACAGACACACACACACAGACACACACTTCAACATCTTTCACTGGCTTCCGGTGGCCGGCCGCATACATTTCGAATCCCTTGCCACCAAGCTATGAATGGTGCTGCACCCTTCCTATCTTCAGACAATTATCACACCATACACTCAAATCCCGGTCTTCCCCAACCAATCAGGAAGGCAGCTCACTGGCTGTCCAGAAATGTGTAAAATCTCACCTTTTCATACATGTTTCTATTTAATAATGAAAAAAAAAACCTTCACTCGCCTTATCTTGCAGGTACTGAGGCGCCGTGATGATGGCAATTATATAATTGGCACTTATATAATTGCAATTGTAATCTCTAGCTCTTGTGTTGGTGATGTGAAGTGCACCTTTGTAAATTGCTTTGGTTAAACGCATCGGCTTAATAACTAAATTGCAAATTGTAAACACGGTTCCAGGTGGCTCTGTCATAACTCGCAGGAGGCCTCTGATCCAACGTCAGTAGTCAAAGGGTTAAATTCTGCCCGTCCGGAAGAAGTTGCGGAAACAGCAGCGCTGCGGAGTGACGGCTGTGGTTATGAATAGGTTATCGGCAGAGTTTATTTAGCCTCTTTTGTCACCTTTTCTATTAATAATCCCTCTCTCATTTTCATTAAGATGCATTCATCATTTTAATTTTATTATTTATTTTTCTATTTGTTTTTTATTACAGGACAACAAAGCCAGCAGCACTGGCAATCTGTTCTAGTCGATACCATGGTGACAGCTCCAGGCTTCATCCCCAGTCCCTCACTCACACAATAGATGCCATTTATTTCTGTCTAATGCATTATGGGTGATCGTCAGCTGTTCTGAGCCACAATGGTGGAATGGTTTATTTCTCATGGTTTTTTGGATGCATTACAAGGCGACTGTACACCCGCCTGCTTTTGTTTGCATCCAGTGAACTCAAACAAGTTTTAATCGACATTTTCAATTGACTCAGCTGTCCCCTAGAATACACGTCTCCCAGAAAGAAGTGATTGAAGGGGTACTTGGGGGAGGGGGCAGGGACCCACATTTTTTCCGTTGACAACCAGCCTTTATCCATTGAGCCAATCAAGAGGCGAGAGGGTGTGACTTATGGATAATTTGAGTGTCAGCCTGAAGTGTACAAAAAAGTATACAGAGCACTTTTGCCATTCAGCATCCAGGGAGGCAAATTACTACTTCACTAATTGCTATTTTAAAAATCAATTCACAGGGCTTGCACGTACAGACTAAAAAATAAACATCAACAGATGGGTACGCTCATATTTTCAAATTGCTCTCTTACTTTTAAACTGTATTTTAAATCGCATCAATTAAAGTGATTCCAGCTAAATTAAAAAAAGACCTCGAGTAAAACTTTACCACCTTGCCTACTGTAGCCATTACATCTGTTACAAGTTGTGATGTGTGGGTAAGAATAACATGCTTATTCATCCTGGACGGTGAAGATTAATGTGTTTATTCTCCCGGCTCACTCCCACGGCAGATTCAGTAATACACGTAGGTCTGTGCCCCGGTGTTGCTCAGTAACAAAATGCCAATTGATCCCCGAGCCATGGCCAGTCCCTGGTCAGTTGGTTTTATGTGCAGACTGCAGAGTCAGTCTGGCTAAAGGGTGTATTGAAGGCTTTGTACATCTCTGTCTCTTAGGTCAGAGTTTTCTTAAACAGGGAAGGGAAGCGCCCCTAAACCAAAGCTCAAGATTCAGACAACAAAAACAACAACAATAATACTAATAATAGATTGCATTCATGTCACACTTTTCATCTTAAGATCTCAAAGCAATTTACAGTAGATGGGGGACCTTACCTCAACCACCACCAATGTGTAGCACCCACTGTTGTTGTTGCGTTCATTTTGTAACAGAGTGCTCGCCGCACATGAGCTGAGCTGGAGAGGAGGGGCTGAATTATTAATGTAGTTGATACTGGGGATGATTGACTGTAGACCGAACATAGGCAGGTGTGGATCTAGCTAGGGGTGGCAGGTTAGCATAGTGGTCAGGGAACCGGGCTTATAATTCCAAAGTTGTAGATTTGATTTCAAGGTCGGCTATTGAACCTGAGAATTGCATTGAAATACTTGAGTTGCTTCAGTAGGTATCCAATCCAGCTGATTAAATGGATTGCATGTGAAGAGTGTAAGTTCTCTATAAGAGCACCTGCCAAATGCCTGGAATGTAAATACAGGCTAAGAAGACACTGAAGAACGGCCCCCAGCACCATATTGGTCGACTTTCTTTGCATTTAAATAAATGAAAACGAATGGACGAAAATGTTTCTTTTTTTCAAAAACACTGTAAGCAAAGAGTAACGACACTGTTTTAGAAATGTAGTAAGTAGAAAGTACCGTTTTTTTATTTAAAATGCAGTGCGTAAAAGTGAAAAGTCCCATACAAAATATATACTCAAGTAAAGTACAGATACGTAAAAAACGTACTTGTAAGTACAGTAATGGAGTATTTGTACATTGTTGCGTTCCAGCTAATGTCTCATTCGAAAGACGGCCAGATGTCCATCCTCTGAATCAAAGTGGCTCTCGTGATTTCTTTGTATACCCAAGAGTCGATACTAAGAACTACAAGTGTGAAAACATATATAAGCAAGTGCGACTGACATCTCTGTAAGATGCTGGTGTGTGCGTGTTCACAACCTGTGGACTGCTGCTTCTGACATCGATTGGTTTGGTCTGACTTGCTGTTTGAGAAAGACCTACTGAGTTGATAATTCCACCACATGACACATTTTGCCCTCTAGTGGTAGAATATGTTACTAAACTTGTGTGAGATAAATGAATGGGTGAGCATAAGTGAATGTGTGAGAGGATGAATGAGTGAGTGAATGAATGAGACAATAGATGGCTGGGTGAGTGAATGAGTGATTTAAATAGTGAATGGAACTGTACCAGTAGTTGAATCAGGCAGAAGCAGGGAATAAATACCTGTCTTTCTCTGATCAAATTCAGACACTATCCATTTTGGCTCTTCTCTCCTCGGTGGATGAAGTTATCTTAATCTGTTTACATGGGCGGGAAATCCGCCCCTCTTTGTTAGTAGAAGAGTAGATCTTCACAGTAGATCACACACACACACCAATAATAGCTTCTATTTCTGTTTAAGATGTGAATAAATCACTATTAATGAGAAAGGCGCATTTCATTATGCTGCTTGTTTTAAATCAGGCCGAGTGGTGTGAGAAACAGCGGAGAGAGCCTGGAGTTTGAGGGGGGGCTGGGTGCTTGGCGTAGACCCTCTGTCAGTGCAGGAGTCTGCCTGGATTGGGGATTAAGCTAATTGGTGGGTCAGGATGCGAGTTAGCGAGGTTAAACAGGCAAGCTTTGGGACCTTGGGCCGTGACAGCAAATCTCCACGCACAACCGATAGTCTCCCGTCTGCCAGGAGTGTTTGTGGGATCATACTGCATTCTGAAAAGTCTTCGGCCCATGAAAACCCCCTCCTTAAGCCTGACACACGGCGATGCGCCAAGAGCTCAAGCAACAACTCCGCCGGAACCAAAAAATACCACTTAAATCTCAGGTACCCGCAACTCCATTGAGACATAACAAAACAACTGCAGGTAGGGTTACTACCCCATATAGTCTGATATCTGAAACTGCTGAGAAGATGTTTAATAATGTAAAATATAAGAGATAGAACAAGATATGTATGCCTTTTTTAAACGTGTGTGCCACTGTTTGGCGAGATTGTTTCATTTTTCCTTCGGGGGATGCTGCATAATTCATGAGTGCATAAAGTCTACCACTTAAACATTTGTTTTGTGATGCCGTGATCCATTCACGTCACACGCTGTGTTCGCATCTCCACGGGCACTAGCAACCGCGGTTATGCGATTCGTGAAGGATGTCATCCAGTTATCGCCTCGCAATTACGCCGGAAATTTTCATAAACCATTATCATTAGCCGAAGGAAGACGTTGAGGGAGGAGAAGAATCAGTCAGGAACGGGGAACGTTCCTAAAAAGACATAATCACGGCGAACGCACACGCATGTGCGAGGTAATGCAGCCTCCCTGTTTCGCGAGAGTGGGTGAGAGGGGGAGTGATGGATGAACGGCCTCCTCTCCGGATTCGTCTTTCCCTCCGCTTGACTGCCGCTCGGGTGCTGCTTGGGTTTGACTGTCCGTCACTCTGCACTCATGCAGACCGACGCAGAGTGACGCAGGAAACCGTTTCTACGACAACCGCTCCTATGTCTTATGTGTGACTGGGTGGGGGGCAGGGGGTCTGAGCTGTAATAAGTGTTCCCTCCCCACTCTAACCTAATTGCACCTCTCCCATGGCCAGCACATGTCTCCATGAACATAGAAACACGTCGTTAGCAATCAGACCTGATTTTGTGCCGTTACCCTGCTTCAGTTTGAGAGCAAGTGAAATGGAGGTTGGGCTGCAAATACGTCTGCTAACACAGGAATGCCAGGTGCTAACTCTGCGTGTCGCAGTAATCAGCCTGTTTTCTTTCAACATGGGCACCACACTACCATTTCCTTTCAACAAACACAAACTCCTCTGTCCTTTCAGTAAAGACACCAACTCCCGTTGCTTTTTCTGTTGCCAGACTTTCGGAAATCATCCACTGAGCCACGTATTCACCAGCCACATTGCGGCGCACAGAACCCCAGGGGTGCCGAGCTGTGAGATGGCGTTCAGGTGCGGACCTGTGAGGCGGTGTTCAGTCGCTGGGCTGTGAGATGGCGTTCAGGTGTGGACCTGTGAGACGGCATTCAGTCGCTGGGCTGTGAGATGGCGTTCAGGTGCAGACCTGTGTGACGGTGTTCAGTTGCTGGGCTGTGAGACGGCGTTCAGGTGTGGACCTGTGAGATGGCGTTCAGTCGCTGGGCTGTGAGATGGCGTTCAGGTGCGGACCTGTGAGATGGCGTTCAGTCACTAAACCAATGACTCCCAACCTCAGATCAACAATACAAAACGACACTGCAAAATAACCTCAAATGAACACTACAGAACCACACTGAAAAAATTAATTCAGAGCAACACCACAAAACCACACTGCAAAATAACCTCAGATCAACAATACAAAACAACACTGCAGAATGACCCCAGACACCAGACAGGGCTTGGTATCTTTTGGAATTTGTAGATACCAGTCCCGATACCGATACCTGGTGTTCTATACCTATTGCAACAAATCCCCACTTAATAAAAAAAAAAATTGCAAAGGCATCATCCAGACTCCTGAGCATGTGTCTTTATTAGTGTCTTTTACACCCCCTAGTGACAAGACAGAGGTACTGTTGTGACTCTGGGGGAGTGTGGATGTGAGTGACTACCAACACCACACATTTCTAGGGCTCTTTAGTTCTAGCCAAATATCAACTGCATGTCGTAAGGTTAGTTCACTATGGGTTTTTAAAATGATATTATTTCAGTTTCATTGTATGTTGCTCAGTGGCCCGGACAGTTTTTATGAGCAATGAAGGATATTTAAAAAGTATATTTACAGAGGTACTGATGACCAACCAGCTTTACAATGGCTGGTATAGGAGCATTAGCAGTTTTGTGGGACAAAGCGGGAAAATACATTTCATATAACTCCAAAAAATAAAGAAATGTTATGTTTCCAGAGGCTGTACATATAAAAAGATTTATTTAATACCACTTTTTTACAATTATAAATACAAATCAGTATTGATATCATGTGGGCACTTCTTTCAGTGAGTGCAGCAGTATCAAGTTGCACCACAGGAAATAGTTCCAATCAAAAATAAGTTTTGAACATAATTGTTTTAAGTACAATTAAGTCAAAGAAACACGTACACCTTCTGGAGGTACATGTCAGTGTACAAATTGCTCTGGAGTTGCGTTTAGGTTTATTCCTTTCAACCGCAAACCCCCAAATTCCCCTATCCCAGCTATTGTAAAGCCAACAGTCATAAACTTCTGTGTCTGAAATGTCATTCATTACACACAAAATACTGTCAGAAATATTATCAAAAACCCCATGGAAGGGGCAGGAGTGTTAAGCCACACTAATTTAGAAAATAAAAGTTGCTAAGATAATTATAATGTTATAAGGTTCTTTCAAATTTCTATGAACACATAGGCATTCCAAGTGGTCTCTATGCACCCCCCCTCCCTGTGCTTGTTGGTATGGTGATGAGGTTGTTGGTATGGTGATGAGGTTGTCGGTATGGTGATGAGGTTTGCAGCTGCATCCATGGTAGCGGCAAACTTGTTCCCCGCTTCAAGATAACGATGGCACTGCCTGAACTCCCACCGAACAGAACAAGGAAAGAAATACCAAGCGCAGAGGGCCCTGCGCTTCACAAAAGAGTTAACGCTAATTATCGCTGCACTTTTGAAACCTCCACAAGTCGAGCTTTCAGGTCTGGTGTGTGTGTTTCTGCAAGTGTATGTGAATATGTGTGCTTACATATTTGCGTGTGTGTGCATGCGCGCGCACGTGTGTGCATGCGCGCACACGTGTGTGTGTGTGTGTGTGTGCGTGTGTGTGCATGCGTGCGCACGTGTGTGTGTGTGTGTGTGTGTGCATGCACGCACACGTGTGTGTGTGTGTGTGTGTGTGTATGAAGTGCAAGGATAAGAGGTGTAATCATCGCATGGCCTGCTGCAGTGATAATTTTTGATGGTGTGAATCTGCTAGTCTCCCGTTGAGCAATATGTGAAAGAACATCATTGATTTGGTCATTAGTCGTTTGTCAGAACGGAAATTGCTTAATGTAATGAATATGGCACCCATGGCATCCAAAAGTGAACAAAGTCAAAGTTAAAAAATGACATTAATTAAGAAATGTATTTGATGAGATGGACTTTGAGGAATTCCATTAGACGGCACAAGCGCTGACCATTCTCTCTCAGCAATTTCACTGTGACGACATACCAAACAGCTGAAGAAAAGCTGACACTGTGCCAGCCAGCAGAGAATGGGCCACAATGCTTCCACCCATAGACTGTATTTGTGCTAGATTTGAGTTGCCGTTTGGCTGGAAAGTCTTGCAAGATCTGGCAACCCTGTGCCCCACCCTTGTGCTGCCATGTTACTGGTTGTTTTTGTTGTATTTCTGTCAGGACAACTCACATATTTAAATGGCTTGTTTAATGAATGAATGTGCTGCATAATAATTTTAGTTTGGCTTTGAATGGATCTGCTTTAGTACTGCTCCGGAGCACGGGCATCTCCCCCCGCTAAACAGGAGATGACCAGAAACCCCCCCCCCCATACTAAAGCAGATCCAAACAACAGGTGGAAGCTGGGGTGATAGAGGGTGACAGCTAAATTTTATTAACACAAGCCGTAAGCAACAAAGAGCAGCGCATCAGCATTCAAGCAGTACAGAGAGAACTGATTCTTGGCTTACAAAGGGCGCTCCATTAGAGGTGCGTGCATGTGATTGGTTGAGTATGGGATGCGTGGTTGGTAGCCGACCATGGTCGGCTACAGCGAGAGGTTCTCCGCCAGAACTTTGTTGTGACTGTGACTTTGTGACAGTAACTTTGTAAAAGGTCTGTACAAATTAAATAGAGTTACATTGCTGGCATTTGGCATATTCTCTTATGCAGAGAATTTCATTTGACATAATATCAATTTATACAGCTGGATATATCATGAAGCATATTCATAAGCACCTTGTTCAAGGGTAGTGCCCTACCTAGCAACCACACCTTTGGGTTACAAGACCAGTTCCCCTAATCATTATACTACACAGCGACCCTCTGCCAAAGTGAACTGAACTGAAGCAAGTCCGACCTATAGTGTTTTTGATTTATTACAGAGAAAGGAACTCAGTGTTTCTACACGTCAATGGAATGCAAGGTGATCGTATCTATTTACTGACACAAATGCAATGGAGTATTTATTATTTGTTTTTGCTTTTTGTGAAATATTTCTGAAACGAGTTTGCAGAGCAACCATCCATGTTTGTGAACACTTGCACTGTCAGAAGTGTAAACATTATGATTGAAAACCTCTCGTGGAATAGATTTCATAGCATGCTGTAATAAACAAAGCAAATGGTCCATAGATCTCTGCAGTAATTTATTATGCTAATCAACACTTACCATAATGAGAACCAAATGACTAACATACAAAAGAGAGAGAGAGAGAGAGAGAGAGAGAGAGAGAGAGAGAGAGAGCGATTGCAGAACGCTGGCGTCGTTTCATTCCTACATGCCCTGTGAAGTACATCCTCACTGTCAAATCTGTGATTCATGTAGACACCTCTGTTTCCCGCACTCTGTATTGATCTACTTTGGTATAAGTGCCATCCGGCCTGCGAGGACAGAAGTCTATACTAATTATTCATATCAGTTATCATAAATATATTCCACCCAGGCTGACGTTCGTTGGAAGAGCGCAGACGTTCTCCACGGTGAATAATGCAGACAGAAACACGGCGCGGGAGCGGCTTTCACGAAAACCTTGGCAGCGTGTTTCTCCAACAGCACCTCGGCTGCTACAGGTGAACGTGACGCGGAGAGCGTCTCTCAGTAATCCCCCGCCTGTCACTCAAAGCCTGGCCTGTATTTCCCCAGAAGCCTTGCAGTAAATGCGCGCAGATTTTTCAACAAAACCCGTCTCATGTTACACTATTGTGTACCTAGCGCGCTGCTGCTAAAGTGGGACAATTCATCGGATTGAGCGCCGTAAGCAAAAAAAAGAAACTGGCCTGAAACGGTGAACTCTGCCGTACGACAGCAGGTGGCAGAACAAAGACAAAGGACCTCGCTATCAGCTTAGCGCCGATGTCACATCTGCAGGAAGGATAATTGGAGAGGAGAAGAACCGAGAGGAAGAAGAAAGAAGGAAAGGGAGGAGAGGCAGGGAGACGGAGAGATGGACGGACGGCAGTCGTGACAAGAAAGCCCCTTGGCGTAGCTGCTTGGGCCGGACTCGATCCCTCTGATGAAAGATGCAGCAGCTGCTTCACAGAGAATGAATTGTGAAAGAGGCCGGGCCAGAACCTCCCTCCAGCCGGGCCAGGGTGAGAGGACCTATCCCCCCAGCCAACCCCCCCCCCCCGGCTTACCGCCGTTGACAGAAACGTACTCGCATCAAGGCAACCGGAGGGTACCCCGCTACACCACGGGAGTACATAAATAAATAAATAAACGAAATACAGTGTTCGGCGTGTTGTTGCTTCAGCTTAACTGACGCGAAGACACCGTCTGAACTCTGGATTCCAGGAGCACTGAGTCACATGACCAGACTGTTAATGACTCTGATATCAGTAATCAAAGTTTCCATGGGCAACAATGGGGGAGGGTGTTGAATGCCCCGCTGGTAGTTGTCGCGTTTCGACCCCCTCGGGAAACCAAACGAGGGGGATCCTAATGAGGGAATTGTTCGAAACAGCAGTCGTCCTTAAAGGCAAATGGCAAACTTTGTTCTGGTGAAGAGGGGGGTGGGGATATTCGGAGTGGCGCGAGAAACCTAAGGTAAATAAATAACAAAAATCATCTGAAAAAGAAGTGAAGAGGAGAGATGTGTGATAAATATTAATCACAGAGGGCCTGGGGCAACAGGCAGCATGTCTGGCTCTTCATCCTACATTTCACTCAGACAGCGAAGACAAAATAAAATAAAAGAACACGGACGATGTATAGATGAGATATGAAACTGGTGGGAGAAGGAGGGAGGGGCTCTTAAATGAGAAGGGATCATGAGGGTTGTTTTCATGTCCAAAAGAGTCAAATGACTTATGAATCACCAAGCAGGTAACAATCGGCCCACTGCATCTTGCTCTCGGTCACTCTGAACTGCATTCTACTTTCTCCCCAGTTATTACACACATTAAATATGTTTACACCCACAATTATTACACATATTAATTATGTTTACACCCGCAATTATCACACACACTAAACACATTTATCCTCCCAATTATTCCACATAATAAACACTTTTACACCCACTCATGGAAGAGGTTTTAATAAATACATCAGATTCTGGTCTCCAGACAAATAGTTAAAGAGAGAAACAAGTCAAAGAGAGTGATGCAGTTTTTAATGAGTGATTGCCAATTAGCATAGATATGGACTATAGAAAACAAATGGGCAGCACTCATCTGTGAAGTGGATTATCTCTATGGATTTTTCTTTCCACATCACTTGCGGCTCAATTGCTGCAGAAAGTTGTTTCTTAGAATGAGAACTAGAGAAACAGATTTCCTGTCTGAATGCAGGCCTGTAGGTGTGTATGTTGTACATGACTGAAGTTTCACAGTTGCAGTTAACTGGCTTTCTGGACATATAACAATATATATATTTTGTTATAAAATGTGAACAAAAAAAAAAAACTGAAAACATAAGCAATATTTTATAAGCTTAGCCCTCCTTTAATGAAGAAAAGTTTGGTTTTAATTTTCAGCCATTAAAGATATGTAACTACTTACATGCTGTACTACCTATTTTCTCTAACCGACATTCTCCTTGTTTCTTGGTAGAATTTTGGTTTTCTAAAAATATAAATGAAATTCACTGATTTCTCCATCTTTGTTTCCTTGACAACATGTCCAAACAAGGACTAGTTTCCTTGGCAACGAGCCCTAAAAAACGAGAAGCGTGGAAGAGCTGGAAAGCTGCCTGAGCTTTTACTCTTGTAGTCTCTCTTAAGAACACCTGCACTGTGTTTATCAGAATAGCATCTGTAAAAACGCTCTTCCCAGTTATTTATACATACAGCAAGGCCTCTACAAATGAGAGCCCACTCTCCGCACTACAAAAGAGGAGCTGAAAAACACTCCTCTTTCTTACTCTCCACTGAATATTCCACTTAGCTATCTTTCGAAACATTACCCCCCCCACTCCCCCCCTATATAATTTTCTTAGGTAGTTTGTTGTTGCTCCCTTCTCCTAATGGAAACTATTTCCAGAGAGTAATTACTGCTTTTGATCATTAAGGGGCCGTGCCTTTTTGCGAAAGAGTGAAAAAACTACTCTTGCTCTTTTCCATCTTGGCAATGTCCTCCCTATTGGTCGCTGGCAGAAAGTAAGAAGCCTGACTGTAACTCAGAGGTTACACTTCCAGTTAGGGCATCAAAATTGTACCTTTAACCATAGTGTTTACTTGAGGTCCAGGCCAGCTATATAAATTGATGGCACAAACAAAGGCATCTGCTAAAAAAATGGATAAAAAAAACTTCTTGTTTAGTGTGTTTATATATTAATGGATTGCCTTTTTTTAAACACTGACACAATGAATACTGGAAATGCTCAACCGTGGAGGGCTGTGGTCTAACTCTCTTTAATTCAATCCGTTAAATTTGCTTGGCAAGTGCCCTTACTCCGGGTGATTTTACACGGCACCCATTTTGCATCTTAAAAAGCTGACTGCTTGCTGGAGCTATTCAGGTTAAGTATTCTGCTCAACAGCTGTGCCTCACCTGGGATTTAAACCTGCAACCTTTTGCTTTCCAGCCGGGCTCCCTGTGCCCGTGAATGCTTGCGTTTATTCAATGACGTTGGTAATTAATGGGTGGCTGTCTGAACAGACGTTACACAACATTACTGACAGCTGACCCCTGGGGACTGAGGCAGTCGAGCTTATTACCCCTAACAAGTGTATCCAAAAAAAAGCTTCCAAACCTTCAGAATTCGCTGGACCCAGTGCTGTTCATTATAAGCTTGCTTCAGCTGAGGCTCGACATGTGGGTTGCTAATAAATGTGCTTTAAACTCATAGCTGCCCAGAACCTAAATGTGTGGTCATTTCCAATGCCCCCCACCCCCTTTTCAAAAAATGCAGGGATAAAATTTGGCTTTGATTAAAGATACAAATTTTTTTCATGACAGTATTCCAGGCAATTCTGTCCAATAACTATCCTCGCACTACCAGGAAACAGCCCCCGAACTGACCCTCCCACATACAGCTGCCTCTCAGTTAGCCAGCTGTCTCATATAACGTGAAGCCAATATACCAGGTGATCGGAAAACACTAGTACAACAAATACAGGTCAGTCGTGTGCACTAGGGTTCACATCTTAGACATCACCTCAAAGGGAATGTGAAATCAAACCTAACGGGACATCACCTGGAGACTCAACCAGAGCGCAGGGCACATCTGGACCCAGGACAAAGGGGAAAAGCTTACCCAGGCAGACAGACGGAAGTGGAGAATCATCAAGCTACCATAAAATTAGGCTCTTCATTTTGAACACCTGGAGCCTTTGTTCAGTAATGACAGACACCAGCCTTTCTCCTGTCTGAGGCACTGACAAGGGGCATGTGCTTTTTGTGATGGGAACTTTACCCAGTTTCAAATCCGTAATTGGATAGCCCTCCACTGAAATAATGAATTATCTTCTTCTTCTTCTTACAATAATGATAATTCATCAGTCAATTAATGTTAAATATGTATTTGTTTTATAAATATATGCCAATATGTGATTTATATGTAGTGATGTCTATTTTAAAATATTGCATTTGACTGATGCTGATGTCCATATTAAAGGTAATTATGGTGAGACATATTAAATTCATGTTGTAGGAGCAACAAGAGTTACACAAACTTATGTGCAGAACAGCTAGTAACAGCGTACATAAGCAACAAATTGAATTGCAGAAAAACATACTAACCAGGGAATAAATCACACGGCTGCCATACGGCCATGGCCATCAGTGCCCGGCTATTTGGCCGTGATGCCTCTACAACTTTTGCGAGTCCTTAGGCCATTGTGGCCAGACTGCCCTTTTCCTTTGACTGAAATGCCTGCAAGTGACGCATCAACGTATTTACCAGTGCCATAAAAACATTTTTTGTACGCTGTGATTTCCTTAAACAATTTTTTTTTTCTCATAATAGATTTTGGGATTTTTCTAATTTTCACCAGGGGTGCCAATAATAGTTGAGGGCACTGTAGATGCATGGTAGCCATTTTGTGCCCGAACTCTGACCACTCATCAGCTCAGATGGAAAAGGGCAAAATTATTGAGCCAATTAAACTGGGGGTTGATAAGGTAGTGGTAGCAGAGTAGAAGATTTTTCCACAACAGCAGGAAACTCACTGTGCAATTAGTATGATTATACCATGAGGTTTTTCATTATCCAAGATCTTTATTTAACATCTCACCCCAAAGACAGCATCTTCTACAGCACAGCAAACCCTGTCTCTACACACAATATTCCACAGAAGACCACTCTCTACTAGTCCACCAACACCTCCTCCAACAGCCACTTAGCTTTTCCAATATGTCTCCCATGCAACTACTAACCAATCAAACTTCAGCAGTTTGACAGAAACCGAGTGCATGGGAGCGTTTCTGCTGTTGGCTCTACGTATGAAAAACAGAGACTACATCCATAAACATGCAGTGGTCAGTGCCCCTGCCTGCCCGACCTGTGATGATTTCTGCCTGCAGAAATCTGTCAGTTGTTTATTTTTCCTGCAAATGATTACTGGCTGTCATTATTTTCCCAAGGGCTTAATTTATCCATAACCCATGGAACAAAATTACTGCGATGAAATATATAAACAAATAAGTAAATAAATAAATACTGTTCCTCTACAGCAATCGGAGGGTACTGTGGGAAATGGCACGGGTACATCGGTGGGCCTTGCTGTGAAGACACCTGTGGAATGAATTAGCGACACTCGGAATTATTCAAAGGAGCAAAGCAGCAGGACTTAATAAGTTTTTTTTTTTAAAAGACAGGCACGTACCTGAGAACCGTAGAAAAGGGTGGGGTGTGGCGAGGCATCCCCAGAGGAGGGGTTGTTTTTAATATCAGCGATGCTAATACACATTTAATGTCACCCACGGTGTGTTTGTTTTGATATGAGCATTCACTGAAGGCATCGGTCCAAGCCATGATCTACATTAAGTTGCGCTGGTGTACCGTCGCTAAGAAAACAGAATGCCACAAGGAGATACACGCCGTTCCAGCTGTTAAGGGTTCCTCTGCAACGCCTGAGTGTAAAGATCTCTGTGTACCGGAACGCGTGCAGAATTAATTCCATAAATCAGATCAATTTGTCTTTGAAATATAATGAAAAGCGCCATCAATGTACGGAATACTAAACTCCGGACCACATTTATAGCCCGGCAGGAAAGACCACCTTCATTGATTTTAAAACAAATCTATTGATTTGGGAGTAATGAGTGGCAGAGCCATAAAGCAGCTGTCGCGCGGTATGAAATATCTTGATATCCGCCACTCTGGGAAAATGGGTAAATGAGGTCGGTTCTGCACCTCAGCTTTGGTTTTTCAAAACATAATTTCATCATGGGACACTATCACAGACGCTCATCGACCGGAGCGGCTTCACACTGGATGTTCACTTAGGAAATAAACGGACACTCATAACAGTGTGATGGTGTGATATTTTTCTACAAGATGTCTCCTCCATGAAACTAGCCTATTCCAGAACCATTTTAATATATTTTATACAAACGTACTCGCAAATACACCCACGCTCACACATATATAATTCATTTTTGTTTTGCTTTCTGATGATGCAATTATGTAAATAAAGGGAATACCGAATCCATGAGCTTCACTTCTTAATAAAATATTGTAAAAAAAAAATAATTATATATATATAATTTCTCTGTCTTATGCACTTCACTGCTGTGAAATCAAAATATGAGAATCTAAAAGGAAGTTAAATAAGCAGTCGCCCAATCTAGAGGTGCAATTACATTGGTAATTATGGCCGGTGAATGAAGTCTAAACAGACACTTTTCATCCCAAGGAGGGGAGGAGCTGCTTGATGCACGAGTGCCTATCCTGATTAAGACCGCCAAGTCTCATGCAGAGCGTAATTCCGCCTGTTCTCACTACGCGAATGTGACATCAGGGCTGTTCTGCCTGTCATTCATCAAAGGGGTGGGGGGTGAACGATATCTCTTTCTTTACAGACATATTCAGCCTATGATTAAAGACAGAAGCTGCATCTTGAAAGCCCTTTAAAATGAAATCAAGCTTAAGCAAGATTAATCCCCCTCACACGCACCTCCACCCCCGGGCCCCTCCCCCACACACGCACACCCTCCACCCCCGGGGCCCCTCCCCCACACCTTCGCACCCAACTGCTCCGTAGGTGGACCGGTTTTACCCGCGCATTCGGCGGTAAAAAGAACTGGTGTGTGGCTGGGCCGGTTAGATTAGTGCGATGGGAGAGGAGGGGTGCCTCGGCGGGTCGGAGAAAAGCCGCTGCGCTGATAGCCGCGGTGGACACACATCGCTAAAGAAGCTCATAGTTGTGTGAGAGAGGCTGGAAAATGAGAATAAATGGTAGGTGTCAGTCCCACAGGGAACGCCTGGTCATCTGGAAAGAAAAGATGTATGACCACATAAGAACGGATAATGCCATCTCTTTCTCTCCCCCCCTCCTTCTCTCTCTCCCTCTCTGTAGGTGACATTCTCTTTTCCTGACCTTCGACAGAACTTGAATATGTTTTTATTTTTCCATCTTTCCATCTTTCAAAATAATTGCTACGTAATGAACCACGGAAACAATTATAGATGAAAAAGCTGCTGTTCCTTTAATTCAATGCAGACACAAAGCGCTGCATTTGCACAGTCGAGAATGATCTTGGGTCCAGGACCGACCTTGGGCCCGGGAATGACATGGACCTGGGAATGATTGCGGATCCAGGATACGGCAGTCCTATGCTTTGGGTCAGGGGTGGAAAACCTACACAAATACGAGATTTGCGGTCTGATTTACTAAGGCCTTTAGCAGGTGCAAAACCAATAACATGACCAATGATTCATGGTATTTGTTTTGCACCAATCATTGGTCATGTCATTGGTTTTGCGTGTGCTAAAAAGCTTTGTACCCGCTAAAGGTCTTCAGGTAAATCAGGCCCTTGATGTTGTGTTGGAGTTTTTGTTGCTGCTCATGCTAATGGTCTCTGCTTTCCGTGCTGTTCTGTGGAGATGGCACACCATGTTCTCGTTGAGGTTGACGTGCTATCGAACACATACCGGCGAACAGCGTGCTAATGGAAACACTTGGAGTGAGTGAATAAAATCCAAAGAAAATGATACAAGTAAAGCAGAAATAAAATATGCATTCACATGCTTTTTCTCTCCACTGAGGGTTCTTCATTGGGAATCTGGAGACCTGCTGGGAGCGGAGAAAAACATTTAACTTCAGGGTCTAACCATGTTAGCACCATGCAACACGCACAGGGTCCAATATAACCTGGCTATTGGAATCTATAACATAACAAGAATGTTGCATAATAAAATATAACACATACTGAGCTCACCTATTATTGATTCATCCTCAAATCTCAATATTGACGTTCTAAGCTGAGAGGGCAGAGATTATTCAGTCTCTGTAGGTAGTGCGGATGTTTGTACAAAGTGATACGGAGTACAGCACATTTTCTTTTTCCTGGGGGAAACCTGGTTTAGAATGAAGCTTATTGCGCTGACTGCGTAAGTGTGGGGTTCTGTTCGACTCCAGGGGGCTTCAGCACGTCCTCTTTTTTCTCACACAACTCATTCTGTAAAAGGCAGAGAAGAGAAGAGATGGGAAGCAGCACACACTGCCTGCCATTGATGCTGAGTGATGTACTTGCCCTCTGTTACCTTCTATAATAATTCATGAAAGCTAAGCCAAGCTCAGAAATGGGGCTAATGAAATCTCAAATGTTACCCAGTGAGGAAGGCCCTTATTGCCAGAGAGAGAGAGAGAGAGAGAGGCAGGGAGAGAGAAAGAGGCAGGGAGAGAGAGAGAGGCAGGGAGAGAGAGAGAGAGAGAGAGAGAGAGGCAGGGAGAGATAAATAGAGAGAGTTAAATTCAATATTGTTTCAGCGGTCATATTTATCACTCTGACGCTTACTTTAATATCAGCATACTTAAGAGAGTGGATCGACTCAGCTTATTCACAGACCTGCATAATTTAATTTGAATCAATAAGGGTGAATTAGAAAATAATATCTCAAAGAGCCAGCAGTTGCTACAAGCTGAAGAAAAACAGGAACTAATGTTTAAGACAGTTATACTCCTGCTTGTGTTTTCAGAAATGCAGGAGAAAGAAAAATGGATCAGCAAAGCGTACTGTGGTGAAGTTGAAAAGCAACGCGTGTCTCTCATTGTAATTCGGCTTCCTTGTTGTGCCCCTGCATCGGCGGGGTCTGCAGCATCGCTCCTTGTTCTCGCTCTAAATGTTTAATGCTTTTTGTGCAGAGGAATTAACTGTGAAACTCTCTGTTTGAAACCGCAGAGAGTTTCAATGTTTTCTTTTTTCCTTTGGAGTGGAAGAAAGTGAGGAAAGCGGAGCGGGATTGAGTGAGTGCGTAAAACAGGCAAGAGGAGGTCAGAAAGCAATGGAGTGACAATCGAACTTTTTGGCGACAGCCTTTCTTGAATGATAATTACCGCAGAAATGCTAGCTAAAATGGACAGGTAAAGGAGAGGAGACACCTGAGGGTGTGAGTGGGATGGTGGCCCCATGGAAATAATATGTCACTAAAGGCCGTGAATGGTGTCACCAATGCAGGTTGGTGTTATATTTATTGAAATGTCTTCTGAGGGCAGCATTGCATGTGATTGGTTCTCTCAGCCATCCAATCAGTGAGAGGGTTAGGGTTAGGGCTATGGCTGCAATGCTGCCCTCAGAAGACATTTCAATAAACATAACACCAACCTGCATTGATGACACCATTCATGGCCTTTAGTGACGTATTATTTCCATGTTACAAAAATTGGAAAATATCTCCTTTATGCTTTCAGTTGTGCTTAGATTTAATTGTTGCAACGTCAACTATTTGAATTTTCATTCACCTGAATTGGGCACGCACAATCACATCACAGTGTGTGGTGCCCAGAAAGATATATTTAAGATATATTTAAGATATATTTCTTCCACAGATGTTGCATTATAAAAGCTTAAGTCTGTGACAGAAACTATGGGCAGCCAGTCCTAGTCCGGAGAATCACAGCATCGGCAAATTCTTTCATCTTTAAATCAGCAGCCAATTCAGAAGAAACTAGGTGAGATGAGGTAGATGTGTATAACTAAACCACCTTATCTGATAAATTCAGTGCAGATTAACAATGACATCCAACTCCAGAGTTGGGTTTCTCTGCTTTATATTCTCTCTTTGATAACAGTAATTTATGAGTGTATATTAACCTCCTATTGAGCACATAGCTCATTCTGTATCCCAGTCACTGATAGGCTGAGAGTGTGCATGGTGAATGGAGGAGGAAGAAAATACAGGTGGACAAGTTTTTGAGAGAAGACAGGAAGGAACAGGAAAAATACACAGCAAAATGCTTTAGTTCTATTTGGTGGCTACTGGACCTCCGCTCTTCAGTCAGTGCCATGCCATCATAAATCCCCATGTTTGTCTGCCCTTCCCTATGATTCAGGAGTTTGTAAACAATATGGACCTTGGTGTGAAGGGCTCCGATTGCACCAAAAGGTTGAGCATACTTCGGATGCCTCCACGCTAATGTCAGTAATGCCTGTATTACTTGCTCTGTCCTTTCTTCTGTCGGGCTCCTAAGTCCTTGTTTATTGGTCATGAAAGCCTCTAAGACCAGATGACATTCTCTGTGAAAGCAAAGGGAAAATGTCATGGCACTCAAAGCAGGGAGACAAAAGTAGCAGTGCAATCAAAATACCAGTAGGGGGAGCCAGATTTCACAGGGGCTCATTGACCGAAAGTCACTTTTCAGCATTTTCAGGCAATCTCTTCTCGCATAGAACACACACACACACACACACACACACACACACACACACATGCACGTACACGCATACATGTACACACACATGCAGGTGCACAAATACACACACGTACACACACACATACAAAATTAAGGATATACTGAACTGGCATATATAAAAATATAATGATCTCTCAATGGAGTTTTGCCAAAAGCTATCAAGCAAGAGAAAACTCATGAGTCCTGCACTTTTATTTTTACCCCATATTGTACTGTGGACCTGCACATGAAGAAAGCAGCCTGGCATCCTAATCTAGACACCCAACCGAGAGTGATGTCTCGTTGTGCTCAAATCAGTCTGCCATAGCGTTGGCGGCTAGCTGGCTGCATGTTGGCGAAAGCTGCTGGACGGGCTCATACTCTGACACTTAATTTATCAGGGCAATGACTGACTTGGCGGCTCGTAGGCTTGGCTTGCTTTGTCTGCCAGACCCACTCAGTCACACAAAAAATCCATCACCCATACATGGAGAATAATGCTGCCTAGGACGCAAGTTAAAATTAATCTAGTTGTTAAAAAAAACAAAATAAGGCAGGCCTCAAAATCGTTATGGACAAGTGAGGTTTAACAGGCCGCAGGAAGTGTGGAGCTCTTAGGTCTTACTGGTGAATGTACAATTTGAGCCGTTTGTAGTCTCTCACAACTTGAAGGGCTGTCTTTTCTGTTAGAAGAACTGATCGGAACTAATCGCAGACACCAGAAGTAATAGGAAAAGGTTTTTTGTGGTCGACAAATTCAAATCAATGACCAGTAAACAGTGCAATAGAGGGCAGGCAGAAACGTAGTCAAATCCAGGCTGGGGTCAATGTCCAGTGATCAGTGCAATACAAGGGTAGGCAAGAGCGAAGTCCAGAAACAGGCAGGGATCAGAACTGGAGAATCCGTCAGGGCAGGGGATCAGGAGGACGAAGGGCAGGAGCAGGGCTAGGACAAAAAAGGGTAGGTAGGCAGGAGGGCTGGAGCAGGGCTGGACAGGAACGGGTAGGACAGGAGCAGGCTGGACAGGCAGGAGAACAGAAACTGGACGGGTACACAAGACTGGACACACAAATGAGGAGCAGGCAGGGAACAGGCAGGGAACAGGCAGGGAATAGGCAGGGAACAGGCAGGGAACAGGCAGGGAACAGGCAGGGAATAGGCAGGGAACAGGCAGGGAATAGGCAGGGAATAGGCAGGGAACAGGCAGGGAACAGGCAGGGAATAGGCAGGGAACAGGCAGGGAACAGGCAGGGAATAGGCAGGGAATAGGCAGGGAATAGGCAGGGATCAAAAACTACAGTAAAGAAATGAGACACGCACGAATGCAGGGCACAAGACAATCTGACAGAGAACACGGAAACAGAGGAGACTAAATATCAAGCTAACTAAGAAACAATGAGGAACAGGTGAAACAAAACAAAATGAGAAAACACAATTCAGGTGTGGGGAAGTGGAGACACAAAATGGAGGGAGGGAGAGAAAACATGGAACGGATTACCAGATAGAAAATACAAATAAATGGAAAAACCAGACGTAGACTTCAGACACAAGATGTGACACTTTTTATTGATTCACACAGAGCACATGGTAGCTCCACCAAATTTGGCATTTGTGTAGCCTCAACCTACCACCTCCTTCACCCTACTACTTCCTATAACCTCTATGAGCCTACCACATCTTCCGACCTCCATCACCCTACCACCACCTACAACCTCTGAGTACCTCTATTACCTTACAACCTCCTACAACCCTCTTATCCTACCAGCTCTTACAACCTCATACCACCTCCTACAGCCTCCTCACCCTATCAGCTCCTATAACCTCCATCAGCCTACCACCTACAACCTCCATCACCTTATCAGGTCCTATAACCCTCCATCAATCTACCACCTCCTACAACCTCCATCACCATACTACCTTATATAACCTCCATTAGCTTACCACCCCCTACAACCTCCTACAACCTCCTACAACCTCTTACCATCTCTACTACCTACTAAAACCCCCATCACCCCCATCACCCTGTATACTACCTACCAAAACCCCCATCACCATACAACCTCATTACCCTACTACCTAATACAATCTCCTTCCCCACCTCTATTACACACTGCATGAAAAGAGAAGTTTCTGAAAGATATTCTGTGAAATTTCAGTGAAATTTGGGGTGTATCGGTCATGAGTGGTAGTTTCCCATGTCGACACATGCATTTCCAGAAACATACATACTCTCGGGCCACATCTATGATTGGGAATTTCTGGTCTCAGATATTCCTGATTAATTCATGGACTCTGCCTGCACTGAATTTCACGGTGTGTCCTCAGAGGTGGACGGAGGTGGACGGCCATGTCTGGTTATTTATGCCAAGTGTCTGGACAAGAACACATCCATGCATGAGATTATGTTGATTTCCAACATTGACACACAGCGCACATGCACCTTTTACTGCAGTGACATGGGGAAGGCTTGCTAGAGGATTCTCTCTCTCTCGCTCTCTCGCTCTCTCTCTCTCTCTCTCTCTCTCTCTCTCTCTCTCTCTCTCTCTCTCTCTCTCTCTCTCTCTCTCTCTCTCTCTCTCTCTCTCTCTCTCTCACACAGTCAGGGTGTAGCACGTACGCCCTCTAATAGTCCGACGAAATAACAAGACAACAAAAAAAATCCTGCACTCATGCAATGCTCCCAATCTCGTCAATTTAATACAGGGATGGATCCAACTTTCGACCTGAAACAAGTTTTTCCAACTTTATCGCTGAAGTGCAGTTGGTAATGTCTGCACACAACGAAAAAGTGTGAGAAAGAGAGAGAGAGAGAGAGGGGGGGGGGGGGGGGGGGGGGGGGGATGGGGGCTGGGGGAGAGACAATGAGCGAGGGAGAAAGAGAGGGGGATGGAGGAAAAACAAACACAGAAGACAAGATGAATACCTCTGCAGAATGACCCCGAGCCTGACATCCAGATATGAGGCTCGGCACATTCCCAGGCATCTTTATATATTTATAACCCTGGAACACATTACATTCCATCCATATAAAGCGCTTTAATCTGGCCATTTATCGTCGTATTAGCCCTCTGTATTTCACGCACGCCGTCTCCCCTCCCACGGCTAACGCTCCCATCTGGTGGCAGCACCCAGCCAGCAGTTTCACACCCCGCCCCCACGTGCTACCTTCCCAAATACCCGAGATGTTCCGACGACTGGTGACGCGAGCTTGCTAAATGCAGGCCGGGAGGGTATGAGAATTTTGAATCCAATAAATGACCCTGCGGTTTTCAGCTATCGGACACATTTTTTTAAATTGGGATGGTGGGTTTCTTGTGGCGGTTTTGTTACTGAAACCTTTTTTCAGCTGTTTACTGTTGAAGATAGCGTCATGAGGACATGGACACGCTGTACAGAACAAGAAAATAACAGTGCATGACTCACCCTCTTGACTTTTACTCAATTGAGGTGTACTCTGCCTCTCTTACACCAAATGTATTTTACATATTTTTTATCTTTTATTGATATATTTATATACATAAAAGAACAGTAAAATAGCAGGAAAATGTGTGTGTGTGTGTGTGTGCGTGTGCATGTTTGCATGTATGTATGTATGCTATCACTGGACCTAAAAAGCAAGGCGTAAAAGCAGGAAGTCTCATATGACTAATCACAGGAATATGGGATGATTTCAGACAGGTTTAGACGGCAGCCGCAAAGAAGAAGTCCCAAATGGAAAAGTGACTTTGATTTTTCACCTCGTCTCCCTCTCAGCTGTCCAGAAGGCTTCCGCTCAAATGGCGTGTCTTCAAACATGCATGTGCGCCAAAGTGGAACCGCAAAGAAATGAGGCGGCAGCCGTCTGCCCCCCAAGCCCACCCCCCCCCTCCACGCCCCTCCCTCCCTCCCCTCCACACGGACCCTCACTCCACTGTGCCGGCACTATCCTCTCAGTCCCCTTCAAATGACAAAAAGTGAAAAAAATAACAACTGAAAAACAAAACCAGTTATGCAAATGCTACACTGAGGGATATTGTCTGTCTGGGGATTTTGTGCATGTCAGCGGGGGGGGGGGGCTGTCTTTTATTTATATTTCTGCCAATTCCATATGAATGCTGAGAAGAAGCAAATTGCTGTCATATTTTGCCATGTGGCTCAGCGCAGCTTGGCTGAATTATCTCCTGAACATCCTGGGGGCGGAGGAGGGGCACCCTGTTGATTTGACGTGGAGCACCCTAGTATTTTGGGGTGGAGCACCCAGGTATTGAACATTGGTATCTTGTTTATCGAGTTTATGATGTTTATTACCCTATTTATCAACTAAGTTACGTACTGATTATAATAGGTCATAATTTTATCAACAAAAAAGATAATGTTTAGATATCTATTGTCATATGCATTCATAAATGTTTAGAAAAAATTCAGTTGTCATTTTGGGCTGATAAAGGTGTGCTTCCCTGGAGAATTTCTCCAACTATACCACTTTACATCTTTTTATATAGCTCTTTGTACAACTGAGCAAGGTACTTGACATGCATTTATTATATTAAAGTTCAGCTCCATAACTGGGTAACATGTAGAATGTAAGTTATGTAACCATGCTGCTAAACAACATTAAATGATCAAATTATCATAAGAGAGTTCTGAGAAACAGTTCCCTGTACTTAAGCAGCATATTCCAACCGCAACTGATCCCCGGCAAACTGAACGTAAAAAAAAATAAAAAATAAAAAATAAATGACACGAACAGGGGAGGAGGGGCTCCTGCCCCTTTTTGCCCCAAGTGCAAAATATTAATAAAAAATGTGTATTTGTATTTATTATTGTTGCTGTCATTAATTTTCATTCATTAATCTCGGTACATATATTCTGCGCAATAACTGAGTGTCGTAAAACAGTTTTTCTAGGTGTGTGTGTCTTTTTCTTTCTTTCAGAACACGCCTCTTAAAAGGTCTCGGCACCGCCCTGGAAATTTTTTTTATGATGACTTCTTTAATGGCACTTGAATTCTTCAGAAAAGTTTTTTGTCCTGATATTTTATTTCCGTGGCAAACCATATCTCACCCGGTTTCGACAGTCCGCCGCCAAACTCGGTCACGTCTCAGTCAATTAATCAGGTGTCAGCTGCTGGGCCGATCCCCTGGGGGTCCCCCGTGCCTCTCGATCCTTGACGGGAGGGGCGAGGTCTCCGTAGGTCAGGAGAAGGGGTGTGCGGAATGGGGAACGATGTGCTCAGCATGATAGCCGCGCCATCTGACCCACAGTCACGGACGTGGGGGTCTGTCCACAGAAAGCGGAATTTCAATAGAGTCCGGCGTTTAGATGGAGTCCGGGATGCGGCTTCACCACAGAGGCTTTATAAATAATGCAGAAGTGCTGATTAAGAGGAGAAACCCAGCAATCGCTTACAATTGCCTGCATTGTTCAGAGGGAATATGGAGTAGGCCAGGTTAGGTGAGGATGTGCAGTTATAGACAATAGAAGAGACTGCTCTCTGGTAGCCGCTGGAATCTGACACAGAGGACCAAACTCATTTCAGTCTGTGATACATGTTTAAAAAAAGAAACAGGCTAACATTTCTTCTGTATGTACCTTGAAATGACATCAGAAGGTTCAAACATAAACAAAAATTTCCATAATTTAATTTTAAAAAAAACATGCTCCAAGTTTAATTGACAAAGCATTGGAAATATGTTTTGTTTTAATATATAAGTATGGCATTGAGAAACGCGTTCAATCCGAGAATGCCGTTGCTTACTTTTCGGTGCTAATATACTGAGATCATTCCTACCGCGTTGTGGTTGCAGTACAAGCTTTATTGATGATGCATTTTTTTCCTGTGAGTGGACATCATTCAGGTCACAGCACTCTATGAGCCAGACCCGAGATGTCTCATTTTCAGCAGAGAGAAACTGATATGTCAATGTCATCGTCCCACCCAAGGCAGACAGTTCATTTGTAACAGATCAGCGTTGCAGTCGCCCTTTTCAGGGCGAATCGCACAAGGACACCACTTTGGTCACTTTTAACAAATAACATAAGGCGATTACTGTGCTAACCTGTAATTTTGTCCATTCTAATGCTCTAATGCTCTGGATCTGCACAAATAAGGACATCCCCATGTCTATTCTAATACTGTCCAAATAAGGATGGCCCCTGACCATTCAAATACGTTTCAAACAAGGACATCCCACTGTCCAGTCTAATACCAGCCCACATATGAATGTGTTTTGTCCATTCTAATAAAGTGAGTTTAGGACTGAAAGTGGGGGTGAGTTTAGAACTGAAATTGGGCTGAGTTTAGGACTAAAAGTGGGCTGAGTTTAGGACTGAATGTGGGCTGAGTTTAAGACTGAAAGTGGGCTGAGTTTATGACTAAAGGTGGGCTGAGTTTAGAAGTGAAAGTGGGTTGAGTTTAGAACTGAAAGTGGGCTGAGTTTAAGACTGAAAGTGGGCTGAGTCTAGGACTGAAAGTGGGCTGAGTTTAGGACTGAATGTGGTGAGCTGTCCACGTGGCACAGGGCCTCCTCCACTCTCACCTTCCACCAGTATGAGAGCGAGGGAGAGACGTGCAGGAGGAATGAATGGGTTTCACTTTCTCTCCTGCGAGGGGCTGCTTTTCTTCTTCCACGGTAAATACGATTCTTATCGGAAATAATTAAGTCAAAAACAAATTAAAAGGACTCAGGCGCTAGAGTAAAATGATTTAAACTTTTAATTATTTTTTTATATCACTTTTCCCAAGGCATTAGACCTTGAAGCTTTTTAATATTATTCTGCCACTGTTCAAGGTTGATTAAAATGTTAATGAGATTCATTCTTTCTGTCTGGTAATTGTTAGTACCAGGTTTCCTCTCCTTTTTTTAAACACAAAGAAAAAAGGGGAAAAAAAAGAATATGTACTTGGTTAATGGCCTAATCTTTAAAACCTGCTGTCCCTCAGCTGTTTTCACATAAATCAAGAAATCAACAACAAAAAAAGTTTCATGTAACAGACTTTTTTTGTGGGCTGTAATCTTCCTTTTCTTGTGTTAACAAAGGCAAAAAAAAGCTGTCTTTCTTTTTTTACTGTGTTACTTTCCTGTCAGTAATGGCATAATGTTTGATCCCATTAATAAGGTTAAGTGAAACATTAATTGTGATTTGAATTTTATTATAATACAAAAATGTAGTCCTTTAGAATATGTGAGAATGAGCCAGGAATGAGTAGAGCAGAAGCACGAGTACACAGGCAGGGCACACAGGCTTAAAGGGACAGTAGTTCACTGCAAAAATAAATATTATTCATTCATTTTCATGTGTGAAGAAATGCCTTCTGGCTTGACAATGACAACTCGCCACTTATTTTTTTGCAGATATGAGAAAAGCTCAGGAAGGCCTAATTTCAGAGTGAATGGCAATCTATGGATGAGGAAGATCCAGCTATGGTTCTGCTTTAAACATCTTTTTTGCAGTTCCAAAAATAATAAAAAGGAATACTATGAAGTAATTTGTAATTTGAAGGTGATTCCATTTTCTTTCAAAACCATGTCTGCGATGATATATCCTTTTAAATGATCTTGTCTACGTTAGATATTTTATAACACGCTAAAGTGGCTAAGGAGTTTCTCCGTCATGCTTTGACATTGTCATGGCAGGCCAGGAGAAACATTATCATATCCATCCACTTCCATTTTTTTCAAAATTTATTGCATCAACCTTCAGGTATATATGTCATGTTTATAGCTTGCTAGGTAATTTGAGAGTGCAAGGTGCTAATTAGTGTGAAAGTACACAATTTGAGGTCGTAGTTAAATTTCAATCACAATTTTACACCAAGCATACGAGCGAGTGACATTCTTAAGTGCAAGCTTCCTGCAGACAATAGTTAAAAAAAAGGAAAAAAGAAAAAAAAAAGAAATATAGAAGTTTCAAAAATATACTTCAATGTGCTATATACAAAGCACAAGCTAGTGCTGGGATGTGCAAAATAGAGCGTGGAAAAATGAGCAGAATACGGACAGTGTTACAAAAAATAAATACGTGTGTACATAGACAGCAGGGCTCAGCGCCTGTTCAGCAGCCCGATGGCCTGGCTGTAAAAACGGTCTCTCAGTCTGTTTTGCGGCACTTGATACTGCAGTATTGCCTGCCTAACGGTAGCAGCCTGCACAGATTGTGGCTGGGGTGGTTAGTGTCCTTGATAATCCGTTTTGCTTTGTCCGTCCGCACCACCCTCTGTAGCGCTCTGCGATCGAGTGCAGTTACCGTACCAGGCAGTGATGCAGCCTGTCAGAATGCTCTTGATAATGCTGCTGTAGAACGTCCCGAGGATGCGGAGGCACGTGTTGAATTTCTTCAGCCGCCTGAGGCAGTACGGGCGTTGTTGGGCGTTTTTCACCGCGTGTGAGGTGTGTGTGGACCGTTTGAGGTCCTCGGAGATGTGCACGTCGAGGAACTTGAAGTCACTGACCCGCTCTACTGCGACGCCGTCGATGGAGATGGGGGCACGCTCTCCTCTCCGCTCCCTGTGGTCAATGATTAGCTCTTTGGTCTTCTTGACGTTGAGAGTGAGGTTGTTCTCATGACACCACTGTGCAGGTGATCTAACCCCGTCCCTGTAGACCGTCTTTTTTTCGTTGGCGATCAGGCCCATCCCCGTTGTGTCATCAGCAAACTTAATGATGACGTTGGAGCTGTGCGTGGCCACGCAGTCGTGTGTGTACAGGAAGTAGAGGAGAGGGCTCAGCAGGCTTTCCTGAGGGGATCCCGTGTAGAGGGTCAGTGGCTCTGAAGAGGTGATGCCCATCCTCACCACCGACAGGAAGTCCAGTATCCACCTGCACACGGTGGGGTGCAGACCTAGATCCCTGAGCTTGGTGTCGAGCTTAGCAAGAACTATCGTATTGAACACCGAGCTGTAGTCCACAAACAGCATGCGCACATAACAGTTCTTCCCCTCCAGGTGAGAAAGGGCAGTGCCATGGCAATTGCGTCATCGGTGGATCAATTTTGGCGATACGCAAATTGCCATGGGTCCAGCGTGGCAGGCAACATGGAACAGATGAAGTTCTTAACCAACCTCTCAAAGCATTTGCTGACAACTGAGGTTTGCGCTACAGGTCTGCAATCATTCAGGCAAGTTACCTTAGGGTGCTTAGGGACAAGCTCAATGGTAGACATTTTGAAGCCCATGGGAACAACAGCCTGGGACAGGGAGATGTTGAAAATATTTGCAAACACTCCAGCCAGCTGGTCCGCGCATGCTCTAAGGACGCGGCCAGGGATGCCGTCGGGGCCTGCAGCCTTACAGATGTTCGCTCGCTTAAAGGCTCTACGCACATCAGCCTCTGAGATTTTTAATGAGCTGGCCTCCCCAGGCGGGGCTAACTCCGGTGGGTTGGAGCTGTTTACATCGAACCAAGCAAATAATGTATTTAGCTCGCCAGGGAGGCAGGTAGAGGTGTTTTCTACACCTGGTTCTCCCTCTGAAGTCCGTTATAGTCTGTAAACCCCGCCACAAACTTCTTACATCTTTGTTATTAAATTTATCCTGCATTCTATCCTTGAACTCCCGCTTGGCCGTGCTGATGGTTTTTCGGAGGTCATAGCGGATTTTTGTATTCCGATTGGTCGGACCAGCATTGAACCTCCCTCACAGCAAGTGGTTCCTGTTTCAGTCTCTGCCTATAAGCAGGGAGTAGCTGGATAGAGCGGTGATCTGATTTGCCAAATGGTGGGCGGAGGAGGGCCTTGCAGCTGTCCCGTAAAGGGGTGTAGCAGTGGTCAAGGATCCGCTTACCCCATGCGCTGCTTGTGATGTGCGGCTAGTTAGCCTTGTTAAAGTCCCCCGTCACAGTTAAAGCAGCCTTTGGGTGCACTTGGTCTCTTGTTCACTGATCACCCCATACAGTTCCCTCAATGCTGAGTCCGTGTCGGCCTGTGGGGAGATGTAAACAGCAGTAACGACTACTGCTGTAAGCTCCCAAGGTAACCAGAATGGTCAGCACATAAGCAAGGGGTACTACAGAAAGACTTGAGGGTATTCACATTCTTTCGGTTACACCAAGATCTGTTTATCATGAGACATACCTCTCCGCCTCAATCTTTACCAGAGAGAGTCGTACCAGAAAGAGTTCTAAAAAAAAGTCTTACTTCGCAGGCGTATGATGACGTAGCATGCACTGCGTCACCACTTCAGTGTGCTTGTAACTTTTTAAAAGGCACCTTATGTAGAAAAATGGTTACTTTCATTATGTTGCGGGAAAAATTCACCCGAACAGTGTAAATCTGTTCGACAAAGTCAAAACAGTGAAAACATTGAACAGTCTCATATGGATGTCACAAATACAATACAATAACTTAATTCCAAACACGATACACATTTAATACACATATTTAATATTGTCTAAAGAACAGATTTCCTGTCAATGACATAGTCAGATATTGCTAAAACTCTTCAACAAACTCGGTGACCATTTTTAGCAACCATCTTCAAAAATCCAGTGTTGTTTTTCAGTAATCCAATGTATTTCATCAAGCTGGCCATAACGCACTATTTACCCAAACTGATCTGCAACATCATCTTTGTACAGAAAGTGCGCCCGGACACAGCAGTGGGTGAAAACACTCCACATAAATCCATGACCTCAAGAAGAAAAAGAAAACATTTCACTAAGAAAACGTATTTCAGGTACAGCTGCATGTGCCTTCTGTCTCCTTCACATTAATAGCAATAATAATAATAATAATAGATTTTATTTATAGAGCGCTTTTCCCACGCTCAAAGTGCTGCAAGTTCTGTAAGAAGCAGTGTGAAAGAACACAGGAGGCTGAGTATCTGGTGAGTCTATTGCATTTGTGACGTGATCCATCGAAATAGAAAGCAGGACACATTAAAAGTAGAAAACATTGAAATATTTAGCATTGGATTCCTTCAATTTCAGCTTTTTCACAAGTAATCAGTAATTGACTAAATAGAGAGAGAAACAGCATGTCTTTTTTATCATTTTCAGTAGTTCGCACAAAATCCCTCGTTCTCAGCCATCTCCTTATACCCAGTTACCCCCCTCCACACACACACACACACACACACACACACACACACACACACACACACACACACACACAAACACACACACCCAGGTAACCGACAGGAAACAAGTATGTGGTTACGCATACTCATGTACTGTGGGTGTATAAGGCCTCCCTTGTGCAAAATGACACCCCCCCCTCCCCCCACCATCCCCCAGCCCTTCTCTCCACCTCCCCCCTGATAAATAGTTGTTTTTTACAGGCTTTGCCTCCCAGGGAGAGGCTGAGCCACATGAATAAGAGATGTGCCTGGTAACTGCATCCCCCTCAACATCCTCCACCCCCTTGACACCAGGTGTCCCTGAGAAGCCCGAATCATCACCTCCCAGAGCAGCACTATGGGTGGGTTGGCTTGGAGGGGGGGGGGGGGCTTGTGGGTGGGGGTTGGCACAATGCTCTGTCTAGGGGTCAACTGGCTCACATTGCAGGCACATCATTGTCCCAAAATGTATTGCCTGTGTCGAGTGGAGTTGAGACCCTCGGAGGAGGAGAAACCCGAACACATATCCAGTTTCCATCTCCCGGTAAAAGAAGCTGGTCTCCACCCATGCTGCGATAGTCTTTACCAGCCGAGACTCAAAAACTTACCAAAAAAACACTTTGAAGAAAAATTGCGTTCACAGTTCAACTGTTTCCGTTCTCACTGTGTAAATACATTTATCACATTCGATAAACGCATTATATTTACTTACATTTTCCAATCTCTTCATTCAGATTGTATCTTTTATTCATACGACTTCAATTTCATAGTTTTTTCCCCCTGCTTCATTTCATAAATTTGTTAGCACTTTCACAATTCTAACTATTTGAAAAAAGTGATCAAAGATGAATTCTTCGGGACATGTGAAAGCATGCCTTTAACTGAGAAGTGTGTCAGAGTTTAATTGCAGGGTGAGGAGACAGCGTTGATTGCTTTTTTCAGCCTGCTTTCCAATTTATTGCATGCGGTCTCCATTATACAGCTTAATTGGCACAATTCTAAAATTGATCATTAATAGTATTATGGTCAGTTATCAGAATTCTCAAGGCACCCAAGTGACAAGCTGCTGTAATGGGAGTCTGATGCGTGACCGTGCGAATGCTATTTCTACCAGAGATTAGGAAGGTGGAAAACCTGTGATACTGCTAATGTGGCAACAAGCTGATCATTTCAGAACCAATCATCACAAGTTATTATTTGAGGAAGCAAACATATCTCCTGTAGCACAAGTGTAAATTGGTAAATTAAAAAAAGACCAACAAAAAAAAGAAATAAAGAAAGAAAACAAAAAAAAACAGGAACTATTGAGAGAAGATGCATCTCGAGATGTTTCTCAAAGCTATAATAATAATACAAATAATATCTAAGCTATTAAATAATATAATAATATCTAAACTTATTTGGGAAGGCAAAAATGTAATGCGGTCATCTACTGCAAAATAGTGAAGGACCCGAGTGCGTTGCTGGGAAACTGAGAAAGCATTGGCTCCGAGTAGTGCATCCTGCTCCACAGTGTGAGATAAAATCCTGACAGTCCCAGTGCTAAGTCCTGGCCAGCATTCCCGCAGGGCGGAGCATAATCGCCTGCAGTGTCCCCGTCTCTTTGCACTGGTCAACCAGGTAGATGCAATTTGCCCGTGTCGGCTGTTCAGAAAGTGCAGGCCGAAGAAACTGCAGCTGCACGCGCTCTGGACGTGTTCCTGAATTACAAAAAGATCTGCCCTCAAACACACAACTGGGCATTCCAAATTTGGAGAAGAAAAAACATATACAGTGCCCTCCACAATTATTGGCACCCCTGGTAAAGATGAGTAAAAAGGGTTATAAAAAAATCACCATTTGGTGAATTAGCTTAATCTCACACTGAGAAAAATTTATAAATGCAACCTTTAATTGAAGTAAATTTATTACATTTATTTAAAAAAAAATCCCTCATCAAAAAATAATTATTTTTAACAAAACCACGTGTAGCAACCCCTAGAAAATTTTGCAAAATGTAACTGAAGCATTTTTTTCTATTTATATTTAGCTTAAAGTTCAGTGTTTAGGAACTTTCAAGCAGTATTCATGACTTTCTGTTTCACTGGGGAATAAATATGAGATGACACAGAGGCCATATTCCCTTATTCATACATAAACATGGGAAAGATAAGGGAACACAGAAATCAAATGAGGGAAAAGTGTATTGAGTTTTATAAGTCAGGGACGGCTATATAAAAATAGCTACTCACCTGAAAGGCAGGGCAATACTTAAAAAGTTCAAAGCAACTGGAACTGTTACAAACCTGCCTGGAAGAGGACCCCAGTTTATTTTCCCCCCACGCACAGTGAGAGACAAAAAATAATTTCCAAGGATCACTGTTGGAGAATTACAGCAGAAAGTAGCATTTTAGGGTCATCAAGTCTCCAAAACTACCATTAGACGTCACCTCCATGCCAACAAATTATTTGGAAGGCATGCCAGAAAAAAGCCTTTTCTGTCATTTCACCACAAACATAAGCACCTGGAGTTTGCTAAATGCTACTGGAACTTTGACTGGAACTGTGTTCTATGGTCAGATGAAGCAAAAATCTTGCTTTTCGGCAACCAACACTCAAGGTGGGTTTGGCATAAAAAGAAAGATGGCTATACCGAAAATAACCTGATCCCCACTGTTAAGTATGGTGGAGGTTCCGAGATGTTGTGGGGCTGTTTTTTCTCCAAAGGCCCCGAGAATCTTGTTAGGATACATGGCATCATGAACTCCATGAAATACCAGAACATTTTAAATCTGAATCTGGCTGCCTCTGCCAGGAAACTAAAACTGGGTCGTCGTTGGTTAACTGAACACAAAATCAACCTTCTGCCATGGCCATCTCAGTCCCCTGACCTAAACCCCATTGAAAACCAGTGGGCTGAGCTGAAGAAAAGAGTAAACATGAGAGGACCTAGGATTCTGGATGATCTGGACAGATTCTGTAAAGAGGAATGGTCTCAGATTTCTTGCTCTGTATTCTCCAACCTTATTAGATGTTACGGGAGAAGACTCAGTGCTGTTTTATTGGCAAAGGGAGGTTGTACAAAGTATGAAATGCAGGGGTGCCAATAATTGTGGCACACGTGGTTTTGTTAAAAATAATTATTTCTTGATGGGAATTTTTTTTTCTCAGAATAAATTAACTTCAATTAAAGGTTGCATTTATCTCATTCTTTTAGTGTGAGATTAAACTAATTCACCCAACGGTAAATGTTTTTATAACCCTTTTTACTCATCTTTACCAGGGGTGCCAATAATTGTGTGTTATCATAATTATTATTATTTTTTAATTTCGATTAACTTTTATTTAACTCGGTAGGTGATCTGAGAAGTAGGAATGCAAGGGTTTTTGTAGCCAATCAGGGATTCAAATTGCTTTAGGAAAAAAATTTAAAAGAAAGGCTTCCTGAAAGGTGAATAAAGCACGACAGAATATTTTTTTCTTCGCAAAAATGCACTCTGCATTCTACAATGAGGCATTTTGATGATTCAACTGAAAAATTATTTTTCTTAATCTTTCTCCAGTTTGACTTCTAGAAGAAGAACCAGACCAAAACATTCATATCGCCAACCTATGGAAATGACTTCCACAGACATGGATTTTGCTAAAAGCTTTTAAGAACTAGTAGAAAGAAAAGTCACATTGTTCATGGTAATCTTTTTATTGTTTATTCGTCTTATTGGTATTCTGACGTGTTTTGAAGTTTTTAAATTGCGGCCATTGCATTCCTCGAGGTGTGGTCACCACAACGCCATAGCGGTAATAGACCAAAACAAAACTGCTGGTGTCATGGATGAGGACCAAATTTACTTGGATAGGACTGAAGGGACCAACCCACTTGTTCAAAGATTATACACATATGCAGCTCAACAAGCCACTAGTCTTCACATACTTATATCCTCACATCATCCTCAAAAAGGCTTGAGTTGAGTTGAGAGCAGAATACTAAAATATGATTAATAATATAGAAATCTCCAAACAAGTGAATTCAATTCAATAAAAAAAACCTTGTAATCTGCAATTAAAATTACCAAATGAACACAACTCTACTTTGAGTGACTCACTCTGTTTAAGCTCACACCTGCATTGCAATGTTATTAAAGGTGTACTATGCAGGATTTTTAGCCTTGCCTGTGTTTACAATAAAAAAAAGCCTCCTCCATTCTCAACCCTACCATCTAGCTGGATAGAGGTAACATTACTTACAGGTCAAACAGCAAACAACTCTGTGTCGCTTTTCACCCCCTTGTTGACTTCAGCCGTCGCCATCGAGGAAAAGCAAATGCTAGGTTGACTCTGCTTCTTCAATGCACCCTGTCAGCTTGTTGTTAGGCTCGCTGTCCTTGCGCTTCTTCACTTCGGCCATTGCAGTAGCTAGCTAACGACAAATGCTCTGAAACCTGATCCCACCCCACAGGTTCCGCAGCCACACCCGCCCCTCCCCACACAGAAAAGAGTGCCACTCTCAGAAACGTCCCAAACACATCTTAGAATAATAAATACAAGCAGATGAGCACGGGTTCGGCAAATGTGCGCAAAGACAGAGATTGCCCGTCGATCGTAGATATGACTGAGCATGGTAAATGTATTCGTCAGTGCTGAGCCAAAACTGTTGATTGCTACGCCACAGCTTTGGAATACTTGTGTTCATCTTCAAACAAGTAAAATTGGAATTGGTATTGGAGTGTCTTTCTGAAGAAAATGTAAAAAAAAACAAAAAAACAAGGATGTTAAAAGATTAATGAATAGCTTTTGGAATTCATTTCAATTCCTTCCCTTCTTCATCTGCTCAGACCAGATCTGTAAAGTAATACTTTGGTTAAAAAATCAATGTAAAAAGAAAGTGTTTACTTCAGTGAAAAAAGAGGCAGCGAAGATGCTGATACCTGCATGAATAATCCCATCAGACACGCTTTGAAACCTTATGCAGCATGAAATAGCAAGACGACACTGCTGATGCCATCCTACCCTCCAAAATAATGTACAAACACAACATTTGGACTCCTCTCATCATGTTCTACCCTGTCTGAACCTAATCTGTGCTATTAAATATGAAAGGCAGGCCCTAATTACAGCACAGATATCCTACATACCCACTCCCTCCCCTACAGATAACAAACAAAGAGAAAGAAACGCCTCGAAATAAGGGTTTAGATGGAGGCGACACATTCTGATCAAACCTCGCGGAGGAAAATTCAGTTCATTTTTTTTCTTTTTCATCTTCAAACACCTTGGAGACCAGCTTTATTTTTATTCCGTACATTTTATAAATTGCCAATGCACTCAAATATGATGCTGGAATAAGCATAGCAAGCAGACACAAAGTACAGCAGCAGAGACACATTTTATTAAGTCTGTGTATATTTGCATTCTAAAGTGCACTTCCTATGTTATTTAGCCTCCCAGCAAAAACGGTGGTGTACATTTAACACCCTATGGTGTTCATATGACTCCGTGGAGTCATTTAAAGGGATATTTCACCTTAGTGTGGCATAAGTCATTTTGTGGAGCCTACCCAATTATATTTGCATAGGGTGAATATTACCGACATCAGATGTCCCTGCTGACTGTTAACGGCATCCCCGGTAGTAATCCTGGTTGTCAGGGTCCCCATTCACTCCCATTCATTTTCGGGACCTCACCAAAGTGTATCGTTTTAAAGCACACACTAACTACGGCAGATAATACATCTATAAAAAAGAACACAACGGTGAAAATGTACGTGTTTGTTTAGATATTTAATGTAGTTTCAACGTTTTATTACCTTTCAAAAGAAAAAGAAGATCCGGCAAAGACCTTTGTTATTTTAACTCAGCGAAGAATTCTTGCGTACGATAAAGTTGATCTCATTTCACCAACTGTAGTAGGCTACCGTTAGTTGTAGTCGTACATCATAATAAAACTAAAAATCAAACTACGGCTTGTTGTATTTCTATGCAGTAGCATATCCGAAAATAGTTCCACTATTATAGCAAATTTAACCTCTTATAAGCTCAAAACAAACACGTACCTTTTCGCCGTCATGTTCTCTTTGATAGATGTATTATCTGCCGTAGTTAGTGTGTGCTTTAAAATGATTCATTTTGGTGAGGTCCCGAAAATGAATGGGAGTGAATGGGGACCCGGTGAAATATCCCTTTAAGCACCATAGGGTGTTAAATTTACACCAGCATACATGGCATACATTTTTGCTGTGCACATACTTACACTATTATGCCTGAAACTCAACATGCTTACACCTGCAGAATAAATGTCTGAATGTAATAGAAGACAAACAGCAGAGTAGTTTTTGGTGAAATTATTTTAAATCAGGAAGACTACTTTCTCATAGAGGTCCAGTGTTATTGTCTTTTCAATAATATTTCATATATTGAATATATTATTGGTAATTTGTGATTATTCCATCACACAATGGCTGTTGACTAATTCCCATCTAGAAGCTGACATCTCCTGTGGTACAGTGTCACAATAGCAGCATGTTTACTTGGTTTCTATTGGCCCAGAGGCGAAAGTTGCAAGTGATCCGAGTTCTTTTTCTAAAAAAAAAAACGAGACTAGAAGACTGATATGTAAAAATAAATATTGCAATAATAATAACATTTACAACATGCAGGTCATGTTGTACTTTGAATGCTTAAATAGGTGTCATCTTTGATAAAATATGATATCATGATTCTGGTCTTACTGTAACCTGTGTGATATGTGACGCTTAAGATGTACTAGATTGCACAGGTCACATTTTATTGACTAGAGTGGCAATACAATAGCATTTTTTTTGCCCAATAAAAATAGTCTCAGTGAAGATTTTGAGTGGTTCAGAAACACTCTAAATTCAAAGGAGAAATCTGAGGCTTCAAACCCATTCTGTTTTCATGTGTTAAATTCATTTTTTCTTATCCAAAATAATCTCAGGAGAACAAAAACCTTTAAAATAAACTGGTTTATTGGTCATTGCACATCACTACCCTACCCTGAATTAAATAACCTTCCCGTGAAATTTGTTTACTTGTGAAATTCTACCCATTTATTTTTCCTCTGACCTTTTTGTTATAACCCTCATTATTTTCAGTTGGGATCTGTTCACTAGGATAAGACATGGAGACATAATGTACTAATCACTCCTGATTAAATATTTTTCAGAGAACATTTATTGGAAAGCCATATTCATATTTTTTACGTAGCAATAAGTTTGCATTTTATTTGCCAATGACCTTCCAGTTCATTATCAATTTCAAAAGTCGAAAAAAAAATCAAAATGAGATATATTATTTTGTGGAATGTAGATGGTCATTGTTAATCAACATACATGAACAGGCTATCCCCCCAAAGCAATGTTTTGTTGTTTTGACAATTCTGCAATAACTAACAGCAGAAAGATGTAAATGTTATTAAAAAAAAATGTGGGTGTGTGTCCAGGCTGCTGCAATATATGTGTAAATAAGGGGGAACCTTTGAACTGACCTGTCATGAATAATGAAAGTGGGGTGTCCTTGATATTCATCAGGGGAACACGGTCTGCCACTCAAGCGCAGAGCAGGGAGTGTTTGTGACCCTGCATTCTGTTTTACTCCTATTTTTCTCTTCCTCCCTCTCTCTTTCTACCATTGTATCTCTCCCTCTCTCTACCACTTCCCCACCTCTCCCTACCCCTCCTGATCTCTTTTTCTCTCTCATACCCACCTTTTTTCTCTTCATCCCTCTCTCTTTCTACCATTGTCTCTCTCCCTCTCTCTACCACTTCCCCAACTCTCCCTACCCCTCCTGCCCTTTTTCTCGTGCATACCGCCTTCTTTCTCTCTCTTTCCCCATCTAGCTCCCTGTTTCTCTCCTCTCTGCCCTTCTCTTTCTATCCGAATATGGGGCAGGTATATTTGGCGCGTGGAACACAGTGCCGTGCATCGAGGGCGTTCGATGTGAGTCTGCGTTGTTTAGAATGCAGCGGAAAAATGCGGACACACCTGAGAAACACTTGTTACTTTAGTTACAAGTTACTATTTTTTCTTCTGCGTTTGTTTATAATTTTTTCTGGAATCCATGTGCTTGTGTGCAGTGCATGTACATTCCTCAAATTGTAGTGGAAATGCTGACTTCAAGCATCCAGGCTGTCTTTTCTTCAATCGCCTTTTCCTGCCTCAACAAAGGACAAAGCCCTCTCCTCTGTGCCACTGTATTACTACCATTATACATTACTCTGCATGTACACACACACACACACACACACACACACACACACACACACACACACACACACACACACACACACACACACACACACACACACACACACACACACACACACAGCAAACCTTTTGAAAGCCCTGTGGGAGATTTATTTATTTTTTCCATGGAAGTAAATGTAGGCTTAAGATCTGTGTCCATCTGCTCAGATATCTGCAGGGAAGTCAATGCTGCCAATCACCAAGCACCTATTACACCGCAGCACTGTAGTATTACAGACAAGGGTCAAATAAATAACTGGAAATACATTCACCTTTTAGACTCCACTACAATTACAACACATGGCCATTAAAAAAAAAACATCCAGTTCCAACGAGATTCTGGACAAAATGAGACAAAATACGAGACAAACACTTTGATTAGTAACACATTTCCTGAAAATTCAGAGTCTGTGAAAATCTATGGATAAGTCTGGGAACATTTTCACTAGTGACTAACGGCTCATTAAAATGCAATCGAAACTCATGTATCCAAACTATTCATTGTTTCAAATCCCATTTGTGAGAAATAAACGCAGTTCAGCCAAATGAAATAAAGACATCATTCAAAAGCAACTAATGACACCAAAACATCCAATATTCTGCAATGTTAATGAAGTTAAATCATATTTAAAAAACAGTACTGGTAATTAGGAGATCTAAATTAAACAGACTGGCATCACTTAAAATAATAATTAAAAAAGGTGATGCAAATTACAGTTAAGAAAACGATAACTACGCTTCATCATTATATTGTCTCTCTTATTTTTCACTTCATATATAAATGTGAATAAGCATAAATACTTCTCTATAATTAAATCGAGCCCCGCCCAGTACTATGCAGGACAAGGCTACATGGTGGTAGGCTACTGTGTGTCTGCTGGCAAGTTGCTCCATTTGAGTGTGTCGCAGTGCCACAGCATGCAAATGAAAGTGCTGCTAATGCTAATACATGTGATTATTTCAGCATCTGATGTGATTTTAACCTCATAAAGGGTTTTTTTTCAACTAAAATTGATATGTTGTGTTCTTTGTAAAATATTGTGCATTTACAACATACTTAAATACAAATAAGAAACAAAGCACAGTTCATGCAGTTGCAAATTGAGTGACTTTGGAGTAACGGCATCATTGGTTAAAGGTTATTACATTAGATCTAACAAATAACGTAATAACTGCCATAGTTATCACAGAGAAGTCATTACATTATAATGAGTTATTATGCCATTGTTTTAGAAATTTTATTATTGTTTCTTGCAGTCCTGAATAGTTAAACAGTGCCCCAACTTGGAACGAGCACATCAATTATCATGGGCCTACAATTTTGTTAACGGATGGCCAGTTCTCTGCAAAGCAGATAATCGGGTTTGGGGGACATGTGTTCATTACCAAACGGTGTTTGGAAAGATATTCCAGACAAACGTATGCATGGATTTCTTTAATAAATATGCATCTGACACGGTTAACATATGGGTCGGGATTTGTAACTGTGATTCCAAAATATTCACTGGAAGAAAAATACTACAAATGACACGAGTGTCAGAGTTAATGACGCAGTGCGGAGAGTTCCGGAGAAGCGGAACTGGCGGCTCTGAAAGCCGACGACCTCAGCGAAAACACTTGTCCGACCACGTCATAAATAACTCTGCCGCACCACAGAACCATTATGGTAAAACATAATCTGTTACCTCCTGTAAGATCTGCCGTGTTCTACGCACTGCACCCAGTCATTAGCGCAGAGACCATGCATCATCGGAATCGAGCACTAACAAAGTTTTATGTGATCGTGAGCGCGGGGACATTTTCTGTCGGAAACCAAAGTCCGGGCTCGCTTTAAACCAACTCCTGTTTGCGTGACAGACGACTAATTAACATAAATGTCTTTAATCACATCAATATTTCATTTTCCATCCTTCTGCTTGCTTCTGTGCTCGTCTCCTCTGGACGATCTCAGTGTTTAAAGGACACTTCCAGCCCACAGACTGGCTGAATTAGTCAGTGGTATCGGCATCAATTCAAAGGTGTTGTGTGTGTGCGTGTGTGTGATCGTGTTTGCCTGTGTGAGAATGCGTACATGTGTGCCTGTGTGTGTGTGTGTGCGTGTGTGGTGAAACAGACCTTCCACAGCCAAATGTTCTCCCATCATACCGTGGCTGAAATTCCAGTTTTAGGTCTGCGGCTGCAGTAGAGAGATGCTTGTGCCAGTGGGGTGGGAGGGGTTGTGGGTAATTGCAGGTGGGGGAGCAAACATCAGTGCAATGGTTGTGAGGTGCCAACAGGTGCAGTGAGCTATTATATCCCCAGGGAGCGAGGGGTGGAATCACAGCTTTGATGTGCTCAAAAACAAGCATTGTTGCCAAATGTGCGTTTCTCTTCTGCCCTGAGAGACAAATCAATTGTGATGGAGCGGTGTTGCCAACCTCTCCTCTCCTCTGTTTCACAGCTATTCCTGTTCAAAATACCTGAAAGAAAGGAAATGTACAAAGTTGTCAGGTAATTAATGCATTGGCTGAAAGATGTTAAAGATGTTAAATTATTTTTTTGTGTGTTATGTGAAGTCTTATCAACATTTTTTAATCTCTTCAAATTAGGACAGAACAAGGCTGAAAGCATCAATAAACAATTCCAAGGAGAGTAAAACTAAGAAACTGGGGTCTAATTAGGAATTTGTCAGTGGATATATATATACATGCAAATGTGGCACAACCTCTCAACAGCCAATCACATCAAAGGGTAACATATGAGTCACATCCACACATTAGAGCACATAGAACGAAGAGTGATAATTACTAATTATTTCCAAAAGACAAGGATAATATTTTTGGTACAGTAAGAGTGATTTCTTTTTTTTACAACAAAATTTGCCACCAAACATGGGGCTCTATCCAATCCCCCCCCTCACATGCGTGAACCACCCTGCCACTTCAAGAGAACCGGGACATGCACGGTTCTCCTCTGAAACACGTGTTGTCCAACAGCTTCATTTCACATTGCAGACTGTAGCTAAGCTCGCACGGTGCTACATCGGAGGTCGGAGGAACACTTTTCGTCTCTGGCTTTGACACGAGGGTCTTACGAGCGCCCTTACCGGCCAGAGGGGGGCGCTCAAGAGTGATGAAACGGGGACCCCAGTCTGACTGAACCCTCCTATACCCTGGGCGATGTCGCCACTGTGGGGATACCGGCCGCAGTCGGTACGGGCACGGTCCACAGCGTGGTGCATTGACCAAATGAGCCATCCTGCAGCCCCATAAGAAAGAATAATTCTGACACTTCATGCATAAGCTAATATCCTGCATACATACACATTGCTGATTGGTAATAAACATGTTAATAGAAGCTCACACTCAATACAGTGGTGCTCACAATGAGAAAAACAACAAGGAGAAATATAATTTAATCAAAATGCAAGATTGGATAAAACTGACTTATTAATCAAGCATAAAATCTGACTGTACGTTCACATTATTTAAGCATTTAGCCGATACTCTTATATCAGAGTGACTCAGATATAATTTTTCACAGACAATCCATTTATGCAGCTTGATATTTGCAGAAGCAATTCAAGCATCTTGCTCAAGGGTACAATGGTCGCGCCCCACCTGGGAATATCAAACCTACAATTTTAGAGGTGCGAGCCCATTATGCTACACACTGTCACCCTTTATCTACAGCAAAGAGTGCATTGTTTGGAAAAGACAACAGCTAAAAAAAAGACTTCAAGCAAATAAATAAAAATGTGGTTGGGCTTAATGAGGAGAGCGAAGGAGAAACATGTATCTTTGTTCTCACAGGAGGCGCGCAGGAGTGTGATACGGAGCTGGGGCACATCTGCCCGCGTTAGCGGCGTGTGAAGGCCCTCTGCGCGCGTTAGCGGCCCTCTGCGCGCAGAGGCACGGTGCGCCGGTCGCCTTGCAGAGAGCCGGAAGTTCAAAGCTTCCTCTGCTCAGGGGCCTTGGCATCCTTTCACAAGTCACCACTTGCAAATACTGTTTGTTTGCTGAGCCTATATTTTATAATGACCTGTTGTTCCGACATAATTAAAGTGCATCCTGTAAGCTCGGTTTCCGGGGGAGTTTGGAAATGGCAGTTTGGCCTGCATGGCTGGTAAACTGTGTACAGTACGGACCTTCAGCTGCTTCTTCCTGGGAGATGAAATAATACGTGTCTAAAAATAATGATCTAAGGAAACAATGCATAATAATGCACACAATGGGCCAAACATTGTCCAGGTAGTATTTATATTACAATATGTGAACAAACTTATTTTAATATTTAAGCAAACGTAGATGGCTTTTTAAAATAGGCAAAGCTGTATTTCGTATTATTCCGTTAGTAGTGGGAAGATACTTTGACACTGTGCAGATGTAGACCTGTGCTTCGTCACTGCCCCACGTCTTCAGGTGAATAGCCCTACTATAGACACTTTGCGTTGTGTGATAAAGATCTAAGGCATAGAGTTTCACTTCTCTGAAAACAGCCAGGACCTTCTGCGCTCACACTTTGCATATTTAAATAACAGGACATATCCTTCTCACGCAGTTCAGCGGAAGAAACATGGCAGTTACATTTAATTTTGACAAACGCTTTCTTGCCCAGTAATATGTAGCACATCTATAACACCTCTTTACAGCAATGATACCCTTATAAAACACCTATAATGCCTTAATTACACACCTGCTATAACTAATAAACCCACCAGGTGTGCTTGAATGTGGAGGCTAGGGCATTTATTTACTTAGTATGATCCCTGCACTGCTTACTTTTCTGTCAGTCTGTTGACAGATTTCAGTTGCATCGATGAATGTTGTTGGCTGATTTGTGGAACATAGTTGCTGCTTCAGTAATCATTCAAATGTGGGTAAATGAACCATTTGTTAATAAATGCAGGCAGTGTAGAACACCTTCGGTGAAAGCATCTGTTGAGCGGGTAAATATCAGTTCTCACATGCCACTGGCCTTCGTTAAATCTATCTATGATCTATGGGTGGAATGTGCACCCCCCAACCCCCCCCCCCCCCCCCAGCCCACCAAATGAAAGGTACCAAAAATAGATTGTCATGAAATGAGCGACTGGCCTTAAAGAGGGCAGGGAGAGGTGCCCTGGGATGCTGGCAGTGTGCGTGTCCTATAGGGTTTCAGTGAGAAATCGACCTGTTTCGCCCCCTCCTTCCTGTGGTACAGGCCCACTGAGACAGCCCCCGCCACAGCGAGCTCAGACACTCAGACAATCGCCTGTCATCTCATAAGTGACTTCCACAAATATCTGACCACCCGGATGAAACAGTTTATCGCGTTTCATTACTTTTTTTCCCTCTCCCTCTTTCTTTATCTCTCTCTCTCCCTCTCTCCCCCTTTTCTCTTCTCTCAAAAGAGGACAGGAATAATGACATTTATTATTTATGGTCGTAGGGCCACCTAATACCGTACCACCTGTGGGCTAGGCCTAAAAATAAACAAATCATTTCGAAGTTAAACACCGAGATCTGTTACGGAGGTGGCGTAACCGCAGTGCGTTCGCGGCACACGCGTCCCACCGCCGCGGACGCTGCCGCTCGCCTCGGAGAATCGTCGGGCGTGAGCTTCTCTCCCGAGCTGTGTCTCCGGTGCCCGAACAATAACTTAATCTTGCTCCAGATCTCAGGGGGAGGGGGGCCTTCACCGAGAACTTCTAAAAGATTTACGATAACAAGATCTCACCCCCCTCCCCTCTCCGCCATCTTTGTCTTTGTCCCCAGACTTTATTGAACGGGGCTCTCGCTAGGACATGATCAGCTTGAAACTATTGTGCGGAAAGACAGGCTCAAACCCTCGGACAGGGAACTTACAGTCAATTAAAATTGATTTAGAGCCATTTTTCAAAAAGCAGCTTTGTCACTCCAACCTTTCTCTCCCCCATGGCCACGGCCGCCTAAAAGCCCCCTGGTTTATCTCAAGCTCCTAAAGCCAACCGAGCTTGTAGCGCGGGCGCATCAATCATGGAGGGGACGGATCCAGGGCTGAGCTATTGTCTTGTCATATAATTATTACCCCCGGAGTGTTGGGTGGTGATATATATTTTCGGGGTCTTTAATTTAAAGCAGTGGTGTTGCTAAGAAGGCTGCCTGTTATGGCCCGAGTAACAGGACAAGGTAACCTTGCCCGGCTGCTTATCATAGGCAGAGGGGTTTTGGCAGGACAAAGCAATATAAAAGGCATTCACATTTTTATTATCATTCAAATTAGAACATAGAGAGGGCTTCTGTCCGATTGATAAAATAATGGCGGTCATTTATCTAGCTCTCTGAGACCTTTCATTTGCCATTCTTGTCTTATTAGCAGTGCATACACCATCATCTTGGCATAATTAAAAAAAATGTCAAATTGATTCTTTTTAAAGGAAGGTGGGTACGATGCTGTGGGGGTTGTTGAGGGGGGTGGAGTGGGTGGGTGGGGGCTGGGTTGTAGGGAGGGCGGTGAAGGATTCATTTTTAAAAGCGGGCGCCCTTTTGACATCGTCTCTTCCCATTACCTGGTTTAGTAACCCCAGAGAGAAGGCCCACGGGCGACATGCAACCTTTTCACACATCTGCCTGTTTGTGACCTCCAGGACTGAATAAAACATGCAACAACGCAGATTACTGCATTCAAATGGCTGGGTCTGGAGCTCGTCAACTGAAGCCAAGCATAGGGGCCCTGCCCCTTATAGATCCACATTTAAGGTGGATTTTAGTCCGAAAATGTATCCATTTGAAAGTGCATATAACATATTTTCCTGTGAAGTATTTTCCTGTTCTGTGGCTGGAGGTCACTGTGAAACTGAGAGGGAGGTGTGACATGGGGCAAGGCCGTGTATCAGCCAACCAGACAGCAGGTGCTAAGTGATTGACAGGACACGATGTGCAAAATGTAGATTCCAGCGCAGCCCATCGTGTTACTGTTTTTCTCAATCGATTACAAGTGGATGACCTACATGTAACAAGGTCTTGCTATTGTAGGGACCTATTTGTGTGACTAGAAAACCACTGGAAAATAGAGCTAAACATAGATTAAGCATGACTATGGACAAAACTGGAGTAAACTTCTGGTTTAAAAGTGTGAGACTATTAAGAAATACATCACCTGACCATAAAGCACATCAGAGAAAAACCTGTATTTCAACTGCCATGCTCCTTGGCCTGTGTGAGTGGCATAGTCGTAACATAAGAGGCACGGTTGCCGATGCCACATCAGGTAAAACAAAAAAAAAGGAAAAATATGTCAGTAGTATGCATTCTTGACTCAGGTAGATCTGCCCATTCCAGATTCCTCGACTCGTGTTTATTGTGCTGCTGTCGTTGCTTCTTTAATAGGAGAATACAGAGCTGTCATTTAACCATTATCAGCCTATCATCCCTGCATGCTGTCCACACTCACTACAAACAGGATGGGCCTAATCTGACAGGATGAGAATTTTTTAATGTAGGATTTGAGGTGCCAAAAAAACCCTGTCGCTGATAATATTTACTGCCACATTGGATTCTAGGGTCAACAAAGATAATTTTGCCTTATTAGGCTCTTAATTAAAGTTATGGTTTTTTCACGCAAACACACACACACACACACACACACACACACACACACACACACACACACACACACACACACACAAACACACACACAAACACACACAAAAACATACACTGACATACGAATGCACACAGACACACAGAAACACACACAGACACACGTGCGCGCACACACACACACACACACACACACACACATACACACACGCACGTACACACACACACACACACACACACTCTTGTTTGATTGCTCCATCTTGTTAATTTGGATCCAGGGAGCTCCATTACTGTGACAGGACTCCTCCCTTTCCCTCCCCGTGTCACTGCACCTGGCGCTGACTCACTTTTTCCTTCGCGCTGGCCTGCCGCGGTTATGACACGAGCGGAGCGGCGCGGCGCAGCGTAGCGCGTAAAGCTCCCCCGCCTCTGGTGACTCGGTCACGGCCACTCCTTCCAGCGGGCCGCTCCGTCTGGCCGCCTGCGCGTCAGCAGCATGGAGGATTCTGGGTGTTTAAAACACAGGCCACAGGGCTAAAAAGCCCCGTCCCTAATTTCAGAAGGGTAATTCACATGGGCTCCACCTTGGAGATGATGAATGTGTAAGCGCAGCCCTCAAAGTGGCTCCTAATGAGCTTTCTGTGGGAGGCATTCATATTTTATCTCTGCAGATAGAGGGGAGGCATTTCTCCCCAAAGCCCTTTTAAAGTCTAATTGAATAGTAATACATCGCCCGAGGTGACGTGTTGTCAGCTCATTCAGGCTATGATTTGTCTCAATTCATCATAAGATCCTCACTTTTTTGGCAACCCCCCCCCCCCCCCCCCAACCCAAAAGCAAAGGTGGCATTGAGACTCTCTCTTGAAACATTCTTGCAGTAAAGTAATGCACATGCCAAATCTGTCTCCCTTTCTCCCTCGGTCTTGCTGTTTCACTCTCTCTGTCTCTCTCTCCTCTGTTTCTCTATCTTGTTCTCAATCCTTCTCCTTCTGTCTCCTTATCTTTCTATATATATATATATATATATACACACACACACACCACACTTTTACTCATTTGTGCCCCCACCCCCCCCGTGGGTTGGGGCCTAGCGTGATGCTGCTGAACCTCATAAGGAAACTTACTCAATTGGTGTTATTCATCAGGAGCAAACGGATTCCCTGGGTGATAAGCAAGTCTTGTCTCACTGCGCCTCTGATAAAAATGATGGATAACACCAGCCGAAGACAATTGAAGACAATTCAATTTCACCCTCTTCATGTAATTCAAACGCCACCCGGAGAACAGACGGAGGTTCGGGTTCCTCTGCGCTTTCCTCCCGTATCCTGGAGTTATTACGAGCGCGGAAAACCAATTGTATGGGGGGGGTGGGGGGAGGGCAGACACCGGCCCATTGGCTAATTCTGTTTCTTCCACCCACCCCACCCTCCCAAGCCTATCAGACGTGGGAAACGCGAAATCGGATTTAACCGACAGCGGGAGGCAGAGTGGATTGACAGATTGCACTCACCCAATGCCAATGAAATCAATAAGATCATGAGATGTTGAGTCACTTACACACATCTGCTGTGTTTCTCTTTTGCCTTCTTGCACATGCTCTAGTGTCATGGCAACCAACAGCATTTCATCAAATCTCTGTCCCCTGTTCCCCCGTGACTGGATTCCAACTTGAGCCTTTATGAGTGCCATACACTTTCTCTAGATAGTACTGTACATGTATCCCAATGCCTGGGAGAACCTAGCATTTGTTTGGATTTGGATGATGCTAAATATTTATTACAAATGAAAAATAATGTACTTCTATTTAAAAGAAACACATGAGCTATAATGAATCGGAATGGAAATGACTTTATTTTGATGGAGGATGGCACAGGCTAGAGGCAAGGGACAATTTTAGAGCAGATTTGACTAAAATGGCTACTGGGCTTAGCTTCAGGTGGCATGCCTACAGAAAGTAATCACCTGTCCTATATGTTTATACCCCCTTAAAGTGTAAATGCTTTACATTTTATTAACATATTTCATATTTATTTATTGGATACTTGCATGTAGAAACAACTGTCAGGACCAGTATGTAAATACGCATCAAATAAATTAAACCCATGAAATATTAAGCGCCTCCAGTCAAACAATAAATGCACCTTAAAACAGAAATGATGAAACCCTTAAATAATTCATGTGTAGTTTAGTGTGAGATATGTATTTTTGTATTGCAGTGGCTTCTAATAAATATTGTTGAAACTGAGGAGGTGAATGTGTGTGCATATGTATGAGTGTGTGTGTGTGTGTGTGTGTGTGTGTGTGTGTGTGTGCGCGTGTGTGCGTGTGGCTGTGTGCATATGTGTGTATGTGTGTATGTGTGTGTGTGTGTGTGTGTGTGTGTGCATATGTGTGTGTGTGTGTCTGCGTGTGTGTGTGTGTGTGTGTCTGCATGTGCGCGGAGTGCTAAAGTCTTTTATTTCACGTCACAGTGAAATACACAGCTCAGTGCTACTTGCTGAACTCTCCATAAAAGTGTCATGTTGAGCGAAAAGCCAGAGGGCTGAGAAAGATAAGGGAATAGGAGGGCATAGCCTTCACTGAAGTCTGACATTTAACGTTGGCATATGCAAAGGCTTATTTGTTGCCTATATAATTTAATATTTACTGTCCTCCGGCATTTTGAACTGTACCCAGAATGCAATGGAGTTCCACTGCATTCTTAGTTTTAACCATTCCGCTAGAAGCTCACAAAAGCACGACATCACATCTGAGGTTGGAAATTTAAAAATAAAAAATAAATACAAAAAATACTGCAGGAGGTAATTGCAATAAATAGCTTCTAAGATGGTTGCCATGGTGAAACCAGACTGCACACAGCTGTGGATGTGGTAACTATAGTTTTTCTCTCCAAAAAAAATATACAAATGGAACATTTCACTCAGTTATATGGTAAGAGCCGTGCATTGCCACAATTTTCCCTCTAATTGTGTCTCCAAAGGGAGGCAGGCACAGCTTGTTAGCTATGAGAGGGAAGTGGCTTTCGGGCAAAGTGAGCCGAGAACAGCGCAATGGTTTCCGTTCAACGTGATCCCATCATCGGCCCTTGTTATTTATTAAAAGTAATTATCAATGCGAGTCCAAACACAAACAGAAGCACGGACAAAAATGATATTTGTTGCAGGGACATCGGAAAAACCATGAACAATGATCACATTTTCTCATAAATTAACGAAACATCTGTGTTTGACAAAGCTGGACTGGCCTCTGACTGATGCTATAGGGGCTGTCATAACTCAGAGATCTCAGCACCAGGGGTGGAGCTAAGAGGCCATAACGCAGAAAGCTTACCCGGGCACTAGTGTGTCTAGGGGGCCCCTAGAGGCGGGGTGTGTATGTGTCTGTGGGTGCATGCTCATGTACACAAGCAGTGCCCTTTCTCATAATATTCTTCTTTTACAAATAATCTCTAAATGAGTTCCTGCCCAGCGCCCTGGTGAAATTTACCTGTAATGAGGCAGAATGACACGCAGGGGGTGCTGCAGGTCCTTGAATCTGTCGCCCACGTGTCGCCGGAGAGTTTTTCTGGCCCGTTGAGAAAATGAATGAAGAGAAGGAGGTGCCAATAAGGCGGCCAGGCTCAAAGTAACCAGGTTCCAAACTGATCAGCCTATCAAGAACCTGGCCATGCAGCCGCACTAAGGCCAACTCTGCGGCCCGGCATTGATTTTTTGCCGGAAACAATCTGGATGGCGGTGCAGGTAAAACAACGCCTCAGACAGCAGGCTAATTGTGTTTGTAACACCCTCATATGATGAGAAACTCAAGGGCCTGTTGATGTTTTTGGTTCGCTTGTACTTTTTGGCTCAGGTTAAAAAGTTTCTGGGTCTGGGGGTGGAAAGTCATTAAAATTCTCTCTGCCTCTTTCTCTTTCAGAGAATTCCAAGTATTGAATCCTCAGTACTCATCAGAGCTCATATCCGTGAGCCAGAGACACATGAAGATAGACTAAAGCCACTTGACCTCTTCATAAAACCAGAGCAATTTGCTTCAGATGTGGCACACGGGTCCATTAAGGTGCCAATGGAGCTTGTCCTCACCTGACCTGGGTAAACATATGTGTTTTGATGTTTGGCAGTAGACTGCTGTGGCCACACACCTGCCAGCCCTTTGACTCTGGCCTTGTCCAGCAAAACATCTTATTCTGAGATTGAAAGGCTTTGTTGCCCTGCAAGGTTGGGCTACTGCGGGGTTTTTGGCGCTGTGGGTAATCTGGACATACGTGACCTTCTGGCACCTCAAGAGTTTCACCAATAAATGGTTTATGCTATTTCCAGTATAAAAACTGCCCTGGGAAGAATGTGTGTCAAATTGATCAATTAAATTCAGTCACTCAAATTGTGTGATATTGTATGCAGACAGGGAAGATCTGACCTGTAATTTAAGTCTGGAAGGGATATATCAAATGGCCAAGACCTTAAATACTAAAGCTGTGTAAAAACGTAAGACTGGCTGATTATAGTGAATTACTAACCTTTGACTAAGAGGGAGGGATTTAGGCCAGATGAGGGTTGAAGGGGGCGGGTGGGGTTTGATTGGTCACGGCTGAGTTTCAGTTCTCTAGTTCCACATATCACAGTCTCTGATGTTTTCTCAAATTGGTCAGACCCTATTAAGGATTTAATGGGAGGCCATTGGTTTTAGGACATGTCGTAAATAAGGTATTTGGAGCAAATTGAATGTGAAAATGTGATGTGGCGGTAATCAAGCATATGGATGGGACCGAAATGCTGTTTGAAGACGGCCTTTCTGCGCGGGTCCCGTTAATAGCAAGTTCACTGCCAGAGAGATTGCTGCATGCATATCGTCCTTAATGATTCACTCTGAGAGCCTGGGCAGAAGTGCTGGGCTTTAATATGAATTCCGTGAGCCTTCAGTGAGACAGTGCGAGGGCGGTCAGTGACGTTCACTCTCTTCAATCTACTGGATGGCCCAGCGCTTTTCTAACACTCCATGTTTTTTTATCCCTGGTACTCATTACACACACACAAACACACTTACACACTAACACAACCATTCACATGTGACGCGACACATGCGCATACATGCAGACATGCAGATGCATATGGACATTGACACCAGCTACACAAGCATGCATGCTTTGATAGTTGAGTTGAGACTTAACCTGCCGTAAGAAAAACTCTTACTGTGGAGTGGAAGGTGCTAATTGTCTGTCTGTCAGTGAACAATTCTGCTGCCCCAGGTCAGGGTATAATGTATTCAGGTTTATGTATATAAAGATATCTATGTTTATGGATAGAAATGTATCCATGCCTGTGTATATAAATGTATTCAAGTCTACATATGTAAATGCATCCAGATTTGTATGTATTCAAGTTTTCAGTTCAATGCATATTAATGCCTCGAGGCTATATATCAAGGTTTATGTATATAAATTAATCATGTCTATGTTTATGAATTTAGCCAGGTTTATGTCTATAAAGTATCGATGCCGATATATAAAAATGTATGCACAAAAAAACCCCTCCAACACAATTTATATGCATGTTTAAAGTCTATAATATATTCACGTTTATGTATATAAATGAATCAGGTCAATTTTCATGAAGTTGTATATAAAAGCATTAAAGTCTATTTACACAAAATTTTACAAGTCTGCTTCCAATACAGGTAAATACAAATAAGTGTATTGTCTATTTTCATATAGTACATGTATCTGATTTCACGTATATGAATGTATTTAGTTTAATGTATATACATTCACAAACAATACACACAGATAAAAACATACATATAAACACTCACAAAAATATATGGAATGACAGGTTCCATTGTTACATTGTTACCAGTACTGTACACTCACCAGTGTGCTGTGCAAATACACAGTCCTGCGTGTGTGTGTATGTGTGTGTGTGTGTGTGTGTGAGGGTGTGTGTGTGTGTGTGTGTGTATGCATGTGTTCATGAAGACTGACTGTGATCACTTCCTCCATTTTTGACTGTCTCTTCAATCCAAGGGTCCATTGTGCCAGAGCAGAGAAGTCAAAACTACTGCAGTAAACATTTCAAACAGGCTTTAGGGGCGCAGACGTGTCTCACTCCTTGCCCCATGACTTCACGGATTTAAGAGAGAGGTTATGGTTCGTGTGTTTCCCTCAAAAAACAGTCACACTAAAGGGCTATGAAAGACAGGGAGATGAACGCCGGGCTGGCAGACAGGTCCCCAGGGCCAGGCACTTTGGTCAATCTAATGGCTATTTACTGTTCCCACACAATCCTCGGGCTCCCGCCCTCCCCCGGAGCCCCTGGATTTACCTCCGATCGGGAGCTGCTTTTTTATTGCCTCCTGCGTCAGCGCCTCCCTCGTCTCGTCGTCTCTCGCTTCTCACCGCTGCCGCGACCTCATAATGCCGGTGCCTCGCAGGTTATTATTGGATGCAGGGGCAGCGTCCGGCGTCAAACGCAATTACTCAGTTTGAGAGTGTTAACTTACAGTGCTCGATGTTGAGATTACGTAGTTTTGAGATACCAAGCTTTATACGCCCCGCACTGCAGTATATCAGCAATCACGTCATTTTCAGCATGTTTTTAAAAAGTTACTTCAGGCATTCAATCATTTGTGTTGCAAAAAGCTGTGATGTTAATAGCTCATTGCACAAAAACATCAGTAATCAGTAACAAGCTCTTGTGTTGCCACTAATTTGCAGACTTACTCATTGTGATGTACTATAAGAGAGGACTGACAGTTATGGGGCCATATCTGACATTTTTGTCTAGAAGCAAGGTATTAACATGATCTCCACGTGGAATGTATATAAACACCTTCTGCTGTAGAGCGGCCTAAGTACCTGGAATAAACTGTCCCTTCCATACCTTCCACAGGTCGGATAGAAAGCAATGCTGTGATATGAGATCTAAAAAGCTTCCAAGATTGGTCTTTTTATCAGAACTTAGCCTTCTGTAGCAGGATTACTTATCTAGCAGGATTATTGACTTACAACTTCTGAGTTACGAACACAGACTGAACTAAATGTTCCATAAAATGTTGGACATGCCACACTGACACACACACACACACACGCACACACACACACACACACACACACACACACACACACACACGCACACACTCACACACACGCACACACATAGAATCCCACATGCACAGACAGCAGACATGCACATGCTTAATCACAGTCACAAATGTATTCAAACACAGAAGCAAATACACAAATATGCACGCTCAGTGCTTAAAATACAGTAATATGAACAGTTGTTTACCATACCAATTAATTCAATGTAGGTGGAAAAACGTTTTTTTTCCGTCCCTCTTGAGAACAAAACAACAACACCCATTTCGGGGATATCAGTAGTATTATAGGTGTCAATGCATTTGTCTCACAAAAAAGAAAAAAAAAAAAAGAAAACATCTACCAGCATCTCAGAAATGATACGTTCCACTAGCTTAGAATGAGAGAAAGATGGCCGTGCACTGGAGTGCACTGCAGTGGAAATAACCCTGACCGCTAGGACATCTTTTCTGACATTGCCTGTGATCACTGCACCCAGAAATAATCTTCATCCCAGCAGTCATAATGACTAATAAAAGCCTGGGTTTCACACATGTATATAAAAACCGCATATTATTTCTCAGAAGCAGAGCAGACATGCTCCTTTCTAACCCCTGGCAGAGTTTAATGGTGTACGTTATTACTATCTTAGCAAGCAGTAACTCAGCAGCCACTGAGTGTGCAACATTCACCGCTCTGAAACCCTAAATAACGTCTTCAAGCTTCAAAAAGAGGCACCTGCTTTTCCCTTGCCCCAGGAAAAAATGCAGAATTTTTATTTTAATGCGTTTCAGGAGCCAAGCCCTTTAGATAAAATATTCTTTAAATATTATACGAATCTATGCCAAAATCCCCACCCTGTTTTATATATAGAAACAAACCCTGAGCATGTGTAATTCTGTTAGAAGCATATGACACCACAACCACAAACGCTGTCAGTTAAATTCTATACATTCTACACTTTCTATAAATTCGATACATGCCATGGCACATACAGGCCACACGTGGTGACTGAACACCGTGTTAAGTGACTTTACATTGGCACTTTTATATTTAGTTCACTGCTTGTATACCCTGCCTGTGTTCCGTCGTGGCCTGAAGACACACCTCTTCAGACTTCACCTTGACTGATATACTAATCTAAGATTATGATACTTGTTCCCTCTCATGATACTTGTTCCCTGTGTTTTCTTGTCTATCTGCTTGTTATAGTGTATAATAGTATTTAGAATAGAATTGTAGTATAGCTGATTTACCCACAGTTTACTGTGAACTACATTCAATGTTCTTTACTAGGGAGAGCTGCTACGTTATGGGAAGAATGTGTTTTGTCTTATCTGTTCTGTAGTTACTTCGATTATGTTTTTGTATGCACTATTGTGTGTTGCTTTGGATAAAAGCGTCTGCTAAATGACTGTAATGTAATGTAATGTACTTGTAGGTCTGTATGTGTTTTTTGCATCACAACATTCAGCATAGCAGATATTAGGAGCAGTCTGATGTTTTACGTCATGTGTATCGTAATGAATTTCTTTTCATGGAACGTCTGGGGAGTGTTTAAGAAAAGTGAGCTGGCCTGACTGCTTCAGGGGTCAGGCTATTATCCTCATTAATGTGCTGTGAGATTGCTCCTTAATTGATATTTCATAGTGCTGCCACACGTTAAATTGGCACAGTTTTAAGAGTTGCAGTGGACTGGGCGCCAGTGGCCCGTTCCATGGTTCCGAACCGCATTTGCATTTTATTCGATGCCAGAATGATTGGTCCATTTGCCGTGCCTGAGTCGGTGTGACGTGATAATGTTAAATCAAACCTTCTGACCCACACTCTTCTCGTAAATTACCTTCCCCTGTATAAACTTTAATTGTCACCGGACCACAATATTAGGATGAAATTCTTTTGAGGGTGATTAATTGTGTTTTAACAGACTGTGTTAGAGCCAGTGGAGTATGAAAGCCCATTATAAAAATAAAAAATGAGAGATTCATGATTAAAGCTCAAAGTTCAGTAATTGTGCCCCTATATTAACAACAATACTTGAAAAAAAGATGAATAAATGACTGCATTGACATAATAAAATAAAATAAACTAAACGTGATACCATAATGATGTTCACTTTTAACTCACGTAGCTTCAGTGTGTTTTAGGCGTCATTTGAAAATGTGTGTTACTGTATTTGTTTATTTGAAATATTTTATTTGAAATGATGAACACTATAAATAATGAGGTAATCACAGTAAAATATTGACCAGGGTGATGCAAAACAGATATTTTGTAACTGCTGATGTCAACGCGCTGCTGTTTATTATTGCTTTTAGGTCGGTTAGTGTAGGGAGCACACTGGGTACAAGCTAGCAGCGGCATGCATGCAGGCGGGTGAGCACCATTACCCATCTTCCCCCACTAAGATGAGATGGCATGTTTCTCATTTAGCCGTTTCCAAAACCACAGTACTTTACTAACATGATGACGCCTCGGGCGCCACGTGTACAAAACTCTGAGTAAAAGAATGCGTAAAAGAACGCTCAGGGTGAAAGTCGTAAATCCGCTTTAAAAAAAGTTTCGCTTTTTCTACCTCTGCCTTTTGGTCACTATGTCACCATATCACACTGACTCCAAACATTGCGTACATATGGTGTCCAACGTGTGCAGAGGTATGCAGATTCCCACAGTGTTATTTTATACATCGGAATCTCTGCGTGGAAACTCCCTTACGCCTCTTTCTGAGGGCATTTTTCTGCTCAGCACTGTTTATACACGTGGCCCCAGGTGAATCTCTACTGACCTTGTGTGCTGAGGCTAACGATCGCCCAAAAAATATAGAATTTTGTTCAAACCCTAATCCCTTAAATATTTGATCAATATTTGATTAAAAAGGGAATGATCTCAAGTCTGTGAGCTCGTCTGAATTGAACGCAGTTTCCCACTTATTTGCTGGTTTTCAGAAACAAATGCTTACAGGGCTTGAGTCACACGTCCAGCTGCTCGGGCTCAAATCCGGTAGGCCTCCAGATTTAGCTACTGTTGGTGGTAAACCTCCTTTGTTTAAAGTCGATGTTTTATTAGAGAATGACTCAGTGCGAGGAAGGAGCAGCGTTCAGAACAGCACACAACAGAGCAAAAGCAGTGCATCATTTCTTTTTGTTTTTAACATGACTGGGCCATATGGCTTTGGCAGACTCCTTTGTATTTGCTAATTAGTTATCCATCAAACATTATACGCGCAAAAACAGTTTGGGAACGATATATATATTTTAATTCTTCCCCAACCAAAACTACAGTCTGAGGTCTGTCTACTCAGGATAGTACTGCACGTAATATGTAATTTTAAAATATATAATAAAAAAGCATGATTACATTCTACACAAATGTACATATGGGCATCCTAGGCTCACCTGCACATAGATTACAGGATTTCTGCAAGTTGAGCCTTTGTCAATGCAGATGGCTTTATTATTATTTTTAAATCATGGCTATATGGCTGTTTGAGGCTTATGCCAACACCTGCTGTCTCAGACAGCCTCCGCAACCGTCCTTCCGCATTGATTTGACGGTTTATATTTGGAAAAACGCTGTCAGTCTTTTGAGAGATGTGAGTTGTTGCTTGGGCTGGGGAAATTTGCAGCAAAACCGCAAATGATGCTTCGACTTGCATTAACACCACAACGCCTGCTCTATGCTCTGGATCAAAATACACAGAGATATGATGAGCTGCCAGTTTACAGCCGGTATTGTATGACACGTGATTTATAGATATTAATCTTGAGTGTGCACTGACTTGTACAATAATTATTGAGCAGGAAAGATTAGGACGGCATATCCAGATATCAGACACAGCCTGTCCAACAGTATAATTATGTTTCATCAGTAAAAATGATGTTTTTTTAATGCATGACTTATTGAAAAATTATTCCAATGAACTCCAGCCGCTTGTGTAACTAAAACTCCGTTCAGTGATGTAATTCTTTTCTAATTGGGTTTAAATTGAGAAATGGGAAAACAAAATCTGTTTTAATTATTAAAACATATCGACTCTAAGTGAAGAAAGAGCAGCTCATCTTCAGGGAGCTGCTAAAGCATAATCTTTCTTGATATATATATATATATATATATATATATATATATATACAGTGAATGTGTCACTGTCCAATTAATTATGGTGCTTCCTGTATGTGTGTGTATAATATGCACACACATACAGTGAGCACCATAATTCATTGGACAGTGACACATTTCTGTTATTTTGGTTATGTACTCTAGCATTTTGAGTTTGAAAGGATACAATGACATTGAGGTTGAAGTGTCAGCTTTAATTTGAGGGTATTTTCATCCATATTGGATCAACCATTTAGAAATGATAGAAACCTTTGTATATAGTCCTCCCCATTTTCGGGAATCAAAAAATGTTGTACAGTTTAACATAATGTAGAATAAAGTACTCATTTTTTATATTTGGTCGCATATCCTTTGCATGCCATGACTTGCTGATGTTTGTGACCCAACACTATCAAAATGCTCTTGATATCTTATTTTCTGGTACTCTTACAAGCGATACTATAACCTAAATGGCTCCAGGGTCATCAAGAGTCTGATGTATCAAACAAGCCTTAAACCTATATATATCTGCTGCCAGATATGCAGTAGATATGGATGGAAAACTTGAAGGGTTTTTTCTCCTGACTCATTTTTCCATAGAGTTCAATAGGAAAATTTGTCAGGAAAAACAACCCTTAAAGTGATCCATCCATATCTACTGCATATCTGGCAGCAGAGTGATGGTTTGAGGCTCGTTTGATACCTCAGACCCTTGATGACTTACAGCCATTTCGCCAACCATGCATTCCATACCGTTCCAGCAAAATCTACAGCTAAATCTAGTCCCACCCCCCAATTCCCATAGAGATAATTCAAATGCAGAGAAGTTATAGTATCGCTTGTAAGAGTGCCAGAAAATAAGATATCAAGAGTTTTTTTGATATTGTTGTGTCCAGACATCAGGAAGTCATGGCATGTGTCACTGTCTAATGAATTATGGTGCTCACTGTATATATAGAGAGAGAGAGAGAGAGAGAGAGAGAGAGAGAGAGAGAGAGAGAGAGAGAGAGAGAGAGAGAGAGAGAGAAAGAGAGAGAGAGAGAGAGCAGAATGTTTTGGAGTTGGAACACGCAGGAGTTGGTCATACCACCTTACTATCTGTGCATAAACACATTTATTTATATTTAATCACATTATATGAACCGCAGAGAGGCTGATTATATACAAGAAACCTGGGGAAGTAGTCACAGCCTTGCAGGCCATGTAAACAGATGACCGGAGAACATTTCTCCCTTAAAGCACTTAAATTCAGTTCACATGAACACAAAAGCACAGAAATCTTTCTCTCAAAGCTCATTTCTTCCTTCGAGTTTTATGAAAGGTTTTATGCATGCGTCATTACTTGGCCCAATTCAACAGGGACAATATGTGATGTTTTTCAGGGTTGTGCATGTGGGCCTTATATGTTCTAAATATCTCAATATATTCCCCTGTTAGCTAATTATTCTGAGCTACACAGCTTTACATTTTTGTCTAATTGTTACATGGAGAGTCTATGAGGATTCATCTGCAGTCTAGGCATAATTATAGCCATTAGAGAGCTAAATCACAGCACAGTAAATGTTACATACTTGAGAGAATTTAAAATGCTTCTTTTCAAATGGCAACACACAAAAATGATCAACTTATAGTCTTTGCTTATCTAGCCTCTTCTGTAAAACATAATAATAATAATAATAATCATAATAATAATAATAATACATCTATTTGTCAACCTGTCACAAACACACACAAGCACACGCAGAGATAGACAGGAGGGCAGCTATGCGTTACATTCCCTCTTTTTTTCTTTACATGTCTGCCTTTCTCAGAAGAATGACACTTGGCAGTATTCCCTAAGTGCTAACAAGTTAACATCACAGAATCTAATTAACGTTGACGTCCTGAATCTGGAGGCTTACTTACATTAAATTGGCAATAAAACAGGTTTCTTTTTCTAGTAATTTCCCTCTACTTCCCTTGTGTCTCTGTGTGTGTGTGTGTGTGTGTGTGCATGTGTGTGTGTGTGCATATGTGTGTGCGTATATGTGTGTGTGTGTGTGTGTGTGTGTGTGCGTATGCATGTGTATAATTTCTACTTTGTTAAAGGTTATCAAAAAACTTACTGATGTGAATACTTTAAACTCATATATACAGTATATTATATATTCTTAACTTTAAAACAGCTCTAATCCAAACAGATAATTAATGCACAATGACCCACACTGGTAGAGTGACTCAGTGTCCTCTTAAATCACAGTAAGAACCTGCAATTTGTAATTTTGTAACAGTATTTAAATTAAATGATTAATGGCAATGACAAATATAAATGCCTAACACACACACACACACACACACACACACACACACACACACACACACACACACACACACACAAATGCTTTATTGAGCATTTTTTGAGGAGCTTAAAACGACTTAAATACATTTACCCGTGCTCTGCTTCATCTATATGAATATATTACAAAATGTCTTTTTTCCCCATGATGGGATAGAATTTGAAGGTATTGCAGGATTTAGCAGAATTATTGGCATTTATTTGAGTAATAAAGTATTTGAAAACGAGGAAAGAACTGTATCTTCACATTGCAGCTTGTGGATTTGACAAAAATATTAGCTTTTATATTTTAAAGCACTCATTATTATTTAAATTGACGTCCACAACATAACCAATTTAAAGTTATTTGGATTATTGCGGATTCTATCCCGTTGTCACTTCATAATCTGTTTGGCTTCACTTATTGTTAATGTTCTTAATGTTGAGATTCATGCACAACTCAGCCCAAGTCCATTTCTGGGTTCAAAGTGTGCTCCTCACATAGCATGATATAGCTACTGTATGCGAGTGACAATAAACTAGCTCAGACAGCCACAGGTCAGAAAGCGCCTCTTCTCAAGTGGCCAGGTGTGGATGAGAGCAGTGTTGGAGAAGACTACACTGTAAACATAGTTGGACCAACTACCAAGTATGTCACACTGAAAGTAGTTTAACTACAGTCAAGCTACCCAAAACTAAATTATTATATTATATTTTTGTTATATTATATTTTTATTATAACAGAAATAATACCGAATTGACTCAGGAAGGTGCCATGAGTTGAGTTTCATAAGTTTACCAAACATATTGTGCGTCGCTCATTTTTGGTGACAAAAATTTTCAACAACACTTTAGCTAACATTACATTTTTGAAATTGGCCATACATTGATACTGACCTTTGTATTATATTAGTGTTTGTTGTCTTTGCTGTGGAGAAGGTTACATTTTTGGCTTGCAAAACTCACATTTTTTCTGTTGGGTTAGTATGAAGTATTTGCGTAAATAGGGCCATGGTTGTTCCCCAGACATGACGCACATAAGCAATGCTTCTTTTTCAACATGGGGAGAACCCATAGACTGTAGAAATAATATGGACAAAGTGACTATGACGTCACCCATTTATTTCCTACCGGCTTGTGAAGTGCAGTTTTGTGCTGCCATGTTGTACACAATTGTAAAGCCAGAGCCAGAGACAGGGGGGGGGGGGGGGGGGGTGTGTGATGTATGATCATAAAGTGCAGGGGGGGTTGTCCTTGTGTGTGTGTGTGTGTGTTGTTGTGTGACACGCAGCAGTGTGACTAGTAGACCTGATGAACAAAATTTTTTTTTTTTTTTTGTTTCAACACACACACTTTTTTAACAATCGGCACATAGGGAGACATTAGACAGAGAAAAAGCACCTATTGCCTTCATGTTCTTGTGGGGAAGAAAATGTATGGCTTCATATTTCGACTGCATTGGTACCATTGACTTGCATTGGGCTGAAAGACTTATATTGGAGCCAACTGCACTGGCGGTAGTGAGCAATGCTCTCAACAAGATCAGGAAGTGAGCTTCAAAAACAAAATACAGTCTTGGGGAGAACCAGCAATGTATAGCAATTGCAGTTGGCTGTTGGCAGTTGGCTGTTGGCCACAGTAAAGACTACAGTAAAGAGGAGTGCTCTCACACCGATCAGGATTAGAGGAAAAAGAGAGAAAGGAGGTGTTATTTGGTCATAGGGGTTTGGAAAGAATATATATATTTCAGAAACAAAAGTAGTTGGTGCTTCCTGTAGTTTACTTCACATCAAAATGACAAAGAGGTAATTAACTAATACATCCAAAACACAAATCTGAATGTGGTTGAACTACCAGAAAACTGCTGCAAAATGTAATTGAACTACTAGTTTAACTACTCCCCAAAACTGGATGAGAGGCAGTCAAGCTATAGATCAATAAGAATCAGGCGACTTTTATTGATGTCATTATTGGGGGATGGTAATATTTAGCTTTTGGGTGAGAGCAGCGAGATTATGCAGGAGCACAGTGAAGAATTCTGATGTAACAGTTTGTGTGCATGAAGTCAACATTTAGAATGATGTTGAAGACTGTCAGAAGGGCTTCAAACAGAACCAAACTCACACTCCTGAAGGACTCTTCTAGTCGGCAAATGTCACGGGTTTCAACACAATGTCACGCATGCCCCCGGATGGATAAAGCAAATAATCAAATCAAATCAAATTAATTGGCCATGGCAGTCAAATTAATTTTTCTTCCGTATTTTTAGTAACTTATTTTTTTCCGCAGATGTGGTTATTGGGGGGGGGCTGCAGCCTCCAGAGTTGGGGTGTAAAAAGAGAAGGACATTGTGAGGATGAGTCACTGAACAGAACTTAATCAGCTCTTCTGTTTCAGTTTTACTTGTTTGCATATATACTGTACTCTAACTTTTGATGCCACCAGCAAGTATTTGATTAACCAATTCATGAATTTAGTGAGTATAATTATAACTGCTATTATTAGTAACATGGCAATTAAACAAAAAAATTAACCACCAACGATTAATACAGCACTTAGAAATATACTTAATTAAGCCAGATCATTTTTTATTGTTATATTTAAAGTGTTCAAACTCAAAATATCAAATTGTCACAGAATATAAAAGTCACAAGGATATCTTTCTTGAGTTATATCAGACAGGCAAGATATTTAGGAATACAAAGTATCTAATAATGTAGAAAACAGTGAGCAGTGCAGAAAGTGCTCTGGGCTCATAGTGCAATATATGTTGAATTCCATTATCTTAGCTGATAGTAAATTTTTGATTTACTGTGATCACATGACCTCTCCCTGAGTGTAATCTCTGCATTGCGCATACTTGTCCTCCAGCAACAGTCAGAGTTAAATTTTATTTGTTAGCTCGTTACAAGTAAATTTTGACTGGAAAGGCAGTTTTCGATGTATTACATATCTATCAAGATATATTTTCTCATTAACTGGAAATCAATTGTATATAAATAAAATATGCATTAGCCAGTGGAATGTTTTTTGCAGTCAGTCAAGAATCATTGATTTCAATGTTCTTGTGCCAAAAATCACAGTTTGGTCTCCCTAATTTATATTTTATGCATAGTTGAGTTAATACTATCTTCTACCCACAGTAAATTATTTGGTTCATTCACAAAGGCAATGGGAATTTTCTGAAGTCACACTGAACAGTGAGCAGTCAAAGGTTAGGCCCAGTATCCACACAGAGTGTAGAAGTAGAATAATAGATAAAGACAAATGGCCACTGTATTGTCGCAATGCAGATAAAAGCTTTTTTAAAAAACAGGAGATTTAACTATGCTGTGCTTTCTGTACTTAATTGTGGGACCTCTCTAACTCTCTAACTCTCCCTCTGCCTCTCTCTCTCTAACTCTCTAACTCTCCTCTCCCTCTGCCTCTCTCTCTCTCTAACTCTCTAACTCTCCTCTCCCTCTGCCTCTCTCTCCATTCACTTTCTAACTCTCTAACTCTCCCTCTGCCTCTCTCTCTCAAACTCTCCAACTCTCCCTCTGCCTCTCTCTCTCCATTCACTCTCTAACTATCTAACTCTGCCTCTGCCTCTCTCTCCATTCACTCTCTAACTCTATCCCTCTGCCTCTCTCTTTCTAACTCTCTAACTCTTTAACTCTCCCTCTGCCTCTCTCTCTCCATTCACTCTCTAACTCTCCCTCTTTCTCTTTTTTTATTTCTCGTCGCCTCTATTTCTCCTGCTTCTATCTCTATATCCTTCCTGTGTCTCTCTGTCTGACTGTCTCCTACTTCTTTTTTCTGTCATCTATTCCAACACTTGTGCGTGAACACACACACACACACACACACACACACACACACACACACACACACACACTCAGCAATACGCTAGTGGGCCCTCACCTCTCACTCAATAGCACACCTGAGGAAATGTCTTAATTTAGGCCCATCGGCCCACAAGTCATTTGTCCTGATTCTGTGGATTTCACTCAGAGCTAATCTTCACCATCTCACATATCCCAGAGAAGCCACTGTAATCATCGGAGAGCAGCAGAGAAAAGAGGGACACGGGAGGAGAGAGAGAATGAAAAATAGGGAGAGTGATAAAGACATTAAAAAAAGAAAGAGACAGAGAAAAAAAAAGAGAAAAAAACAGAGAGAAAGCACTAAAGACAGCAGAAAACATGAAGAGCTAGCTTAGCGTGGGTGTGTTCAATCAAAGAGGGTTGCGGTCTGTTTGGTCTGTTTACCAGGCTGAGTTGGAGCTTGCTAGTGGGGTGGGGGCTCAGGTTCCAGTAGAAATGGCAGCAAGTTGGTTTCTATTAAAACATGTAGTGGAGCAAGTTTAGATAAACAGCACATAACCCCCCCCAAAGAGCATTACCCTGTATGTGGCCTTGAGTGACAGGTAGGTGTGCTCTGCTATTTTAGGCAGCGCCTAACGAGCTCTGTCAGGCAGCCTGCGGGGGCCTTACACACCGCACCCACAAGACAGCTACCACAGCCGGGAGCCACACCTCCGGCAAACCGCTCTGCCACTGACAAGCACCACCAGCAGGGGCATGGCCCACAGGGGGTGCTGTGTGCCAATAAAACTCACTCCCACCCAATCTGCCAATGTAACCGGCGTGAGGGGATTTGTGGATCTTTGGTTTGAGGTGTTGACTCACCGGCAACCTGGACAAATCATGTCTTGTTGTCTACAATTCAAAATGGTGATCTATGTCTCCTTTATAAAGTCACTTGTAATACAGGAGTTGAAATTTCATTGTTAACGTACTCGGACACCAGCTGAAGGCCGAATCGGCCGCTTCAGTTAAACATATAGCGCCAAAATGACTGCAGACACAATTCCCTTAGTTTTGAATTTGATTATCTGAGAGTGGTAATTAATTAACCTCCTGCCATTGGCAGCCATGACCCACATCATAAAAATAATGCCAGTCATCGCGATATGCCAACAATCTGAAAAGAGCTTCCTCCGAAGGTTGCAGCATGGCACAAAAATGTTTTCTTTGAGTGAACTACCTTTCAAACAGATTACGTTTCATAGCACTGCAGGCTCATAGAATAAAAAAAAACTGTTTTTGAGTGCTACAGACTTAGAGAAACCTTGTGCCACAATGCATGTGCATACGATGGAGCCAACAATAGATAGAAAAGTAATTATCTTGTTTTGTGACATTCTAAGGAAGGTCTTTAAGGCCAAAATTTTGCTCTGCCATGTATTAGTCCTTAACCAAGGACACCGATTTTCAATCTACTGCCCCCAAATAATAGTATGTTGATATGCTGTCGGTTTCTGCACATATTACCAAAAATAGTACACTTTCAAAAATATTTATTTGTATATCTATTTCTGAATTTTTAAAATTTATTTAAATGACAAAAACCTTTGAATAACCTTTTAAAAAGCAATAAAAAAAGAAAATAATGAATCCAGTTGGTGTTGACTGTAGGCTAATTTAGTGTTAAATGTTTAATGTGAGACAGAAGCAAAGTTTTTCATCTCAAGAAGATTACGGCCTTGAGGCATAAATGTGTTTAATATGTCACGTAACAACTTTTTATGATTGCGAGGATCAGAAATATCTTCATCGTCTAGACAAAGTTTACATACTCGATGCTTGTTTTAAACGCTGTCACACATGCATTTACCAAACCTTTTGCCATTTTGTGAAGTGTTTTACTGCTTTGCGTAATTATAATATTGCATTCTTGTAAAGCACTTCAACTAGAGGTCAGTCAAGTGAAAAGTTCTTCTAGTTGTAAGGATTAAAAAAAGAAATTCAAGGTCAGTATCTCCAATTTACATGCATTGTTCTTTTTAAGGCGGAACAGGAAAGTAATTACAGATTGTGCCTGGCCACATCGTGGTTTGTGTCCCTATGAGTTTTGCAGCGGCTCACAGACAGCAAAGGTCAGTCTATACTGTCTGTGTGAAGTGTTTGGCCTGATTTTTAAGTGTTTTTAGCATTTTAGCTTTCTTTTTTAAACGCTGCCATAATGTCAAATTACACATTTTTATCAACTTCGGATTGTATGAAAAAATTGATTCATTACATTACTGCCATTTTGAAAGACACCCTTATCCACAGAAATACAAAATGTTTCGCCCATTTATACAAATTATATGAATCAATTCCGCCTATGTATTTTGCTCAAGGCTACACCTGACAATCACACCTGTAGGTTACAATCAATAAATCAAAAAACTTTATACCGCACAATTCATGCAAAAGATGCACTACAAATTGCTTAGCATAAAATCAAGATAAAATATGGGACATAAAAAAAATAAACACAATGCCACAAGATAAACACAATAAAACAAAAAATATATATTTAAAAAAAAACAAACAAGCCCAGTTCACTACCCATTCTACTACACTGCTGCCCCAGACTGGATTTTTGTGCATTCAATGCTGTTCGAACAGCAAAAAATGACCAATAACCGGGAACGACCGACAACAGGTTAGGGGGATGGAGATGTGGTGAATGAACTTCCATTCAGAATACCCCACTTCTATCCATCACTCCTATAATTATGGAAGGAGCTCACATTATTCTTTTTGCTTATGAGGTACGTGTCCACGGCAACTTACATAGCTGGACACGCAGGTGATAGTTTCCCGGGTTACCACCAAGGTATATTGTATTGTGTTAACTGTAACTGGCAATACTATTTTGTATATTGCATGTCTCTGTATGTCTCTCTATCTTGGCCCTAGCCAGCTCCAACAATCAACCAACCATTTGTATTTCTATAGTGTCTGTAGCATAGCTCTGCTGATGGCACATTTCTGGTTGGGTGGGCCGATACCAGTTGTCTCCAACCATCCACCTGTATTCACTGTATCAACCCATTGAAATGTAATGCTGGGTACTGTATTTAAACCACACACACTCTTCAGTTTGCAGAGATATTCTCAGCACAGGCGGCCCATATGTCTGAGTTTGTCTCTCTCTTGCGCAATGTAAATAAACCCAAATTCTCTTAAGAGAAGTTGTCAGTGTGTTTTTCATCGTCTTGCATTTGATTCCACGGCAACGACAATAGAATCCTAACACAGGTTATACATATTTTTCACGAATGAAATTCTGCTCCTAATTATCGCAAAAAGCCCACCGTTTATTTATGTTATATTTAGGACATGTGATCCATTCATACTGCTGGATAGTGAAGGAATTGTCTTTCAATCCCTTCACCCTGTAAAAAGCATACTTTACTGAAGTGATTTAGACGAAGTACCCTGTTCAAGGGTGCAAAGAAAATGGTGCACCTGTGATTTGAAACTACAAACCTCTGTGAAGCAACAAAACAGCTCGTTGGTGGCATTGCCCATAGTGTCATAGTCAGAACATACTCACATATCTGCCCCTCCTGAGGGACAAGCTGAAAAATGTGAAAGCCAGGAAATGTTTTATAGACAACAGGTTTTTTCCACATTGTATTGATTTCCATGGTAAAAAAAATTCCTGGACATGACAGGATAAAATTAAATAAAGGAAAAAAAATTCTATCGAGATAATTTGAAAATGAAAATGTAAGAGTTCGACCCGGCTTAACAACATACTCCAAGGTGGGGATAGAGACGAGACGCCTGATTATCACTAATTAAAAATGATAAAGTACCTTCTTGATTTCATCAATCATCAATTGATCGTGGAGAATGCTTATGCGGAGAGCGTGCTGTTTTTGGTCAGACTCCAACAGCTTAGGTCGTGGGGGTTGGGGAGCGTGGGGGGGCTGGGTGGCACAAAGTCCTCATTTAATACCGAAGTACGTGTCCATTGATCCCATCTAACTTAATCATTAAGCTCTTCCGATACATGTAGCAAGTCAGTTGTGTTTGATGATATCCCATTAACAACAGTTAATCCTCCATTCAGAGCTGGGGGATGAGGTAAACATTGTGTCACACTGTTAAGCGCTGTGCTCCAAAGGATTTCAACGGCTGCACACTTTATCTGCACAGACTTTATCGTTGTCCAGGTGACAATTAGTGCCTGTGCCTATGTCACCGCACAAATAAAAAACAAATACTGTAAATGCTTAAAGAAATTAAAATTATAAAGGGTTGGGTAAATATGCTTTTGGATAAACTCTTTAATGTGCTGTAAATGAGAGCCAATGCAATTACTGTGCTGCAGTTTCAAACCAGAGCAGCGAGGAAGCAAATGAATGTCAATCGGTCGCAGTTGGATTTTCTTCGAACAATTAATGGATCCAAATGTTTCGAGTTTTTCTTGTCGTTGCGTTGATTGCACTTCTTTGGTAATGTAAACAAGGCGACTTATAATCAGATAGGCCCCGTCATGCATGTGCAATTTGTTCTGGAGTTTTGACGACGTACGGCGGAGCAAAATCCGCAGGGACGTTGCTGTGCAATTTTTAAATGTCTCATTTGTTGATCCTTAGTCCCGTATTGAATAATTGCTGAAGTTATTTACTTTTGGGAACTTTAGACGACTGCATCTTGTTCCCCGGAGGAATGGAAATGGCCACAGAAGTGCAAATGCGGGGCTAACTTATTCCTGGGGTACAATTCTCACTGCACCAGTGGTGGAGTGTTTTAAAAGGATTTAATTCATTCTATTAGTGCACACCCTCTCCATTATCTCTGGGCGCAGAGAAACACTCTCTTTTCAATTACGGCGAATTATTCGAAAATGGAATTACATTGATTTATGCTTCATATCGGAGATATGAATCGCTGTTCTAGATCTAACAGTTCTGGAGTCAGGCCCCACGGCTGCAATGTTACCGACAGATCGGGCCCCTTATGCGGCTCATTCCCCCTGCTCTGCAGCAGCATGCCGACACCGCACTGGGTTTGCGCACTAATAATAAGCAGCAGTTTCTTTTACCGGTTAAGAAGAGCGTAATCTTTCACCATAGAACACTGCTGGGTTTTGCCTGATTGCAAGCGCTCCTGCTGCACCTCACATTGACAATCATTCTTCCTAGCATGCAGCCTCACTCTCCAGATTGGAAAATGGGTTCTTTACAGATTGGGCCGCCAAGTGCACATAGTGTCATGCAAAGAAATTGGAAAAAAAAAATTTAACAAGAACAATGTTTTTCTTGTTGCAAAAGCTCACTACATTTGAAACATACATTTGAAGTCCGTATATTCAGAGGTAAATCCAGGTTAATACTTCTAATATAGCTTCTTCTAAGCATTGCTGTTTTTATTTTTTATTTTTATTTTTTTTGATAGTGTAGTATTAGATGCCGGTGGTTGTCTGTTGGGTGTCGGTTGGTATCAGATGAGTCTGTAAAAGGCTGTGAAGATGCCCTATACCTGAGCAGGTGCTAGCCTCAGAGCTCCCTGTGAGCACAGAAAGATGGAAAGCCAATTACTCTAAATGCCACGGCTCCTGGCGTTCCCCTGCTCCAACGGAGGCTCAGAGTTATCACTTATTCCCTCCTGCCGGGCCCGCCCCAAATATCACCCAAAATTCTCGCACAGGCTCAGGGACTGGGGGGGGGGGGGGGTGGGCGGGGGGTGGTGGAAGAAGCTGCAATTTCCCACAATGCCTCAGGGCCAGGATCGATCCTCCAAGCCTCAGCAGGGGGTGGAGCTCAAATGTCTGTCGTCGTAACAACAACAGCTTGAAGGGGAGTGAGGTAGGACTCAGGCAGCCCTACCAACCCACCCCCCCCCCATGATGCAGTGGGACCTTTAAAGATGCTGACCTACGGGAGTGGGAGGAGGAGGGGGTTGGGGGATTGTGTATGTGCCTCTGTTAATCAAACCCTCTGTATAACAGGGATCTAATGGGAGAAGATGGCAAATGCAGTATGGAGTAAAATGAGATGGGGGAGGGGGAGAGACAGGTGGGAGTTGCAGGTACAGCGATTGCTATTCATTATTTCTTTTAAGCATATTATGCATGTGGCTTCTGCCAGTTTGCCTTACAAATGATAGCTTAACTTCAGTTTCTATGCACATATGCCATAGAGACTGCATCACGTTTGAGTATTTGAGAATAATAATCATCATTATAATTCTTCAACCTAAGTATTATTAATTATTAGATTATTATACAAGTATTATAATCAGGATGTATACCAATATTTTCTTGTAAACATTTCAGAATATGAATATATTAAATCCCTTGTGTAGGGGATCTCTATGCCAGAGACACGGAGGAAATATTGGAGGTCCAGGTGCGACAGATGAGGACTTTTAAAGTGTTCAAACGAACACCACTAAGACTGACAATAATCCGTAGTGGATGGGGAAAATAAGGAGAACACAAATAACCTCGCAATAAAAATCGAGAAACTCGATATCCGAGCAAAACAAAAGAAATAAGCAATCACGCTTATCTAACTCCCATTGTGGAGAGAACAAAAAGAAAGGAAGGAGAAAAATAAAAGAGAACCCAAAACCTTAGGGTGAGAGCACTCGTAGGTATGAGAGGAAAACAAAAAAACCAAAAAGAACACGCTTTACAATTTCTAAATTGTACTGCTAACAAGTACCACTTTTAGAAGCAAAGCGGTCGATAGCAGCACAACTTCCTATACCTTTACCGGCTAGAATGTTCCATGAAATAACTTGGAAGCGACGAGAAAAGGAGGAAGCGGGGTATAAGTAGTGAGCGGAAATGCAGGACAGGTGAACTCACTAATCACCAAGGCGAAAGCAAAACCCGTAGCGGAACACAGAAAAATCCGATAGATTTACAGGTAAACAGAAAAACGGAATACTAAGCGTGAAGATAAGGGAAAGAAGGCGCGATCCATGACACCTTGGATCAGATGATCACATGAAGATGTATTAAAATGTTTAAAAATGTTCAATTTGTTCAAAGACCTTTGTCTAGTTTAATTTGTAAACAATCAGCAGTCATGTTGGATTGATTTAGTTTTTTTTCTTTGGGAATGCATTTGTATTATTACAGGTGAATGCATCAAGGAGACTCTTCAGGGAAGTGCTGAAGGAAACAAACATTGAAAAAAGGTTATGACCTCTACAATAAAGCACTCACCTCTCAGAATTGTCCTGAGGAGAGCGAGGAAGAGGCATGTCTGGAGAGAGACATAACCATGGCAACTGAAAAAAGCACACAGGCATCATGCTTCAAAGGGATGCACATGGCGGTCACTCATGTAGAGGTCGCTTAATGTTTCCCATATCCCTGTCAGATCAGGGCTTGTTACAATGTTTTTTTTGTTTTTTTCCATAGATTGAAAAGTGTTTCCAGGGCAACCGGCTCTGATTTCTTAAATGCATAGAAGAAGAAAAAAACTCGTTTTTTTTTTTAGACAAAGTACTTGCACAATCTAAATATTTTGAGACTTGAGTGCACTTTGCAGCCATGTTCCTGCACAACACTTAACGGACCTATGAAGTGGAGAGGAGGAGAAGAGTGGAACAATCTGATTGGACAAGCTGTGTCCCTGGCAACTGGGTCCAGCCACAGTTCTTCAGTCCCTGAGAAGGCTCAGGTTTTTCTTTCATTGTTGTCTCACCTTCCCATAACTATCCTTGCCAACGGTCCTCTATTAGTTGGGATTTTGTCTACTTTTGCCAAAAATGTCATATAGAGGGCACCCTTTATCTCCTTATTTCCCTGTGTCCTGCTCATTTTTTCAGCTGGAAATGAATTATTCCACATTACATGTACAAACTTACACATTAAAAATAAAGCAGGAGTCTGAAAAACCAAACTGCTAATTGGTGCTCTTGTGAATAGACTACCAAATTCAGGTGGCTTCATAGTTACTATGAACATCATATGTAATTCATCTGATTAATAACCACTCCCCGCACCAGTGTCCCCTACTGATGCACACGTGTCACGTCCCTTGTTTGAGCGATCTTGGCAAGCGTACTGATATAAATCACCATATGGGGCTAATTCCAATCATTTATATTCACTCCTTGCATCCTTTCCTTGCTCCTTAACTACACCCAACAGAGGACGCAAGGAAAGTATGCAAAGATCAGATACGAAGACAGAGGAATCGAGGCAACATGCATTAGGCAAATGGAACGTCCTTGCTCAATCAAGCGTTAGCGTCATATCATGCTTACGTGCTTAACTGTCATGGTTTCTCAGCCTGCTCTTCTCTCATTGTTCACTTCCCTGGGGAGCGCTCGTGTTGCGTCTCTTCTCTTTGTTTTCCTTGTCCGTTTCGTGTTTTGGGTTTTCAGCTCCTGTTTCCTGTTTCCTGTTTTGAACTTGAACTGAAAGCGCGTTTGCTTCGCTTGTTCAACTAAATTATTTTAGATTTCAAACGACTACGTTTTACGTTCTCTCACTCTTTTGTGAATACCTCTCCGAAGCTGATCACATCCAGACCCGGAGAATCTAAACAACAGCCGAGGATAAATACGGTAAATACGGTAAACGCACATTATGGCTTCCACGCCAAGTGTTCCCTGTGCTGTGTGTTCCATGTTTAGCCTTAGTTCCGTTGCCAATATTACCAGTAATGGTATATGTCCAAAATGTGAGCTTAATTTAAAATTGGAACGGAAAATAGCTGAGTTAGAGGCCCGCATCCGGACATTATATCAGATCCAGGATAGTGAGAGTTTGCTCGACTCCCTTTTACCTGAGCCGGATGCCAGTTTAATTACGAGTATCTCTCCCCCGTCAGAGTCCTCACTGCGGGACAATTTTGTCACGGTGCAAAAGAAACATAGCTGTCGGCTCAGAGCCGCCGAGCACCACCCTACTCATGTTTCAAACCGATATTCTCCACTCAGTAACACACCTACTGAGAAAGCCCTGGTCATAGGGGATAGTATTTTAAGAAACATGAGTGTAGCGACACCAGCGACCATAGTGCAGTGTATGCCTGGTGCCAGAGCTACCGATGTTGAGGCTAGTTTGAGAGTGCTGGCTAAAAGTAAATGTAAATACTCCAAAATTGTTATCCACGTCGGCACAAATGATGTCCGATTGAGGCAATTGGAGGTCACTAAAAATAACTTTGTTTCGGTGTGCGCAGTGGCTAAAAAGATGTGTCGGGAAGTAATATTCTCTGGCCCGCTCCCAGTTCGTAGGAGTGACGAGGTCTACAGTAGACTTACGTTACTAAATCGCTGGCTGTCTGAGTGGTGCTCAACTAGTGGCATAGGGTTCGTAAATAATTGACCTGATTTCTGGAGAAAGCCTGGCCTACTGAAGAGAGACGGACTCCACCCGAGCTGGAGAGGTTCTCTTGTCCTAGCAAAAAACTTAGATGCTAGTCTTAGTAAGGCCAGATCCTGACACCGTATCAGGGCGCCGGCCAGGCAGCAGGCCTCTGATCCTACATCGGAGCCTGTGCGTTTCCCAATGCCCGTGACTCAGACACATGGCCCAATGCCGTTGTCTGCAAGGTGCGTTTCAGAGCTAGTAATTAGCAATAGTACTTATCCCAGCGCCCCATTATCTAACATATCTGAGCTAGAAACTAGTATTTATTATATTGAGACTGTGTCTGCCCCCCGCATCTATGCTAAACGTAAAGCAAACCGTGGTATTAACACGGATAATCTTGCTACTCTAAAATTAAACAATTTTGCTGCTAGCAGCTGTTGTGAATCACTTCTAAAAATTGGACTACTGAATGTTAGATCTCTTGCTCCTAAAGCAATTCTTGTAAACGAATTGATCACAGATCATAATCTCAAGATACTGTGTCTGACTGAAACTTGGCTAAGACCTGGTGAATATGTCGCACTTAATGAAGCGTCTCCTATAGGTTTTTTAAGTACCCAGGTATCGCGCCAGTCAGGAAGAGGGGGTGGTGTTGCAGCGATCTATCAGTCCACCTTAAGCTTAACCCCTAAGTGTGGAAATACGTTCTCTTCCTTTGAAGTTCTCTCTATGAACTGTGTACAGCATGACCTAGCTAAGATAAGGGGTAACATGCAGTCCTTTCTCTTAGTGTCTGTTTACAGACCACCTGGGCCCTATTCAGATTTCCTAATAGAATTCGCTGAGTTTTTGTCCTGCCTTGCTATTTCGGCAGACAAGGTTGTAATTGTTGGTGACTTTAACATACATGTGGACAAACAGGATGATCCCCTAGGAACTGCCTTTGCCTCTATTATTGACTCTGTTGGTTTTAAACAAAATGTCTATGGGCCCACTCATTACTATAGCCATACCCTAGACTTAGTGCTATCCTCTGGTATCAATGTTATGAATCTTAGTATTGCACCCCATAACCCTGTATTATCCGATCATTTCCTTATCACTTTTGAAATCAAGGTAACCACCACTTTTATATCAGAGACAAGACATTATTACAGCCGGTCGTTAAACTCTGACGTCATTTCAAAGTTTACAAATATGCTTCCGGAATCATTCTTTTCAAGTCAAGAAAATACCACTGAGTTATCGTTGGATGAATTGACCAACCAGTTAAGTTTAGCTCTAAGAAGCACCCTTGATGTGGTTGCCCCTCTAAAAAGAAAGTATTGTCGGAAAAACCGTACTCCCTGGTACAATGACACTACCCGTGCCCTGAAGCAGTCCACAAGAAAATTGGAGAGAAAATGGCGGTCAACTAAACTAGAAGTATTTCGTCTTGCATGGAAAGATAGCATCCTCCAGTACAAGCAAGCTCTTATATCTGCTAGATCTGCCTTTTTCTCTAAATTAATTGAACAAAACAAATGCAACCCAAAATTTTTGTTTAGTACTGTGGACAAATTGACAAAAAAACCATCACCAGAATGTTCATCTTATCCCTGCGTTTACAGCAGTAATGATTTTATGAATTTTTTCAATCAGAAGATTGAAACTATTAGAGACCAGATTTCCAATTTGCCTATTCCCCTAGGCATCACTCCTCCCAAATTCAAAGAACAGCCTAGATCTTGGCCAACACAGGAAGATATATCAACAGTGGCACTGAACTGTTTTACGCCAATCGACATGGAGGAGCTATCTAAACTGGTTATGTCCTCAAAACCGACTACCTGTCTACTCGACCCAATCCCTACAAGATTGGCTAAAGAACTTTTTCCTGTACTTGGCCAGCATATGTTAAAAATTATTAACACATCTTTAGTAACAGGATATGTACCAGAGTCACTAAAAATGGCGGTTATTAAGCCATTACTGAAAAAAACAAACCTCGAACCTGACAAACTGGAAAACTATAGACCCATATCAAATCTTCCATTTCTATCCAAAATATTAGAGAAAGCAGTTGCGAAGCAACTTGGTGCATACCTTAGCTCAAACCATATTCATGAATTATTCCAGTCAGGATTTAGACCCTACCATAGCACTGAAACGGCACTTGTTAAAGTTATTAACGATTTACTGTTATCAGCCGACCAAAACTCTGTGTCTGTTCTTGTACTTCTTGACCTAAGTGCAGCTTTTGATACAATAGATCATGAGATTCTACTGAACAGGCTCCAGGGCTGTGTTGGACTCAATGGTCAAGCACTTGCATGGTTCAGATCATACTTACACAATAGGAAACAATTTGTTAAATTAAATGATGATGTATCCAGTTACTCAATAATGAAATGTGGTATTCCACAAGGATCAGTGCTAGGTCCTGTACGCTTTTCGTTATATATGCTACCCCTTGGTGATATTATTCGGGCACATGGGGTAGATTTTCACTGCTACGCAGACGATACTCAGATATACATTTCCATGAAACCCGGCGAAGCACTACCACTTACTCGATTAGAGGCTTGCATTACAGATATTAAAGCTTGGATGCTCTCAAATTTCCTGCCCTTAAACTCAGGGAAAACCGAAATGCTGGTTTTAGGTCCTAAAAAACAAAGGGAGAAACTGTGTACATATACTTTAAGTATTGATGGTTGCTTAGTTGTTCCAAATTCAGCTGTGAAAGACCTAGGTGTTACTATAGACCCAGATTTAACCTTTGGCGCGCACATAAAAAACATATCTAGAGTTGCTTTCTTTCAGTTAAGGAACATAGCTAAAATTAAGCATTTCCTATCAGTAGGGGATGCAGAGAAATTGATTCATGCTTTTGTTACGTCTAGGCTAGATTACTGTAATGCTCTGCTATCTGGCTGTCCTAAGCTGTTGCTAAATAATCTCCAGCTTGTGCAGAATGCAGCCGCTCGCATTTTAACGAGAACAAAGAAATATGAGCATATTACCCCAGTACTAGCATCACTTCATTGGCTACCAATTAAGCATAGGATAGACTTTAAGGTCTTGCTTCTGACTTTTAAAGCTTTACATGGACTTGCACCAGTGTATATATGTAATCTGCTTTTACCATATAAGCCGAAAAGATCCCTTCGTTCTCAAGACGCAGGCTACTTAGTAGTCCCTAGAATATCTAAAAACTTGACGGGTGGTAGAGCTTTCTCCTACAGAGCACCACTACTGTGGAACACCCTTCCAAAATCTATAAGGGAATCAGACACAGTCTCAATATTTAAGTCTAGATTAAAAACGTACCTTTATGATCAGGCTTACAATGAGTTGTAGTCCGGAGACAGGACCAGAGAAGCCCTTTTGTCATAGAGTAATGCGGAGTGACATCCTTTCCTTACTGTCACCTGTCAACAGCTGTGACCCCATCTTCCTGGGCTGGCTCTTGATAGGTGGGTAGGATTGTTTACTCTCTCATGACTGGATGGGTTCTCAAACCCTGTCTTCATAGCTATGCAGCCATAAGTTACTCCTGGCGGGGGTACTTGTCCAACCGCCCCCCTAACTGTTCTCTCTCTCTCTCCCACATTCCGCCAGCGGGGCTCATGCCCCGCATCTCGAGAGTTGCTGTCCAGCTTCCTGTCCAGCTTCCTGTCCATCGCCGCTTGCCCCTCCCTCCCCACCACCGCTACCAGCCGATCCTGTCGCCATCGGCACCCGTTTTCCCATCATCATTGCTGCCACATCTGGACTGCCATCTAGCTGCTGCAATTTCCACTATCATGGATATTGCCAGTCAGTTTGACCATGCTGGTCATTAAGATCTAGACCCTGAGCCGACCTGAGGAGAATGGGTTTCCCCCTTGAGTCTGGTTCCTCCCAAGGTTTCTTTCTAATTACACCAGGGAGTTTTTCCTTGCCACTGTTGCCTCTGGCATGCTCTTGTGGGGGTTTAGGCTGTTTTTTTTCTCTGTGAAGCGCATTGTGACAACTTGTTGTGAAATACGTTATATAAATAAATATTGATTTGATTTGATTGATTTGTGTGTTCACCTGTTCCGTGTTTCCTGTCATTATTTAAACCTCGCGTCACCGTTGTTAGACGCTTCCATATTGCCAATCTTTTGACTAGGAAAGCCGGTAATTTTCGGACATTAAGCGTCGACCGTATTACCTCAACTTGTTGTGGCTCCACGGGACAAGGGTGCATATGTTCAAGAGTTTGCTAGAAACTTAGATTAGGCTAGTCGTTTCTATCCTGTCTCTTTTTTTCACCCCTGTCTTCTGTCTTTGACAGATTGTCTTCGCCGTCTCTATTACCTCTTGTTTATGTGTTTCGGCTCCCTCGTTGTGAGCTATAGGGTTTTTCATTGTTGTTTTGCTTTAATAGCTAGTTAAGAGTTTTTCACCCTCTTCGGGTCGCTTTGATTTGTAACGGTCTCTCTCCTGGTGTGGAGAGTTATTATTTTATTCGTATTATTGTTATTCCCTGTTTGCGAGGTTTCCTCCCCGCTCTGTGGTGTTCAGTTGAGCACTTTTTGATCCTCTACTGTTGCGTTTGGTCCTTCGTTCCCACGCTACCCCTGACACTTAACTATAATGTTTTTTAGCTTATTTTTTCATGAATAAATGTAGCTTTTGTTAGTTATAAAAAAATTAGTGTCATTTAGATTAGCGCTTTTTAACAAATGGAAAGGAATGGTAAAATTGCATTTGTGTAGGGGTGTGCCTGCGACGTGGCATGTAGAGAGTGGTGGATAATTTATACGTGTCTCACATTCCGAAAAAACGGCTTCCGCAAAGGCTACACTCCTACCCCGGGAGCCTCCTTGTTCCCCACTCCTCACTCTTCCGAGGAATTAGCAGTTTGGAATTAGCAGTTTGGAATGTCCTTAGAGATGGCGAGAGAGCCTCGATCGATTTCCGGGTCAGGCGAGGACCGAGGAGAAGAGGACGAATAAAATAAGCGATTGGAATCCACCCATAATCTCCTCCTGCAGAAAGCTCAGAGGCCTTCTGGATGTGTGACAGACTGACAGTGTGTTGAGTGACGTCTAAACTCAGGCTGGTCGCAGGATCCCCATTTAATGCCATCAAAACTATACATTATGAACAACAGTTCAATTTTGCAACTGGAGTTGCTTATTTGTATTCTGATATGCCAACTCAAACAAGCTGAATTTCCCGCCTTCCAGATTCTGAGCGATGAGAATCGCGCCGTTGTTTTTCCCCTCTCTCAAACACACGCCTCTGCGTATTCTCCCAAATTTGCACTGGGCAGCATTGTCAAAGGGGGACAACAGCCATCATGTGAGTGAAAATTGCTTCAAAATGGCTTCGGAAAAAAAGCACGTGCTGCCTTTTTCTGCTCGCAGCTGCCGTGGCGACGGCGGTATCTGCGGCAACGGCGGCCTCCGCGCCGTCAGAAATGGAGTCAGACATTAATCACTTCGTTTCAGCGCTGCGTGAGCCGTCAACAGCGACGTCTTCCACCACGGCTGACTGGGGGGATTATTCTTATTCTAAGGTGCAAATTTGAAACGATGTATTTGTGACAAGGTCAACCGTGTCCCTGTTTTCAGCTTGGGTGTGATTTTTTTTAATCCTTTGTGGTTTTTTTTCTTTTCTTTTTGCACCACCTTTTTTTTTACAAAGAGAAATGAAACGGGCAGGAACTGGCTTCGTCAGACAAAGCGGTGAGAGACGGCCCATTTCAGTCGCTTTGATGCTGCCACCTCCGCCCGGATGTGGCCACACTTGTGGTATCCATGTGACTGCATTTTTTATACCTTTGTCCACTGAGTGACACTGCCAGAATATCAGAAAAATTTAATGGAACAAAAAAAAATCCATTGTCCCTTTTGTCTGAGTTTCTCACTCACAGTGCAAAACGTTTCAACTTCTCAGTCCTGCTAAGACTTTTCTGTGGAAAAGGGAAGATCAGTGACATCTAAAGCCACTGTTTGTACAGCATATTTAAAATGTACCAATGCCACAATCATTACATTACATTACAGGCATTTAGCATACGCTCTTATCCAGAGTGACTTACACAACTTCTTATTACATCTTATTACATTCATCCATTCCTATACAGCTGGATATAAACTGAAGCAATTCAGGTTAAATACCTTGCTCAAGGGTACAACGGCAGTGTCCTACCTGGGAATCGAACTTGCAACCTTTTGGTTACAAGTCCAGTTTCTTAAACATTATACTACACAATCATGCTTTCTTTTCACATACAGGCAGTGACAAAAATATTTAAACTCAATGTAGTAACATAATAGGGTGCTGGGCAACCACAAGTGATCTATATATGGCCTGAATTCAACAGGAGGAATGTGACACCACTATTCCGAAAGAAAGTCAATCAAGTCACACTTAGTTGATAGAAGTGTCTCAGGTGTCATTCATGAATACCCTATAAATTGATTGGGATCCGATCTGGTGACTGCAATGGCCATCAAATATGGATAGCGTCATACCACTCAAACCACTGAACAACTATTTGTTAGCACCTTGAAAGACACTCTTCACCACAAAAAAGAAATGCTTTAACATGGGGTTTAGATGATCACTCAATAGCAATAAGTTGTCAGCCATCTCTTCATAGAGCATGAGTGTACCCAAGTCTGCTTGAATAGGTCAAACTGAATGGTTTGAACAGTTGAATTTGCTAAATAGTTTGAATAGCTCTTATCACAAGGTCACTGACTCTAAGTGTAATAATTATCCTTTTTTCCTTTTGCGGTTTACTATGCTTTGAGCTCTGTGAAAGTACTTGTGCTTCCTCACAGACGTGAACCAGAGGACCCTGCACGCGCAGCTCAACAGAATAACTTGCAGGTTCTCAGTCGACCAGCAGGGGTCGCTGGTGGACGCTTTCATCCCAGCTGACTAAAAGCATCCCATTCAAGGTTGCCAGATCTTGTAAGACTTTCCAGCCAAATGACAACTCAAAACTAAGCCAAATTATAGCCTATTTTTAACCACAACGTATTTTAAATATAAATCATCATGTTTTTACTTTTTAAAATAAGTGCGTGCTTTGCGACTTTATATTTTTACCCGTGACTGCACTTTGAAAGTATCCTAATTTAGCGGTAAAACATGGCAACACTGCTCCCCTTCCTCGGCGACACAATCTAACTCTCTCCTGCGGGGCTGCTGGCTACAGCCAGCACTGGCACAGTCTGGATTTCATACCGACCCAAAGAGCCCATCCATTCACTAGAGCAACACCTTAACAGGATGAGCCACCAGCAGCTTGATGTATTCTCCATCATGTATTGAGATCTGCTATGGCTCACATTAGCGTGGGGGTGGCTCTGGATATAAGCTTCTGCATAGGCTCGCACATCACCCCCCCACCCCCCCCCCCACCCTTCCCGCACCTCCAATCCCCAATGAAGAATATCACGTCATTCACCGCGGCACTGAGCAGTCTGTTAGAAGCTTTGCCCATATGCTTTCGCGCTGACGTCGACTAAGCAGCATACACTTGTTTATATATTTATCCTTCTGTTTATTTATTTATACATTTTTGTGTCCTGGATTTGATGTATTGAAATAAAAGTGAGCAGTTGACAGTGAGAGAAGGAGATGGGGAGCTGGTGGGGTCTGGGGGGGGATGGTTGGGGAGTTGGTTGGCCTCCTGCAGTCTGGCGGATGGCTGCATTAATAAGCTCTCAGCCTGTCAGCGTTTGAAACGAAGAGCAGTGTGAGCTGACCTCCCCCCCCTCACCGACGCCGTCCGTGAGTCCTTGAAGACGTGTCTCCATGTGGCACTGCATCAAAGTATAAAATAAGACTGGCACAGATCGGGCACGGCACCCACAGGGAAAAGCAATCTCTCCTTGAGTGGGAGTCAAGGTGCCGGCGAGCGGTCCTCCCTGTGCCGTGGAGCGTCACGCATCACGCCTCGTACCTCGTCCCCGCGGCTGGACCTAGATCAATCACCGCCAAAAAAAAACAAAAAAAGAAAACCCATCGACTCAATCAATGACCAGGACAGCTTTAACACCTTTATAGACAGTGCAGAATGCTTGCCGCCATTTTCTGGATAACAAAACCATGATCCATGTCTAGTCACACCAGTATTTCATCCCAATGTTTTGATAATTATCTTCTTCTTCTTCTTCTTCTTCTTCTTTATTTTTCTTCTTATTCTTCTTTCTTTTTTTTTAAATCTATTTTTTTCCTTCATATATTACATAGTCCTGACAATACATAATTGAACTTTAACAACACTGTAAAGATATTCTGGTGATGCTTGAGCACTATAGGGAGTGATTATGAAATTATATAAAATTTAATAATTATATAATTATGATTATATAAAATTTGAAATTAATAAAAATGATTGATTATGTCTGGAAGGTAGCCGCACACAGACAGCCTATAGTAGTTCATAATATATACATACTGTACACGTATTCCTATTTTGACATTTTTTATTTGTGTTATAATTGTAGTGATGGATAAAAAAACATTGCAAATATAACCACATACTGTAAATATCATATAACAAAAAAGAGCATGTGGACATATCACGCGGAACACGGCAATCAATCACTTCATGTCATTGCTGTAGTCCTGTCATGATGATACTTGGACAGATACAGTATCACGACTTGAAGGAGGTTCGAGGTCAAGTGAAACCCAAGAGTTATTTTCAGTACAGCATGCAGTGCAAGCTCTTCAGCTCTAACATTTCTAACAAAAACACGATGGGAGTAATGAACCAGCGGCATTTATCACAGATGACATCCAAAGGGCAAAACCTAAGTTTAAATTTGAAATCCAACTGCCATTGGCATGATGCAACACATATACACAAGCTCATACGCACACATGAACACACACAAACAAACACACACATACACACACACACTGGCAGGAGGCTCATGAAAGGACACATGTCTGAGTCTTGCCATCGAAGGCAGAACATCATTAGTTATTTTATTGTACATCATTATTATTTTATATATGAATACAAATGTATTGACCTGGGAGCTGCAAATAAGATTTGATTCCTCTGACTCGTGCTGAGGCAGTCGTTCTTTAACCTGCACCAGCAAGTTAATGCATATTAAGCTTTAACGTTACCGATGGAGCCGGAGCCATGAGTAACAGAGCTCAAGGCTGTTTGGTGAGGACGGTGTTCTTCCCTTTTCCGCGCAGAAAAACAGGATTAAAATGCATCGACTCATTTAAGCATGCTTAATTTGTACCGCTGGAGTGCAGTGAATCACATTCTCAGCTCTAAATTCATGTGTCACATCAAGGCATGTGTTTTAGTTTTGATGTAAGTCAAGAAGAGAATTTATTTTTAATTTTTACCTATCTGTATCAAATTAGACTAGTTATACTGGGAATAATTAAACCATGCGTGCATGTGCGCACTCGCAAATAAATGAGTAGATAATTTAGTTTAATCACATTAAGTGAAAGCGCAGAAATATTCCAACAATCCTGCATAGAGTAAAGTAATATGATTAATATGTATCTACCTTTAACAGAATGGTTCATGTATCTAACATGTTTAAATGATCAATCTAATTTGTCAATGAAGGGACCCACCTACAGATTTAACTGGGGCCCAGTCCAGATTCTTAGCCTCTACCAGATAACAGACATAGATTTTAGCCGCTATCAGAATGCAGACAAAGACTTTAGCCCAGACCAGATTACATAGTCCGTTTTTAGCTCCTACCAGATTGCAGTCACAGATCCTGCTAGAACACAGAATTAAATTCGTTCCGCTTGTCAACGGCCGTGGAGTTACTCTCTCTCACGCAGCATTCGTAAGACAACTCTGCAGAACGGCGAGGGCCGCTGACGACATTGTTTAACTTGTTTACAACATCTGCGCTAACGAGTGCTCTGCGCTAATAGGGTCATTAGCTGAGCCACGGCTCCAGGCTAATAAAGCGATGGAAATATGCATATCTAATCGCCCTCATTCCTATTGCCCCAAGGGAGGTCTGCAAATGCGCTGAAAGCTTCATTTGACCAAAAAAGCAAGAATCCACATTCAGATGACGCACATTACTGAGACCAGCAACGATAAACAGCAGTCCAGTGAGTACAGCGGGGCCTGTTCCAGAAAGCAGGATTACTTCGTTCGCTGGATAACTGCACTAAGTCAAACCTGGAACAGTCTATTGTTCCAGATTTAGGAGGGATCCGGGTTTTTCCACTATAGAGCATAGTACTGAGACCTTGGGGGTATTCTATAAAAGAGAATGATGAAGTTATCCATATAACTGAGAGAACGAAAAGGCTTTAGCGTGATTTCAGTCGATGAAAATGCAGTAGAATCTGGTTTAGGGGTGTGATTTAGTCATACTTCTCATTTCTTGAAATTATTTTACAGCTATCTGGATAACATGCTTATCCTGGTTTCTGGAATACCCCCCGGATGTGATATACTTTATTTGAAATGCTGAAAACCCTTTAAGCAAAAGTACTACAGATAATAAAAAAAAGACAAAATTCCGGAAAAATATATGTTTTTTACATTTGGGTAACTAACTGAATACTTCACAATTTATTTACATAAATTGATATATAATTTTTTTCTTGGGGGGGGGTCCAAGGTTAAATGTACTTTAAAGCCTCAGGAGGGAAGGAATAAACTGGTGGAGTTCATATCTAATCGAAACTGTCCTTTATACAGTATTATTGTACCTCCAACTAATTCATTCTTGTTAGAAATCAATTCAGGTATTTAAATTGGCAATACCTGCATGCGACTTTTCCCCCGCTTCCTTCCTCCTGCCTCTGCCGATTTCACTCACTGTGACGATTCCCCCAGCTTACAGAAACTCTGTCTCCCATCCAAGTCCATTAACCTCACAGGGCAGCAAGAACTTCAAACTTCAAAAGTCACTTCCATCAAGAGAGACACTCTTCATAAATATCCATCACAGCTGTCACACGTGCATCACACTCATTCTCCTCCCTTTCTCCCTCCCTTCCTCTTACTCTCTCTGCTCTGCCTACACTTGACTGGAGACTCAAGGCTAGTGGTGTTGCCCCCCCCCTCCCCCCCCCTTCAAAAAAAAACCAAAAAAACAAATTAATTAAATTGCAGTGTGAAAAGTGAGAACATAAAGGTCCTCTGTTAGCATTTTTCTAGCCCATTGACTTCTTGTTACTACTGCACATGATGGCACTCTGAACTCTCGTAAATCAAGTTTACCCCATTGTCCTTTTGCGAACGCTGCCCCCAACTCGAGCAGTCGCCAGCCGCCGTTCTGCCATCGCTCTGCCACTGCTCTGACAGTAATCTATTGTTTCAGTTTAAAACCTGGCTCTGCACTGGACCGGAGGCTAAAGAAGGCTACAAAATGTATGGGCTGCCTGGGGAAGTATCTGGCTTAGTGAGCTTTACTTGACACAAGCTGGGATGATACACACACACACACACACACATGCACACACACACACAACCACACACACACATGCACACACACGCATACATACACATGCAGCCACATACACACACACACATAGCCACATATACACACACACACACCCACACACACACAGGCTTGGCCTTGAGAGGAAGGCCTAATGTCATTGAAGGAGAGCTTTCCTGTTGCAGGCTGGGAGATACACACACAT